>SEMN01000228.1:0-467500 GCA_005408345.1 Macquaria australasica
CTGATCAATTGATTGATTTTCGTGCTTTCTTTGTACTGTGTATGTGTTTGTGTGTCTGAGACCTTCTACCCATCATGTCCTCCAGCTCCTCATGGAGGATCTCAAGCGTTCCAAGGCCAGATATTATCAAGTGTGGTGTTCAATAGCAATATACTGTATATTCGTATATAGTGAATTTTCTGAAAAGTCAATGAAGAAACTGCTTATTGATGGTAGTGTCTGCTTTTGGTTAATTTACTGGATTAAATACCAAAAAAAATAACCAAGACATATCAAAGTTGCATCAAATCAGTGCAAATCCTGTAAGTCCTTTTTATTGCCATAAAGCAGTCCTGCTCATTGATTTGCAACATTGACCTGTCATTGATTTATCAACAACAATTTTCATAATCGATTAATTGTGTCAAAAATGTGCTGGTTCCAGCTTCTCAAATGTGTGGATTTGCTGCTTTTGTATTTTAAATTGAATATCTTTGGGTTTTGAACAGTTGGTTGGATAAAAGAAGAAATTTGAAGATGTCTCCTTGGACTCTGGACATTTTTCACGATTTTCTGACATTTGCAAAAAAATTATGGAAATAATCATGAAGGAAATGATCTTTAGCTGCAGCTCTAGATACAATCAATATAAACGTGTCCTTATGTTGTTAAAAAAACATCATCTTGGTGGCATTACGTTTCTTACAAAACATATTTGCCAATACAAATGTGCTGCACATGAAAGTAATTTTGCGGAGGCAGGGTTGTTGAGCTTGTTCTCTGGGCAGTAGTGATTCTGTGTTCCTGTAGGATGTTCAGTTTATGAAATAAACCATCTAAATCACTTTCCCTTATTGGTGTGAAGCTTGTTATTTACAGAAGCTGTCAATTTATGTTCTCAGCTGCATTATAAAAGGTGTACAGTATCAATCTCAACTCAAGATGATAGGATGTATTAGTATTTGTATTGCTTAACTGTCACCAGGGAGCATCCTGAAGTGATTGGAGCCATAAATCCCTCTGTAAATATTGTCATATTTCAAGTCCAACCTTCACAAGACACGAGGCTATGGCAGGGCTCATGCAGAGCCAAAACTATTTGTTCTCAAGGGAGGGATTTTAGTCCAATGTGTGGGGGGCTGTGAGTAATACTACTGAACACTTTATCCCCACACTCACACAAGTACAATCTGTTCAGGTTTTTTCCTCCCTAGAGCCTTTTCATTTCTTAGCCCAGTGGACAAAAAAAAACTGAGAATTACAGTCAACAATAGTAGCTTTCCAGCCGTTTTCTCAAACATACTGAGACAGAACTTATATCCAGTTATATTATACAGTTTATATAGTTTGTACCACAGCCAGTATTTTGTAAGATTTAATTGGATTGTGATCTGGTATGCTCTCTTATCAGAGTTATCGCCTGTTGGTTGTGTGTTCTCCAGCCCATAAGGTAGCAGACAGCTGTTGTTGCAGGCAGAGTGCTGCAGGTGAGAGGCAGGGCATCTGTTGGGGAAAAGATAAAGTGCAGCAGTGGATGGACTGAAGGGAGGGGTTTTTGGCAGAAAGACCCATCAGTATGTTTTTTGTTTTCCGTCTTTCACACTACGAGAAGAAGCCTTGGTGTCATGTGCAGCCTCAACAGCGACCAGGCAGATTGAGCCGCTCTGGTACGTTTTCCTTTGTTCATGTCTGAGGTCATTTGAGGTGAAACCAAGCATCTAGCCTCTGTGCTCGTGTGGAAGGAAACATATTGAATCCAAATGCTCTGCTAAGGCAGGATTTCTCCAGTGTGATGGTTTCAAACCAGTGATTTTTCCTCTCTGATTAGTCACACTGCTTTCACCTCTATTGTCTCTGTTCAGAGCTACATCGCCGGCTTTGTGCTTCTGTCCCAGCAGAATACTGTGCTTCCTCAAGCTGCAGGCTTTGTTCTAGCTGTGTGCCTTATCTTCTGTGTTACTGATCTTTGGGCAGCAGCCGTGTTTGCGAGCGTCATCGTGACGCTGTCTGACAGTGTTGTGGGGTGTACAGTTATGTTATGTAAGAGGGGAACAGTGCAGATAGGTAGCAAGGGGTACAGTGTTGCAGGCGTGCACTTTAACCTGCATTAAGCATTGTATTTTTGATCTTATTGATAGTGCAGCTTTACGTCTTCCAGCTCATGCTACATCTGCATGAAACACCAGTTCAGTTGAACATTTAGCAGCTAAGGAGCCAGATATTTTTCTCAGGAGTTCTTTGACACCAAAACAGTGAAAGGAGAGTGAACATTTGTCTTGCACTCATCAGGTGCACAGAAACAGGACTCTAATGTGATGATAATATTGTGCTAGTCAGTTGTTTGTTAACACATGAGCCATAACTTCATGGGCTAATAGTATCTTGTGGCGAGCCTCTTTGCTCCTTAGTGGCCAAAATCACTTTATGTACTTCATGCACAGTCTTTTATCATACTTACTTTACTAGCAACCCGCAGAGAACATGCTTATATATATATATATATATATATATATATATATATATAGAGATAGAGATAGAGATATATAGAGATAGAGATAGAGATAGAGATAGAGATATATAGTAGAAAGAGAGAGAGTATATATATAGGTGAGAGAGAGTATATATATATATATATATATATATATATATATATATATATATATATAATATATACAGTATATATATAGATGTAGATGTATGTGTGTGTGGTCAGCTGATTCATTAATACTGGCCACATGTGTTATGGCTGCATGTCAGTCAGTTTTATTGAGACTGCTGACAGTTGGTAAACTGTTTTATTTCTTTGTTGCCTCCTCTGTGATCTCTGTCTGCTCAACACTGGTTCACAGTGGTGAGTTTAGAAAGAAGACCTTTCTCTTTTACTGAACGGCAGTTGATGTTTTAGATGGCTAGTAGCTGGGGCTATAGAAATGCTTCAACATGATATATTATTGTGCACGTTTGGCCAGTTATCTATGGGAATAAGAAAAGAACAAAATGTACCCAGGAACATAAGATCCTGTAGTCAAGCCATTTTTCTGTTCACCTACACCTGATGGTTGAAAGATTGTTACAGCTATACAGATTCAAGGTTTAGGACTGTATTATTTATAGAAAAACATGATGATACATAATGTCTTTAACAGAATTTTGAGCATCATCTGTATAGCTTGTTTTTACATTTGTCTTTACATAAGGATTGAATATTTGTCTTTAAGCACAGACTGGACCCAAAATCAACACCCAGAAGGCATCAGCTCATCGCAGGTGCAGGACTGTATGGGGCTATCCTTCTATTATTTAGATTATACCCACTGATCTGTTACAACACAGCTTTCATAGCTGTCATACAACATAACTGATGGCATCTGCTGTGTGTGTGCGCGCAGTACGTCAGCACATCTGTTAGTTATCTAACTTGAGCTGGAGAGAGATCAGGCAGGAGAGGTGGAGGCTGTCAGGGAGCAGGAGGTTGGCAGAGGATGAAAGGAAAGTTACTGGGACGGATCTCCAAAGAGAGACAGAGCATGGAACAGAATAAATGGAAGCAGAGTGAGGAGACCAGAGTGTGGATCCACTGTTCTTTTCTGACTCTAATTACACTGTGTGTGTGTGTGTGTGTGTGTGTGCTGTACTAGACTGCATCCTTTCAAATTTCATGGCGCACACACACAGTCCTGCATGCTACACAGCACACCCTGGCATCGCACATGTGCCTTGGTACGTCGTGTCTTTGTACAAGAATGTTGCCAAAATGAATCGCTCCCTGTCATTTTCATTTTTAAAATCCTGACCTCGCCTGTGATATTTGTGAATGAACACCAGCACATGTTAACATATGTGTTCATGTGAGCGTGTGCTCATTCACGTGTATGTGTGTCAATGAAAGACGGGTTGTGTAGACCAAAGCAGATGCCGTCACTCTGAGGCGATGATGATCATCCTCCCTCCTCACTCCCTCCTTCCTACCGTCACCACCTCGCCCTCGCTCCCGCCCACCACCCCGTCAGCTTTCCTGTGGTATGAGCCGAACGTGAGGTGAATAAAGATGGGTTGCCCTGTCACGGGGGGGAATTCCAGCACTTCCATATATGGCGGCGGAAGTGCCCCCTCTCTCCTGTCTCTTTCTAAAGCTGCATCTGTGGAATAGGGGGCGCTGACTCTGCCTCTGCTCGCCTGAACGCAGATAAGAGCTCATCTGAAAGGGAAATTGGCTGAGTTCACACACACACACACACACACACACACACACACACACACACACACACACACACACACACACACACAGCAGATAGGCACTGAATCTCCTGAGGGCGTTGAAGCAGTGCAGCTTTAGCACGGTGATTGTCACACTGAATGAGCAGAAGCAAATAATGTCCATTTCCTGGGAAATAGAATGATGAGAGACGGCAGCAAAACACTAATATATATATATATATATATATATATATATATATATATATATATATATATATATTATAATCACTCCCACATACATTACAGTATATAATGCAGTGGGGATCTCTAATGGCTTTTTTCACATTAGCAATAATGTTCTCCACTGCTTCTTATTTTAATTCACAAGTATGTGTTTAGGTGCATATGCAACTAATGGTAAAGTGAAGTCCATTTATGATGTTAAGGAATGTTTGCTGTAGAGCTAAAAGGTTACATTTATATACATCGGTATTGGACAAAATATACTATAATATACACTCAGTGGTCACTTTATTAGGTACACCTGTACAATCTAATGCAGTCCAATACAACAGCCCTGCCATACCATCTATCTTCACAAAGCTCATAATGTTCAGTTTTTGGTGACATTGACGGAAATGTGTAAATTCAATTATATGTTTAGTACTAAAGTGGTGTTGTACTGGACTACATCATATTGAGATGTTTCAAAGGTTTATAGGCATCATAAAAGTATACTTTATGGTAGAACAGTTGTATTGGATTACATTAGATTGTACAGGTGTACCTAATAAAATGGCCACTGATTGCATGAGAGATTAGAAATCCTCCGCACAGAAGCATAATTGAGTCAGTTGCAGATAAAATGCAGACATAATAAGAAAGAATCCAAAATAAAAAATGGTTTTGCTGCACACCAACATTCAGCTCAGGATTGGTTTAAGAATGTTACACTTTATGGCCAAAAGTATGTGGATGTTTCTGTCCACATCCTTTTGTTTTTTATGATTTGGGCAAGGTGCCATATTTCCAATTTAAGGGAGATATTAATGCTACAGCATACATTGATATTTTAGACATCATTGTGTCTCCAAATTTGTGGCCACAGTTTTTGTAAGGCCCTCTCTTATTTCAACATGACATTGTTTCTGTGCACAAAGCCAGGTCCATAAAGAAATAGTTTTCCCAGTTTAGTGTGGAAGAACTTGGCTGGCCTACACACAGCCCAGAGTATACATGTTGGGATGTATAGAGTATTTCTTCATCAGGCTCACTCATCTGTCTATCCATCTATCCATCTATCCAACCAACCAACCAACCAACCAACCAACCAACCAAAGTTTCCATTGTTGATTGCTGACTTCACCTGTGGAGGAGATGTTTATGGGTTCCTCTGTATCCATGCTGTGCTGCAGGGCTGCCTGGAGGCATCTGCAACAACAAGCTGCTTTCAGTAATAAGCTGTTAATGAACTGCTGAGGTGAAACAAACACAGCTGAATTTGACTCTGACACATGTAACCTCAGCTTAACGTGAGAGCGAGAAAAACACGTTTTTATTACATCTGTTCAAACTTTCACAGTTCATCAGCAACATCCATTCTAATCCATTAGTACTGTTTGGAAAGTTTCCGTCATGAGAATAAAAACACCTCTCCAGTTTATCAGTAGACCTTTTGTGATAAAGCACACAGTAGAACAAAACAGAAGGATGTGGAATGTGGCTTGAACCAAAGAAGTGGCTTCATTGAACACCTGTTGAGTGAGATAACAAAACACACACACATATGCAGGGATTTAAAAAACAAGAACATTTCTGAATAAACTAAACTAGAAGAATAATAAACTAGAAGAAGGCATAGAAGATCTTTTTTCACCTCTGGTGTAGATACAATCAATTCCATTTTTTTTTGGAGGTTGGAGCTGAAGAAAGCAGGACTATTGTAAGTGCAGTATTTGTGTTCAGGACATTACCTGTGCTGTTTGATTGAAAACGTCATGCGGTGACGGCAAATTGCTTCTGCTCTGTATGTAAGCGTGTGAGTGATGAGTGTTTACACACCAGCTGACACTTGTACACGGTGAGAAATGGGAGTGTGGTGGCAGGTTATGGAGAGCGGACGTCATGCTTATACACGCACACGCACACAGTAAAACTTGATGACAAGGGGTCACCTTGACTTGTGAGTGGTAGCCAAACACGCCACAGCACCGCACGAGCCCTCCCTGTTTCCAGGGCGACCACCTAGAGTAAATGACCTTTCCTGTGTGTGTGTGTGTTTGTGCGTATAATCTGGTTAACCTTCAAATTCTGACCAGTTCACACAAGTCCAAACAGTAGGAGAACAAAGGGTGAACTTCACTGTAATCACCACAGAGTCAACAGCTTCAGTGATAAGTAATGTTGTTTTTTTTTTTTTTGGGGCAACAAGCATCCTCTATCACTTTTTTTCCAGTTTCCTTTGAGAGATTTTTAGATGTGAATTATTGAACTTGATGTCACCTCCTGCGGTTCCAGCGTTGAATCCTCCACGTTGAGATGAGGAAGTGACCTTAGTTTTAGTCGTGTGACTGAGAAACTAAGGCAGAGGCTTAGACCCATTTATCACGCTGGTGTTGGTGTTTTATTAAATATCCTTTTGATATCATATGACAGGAGCTCCTCTTGAACTGTAACCTTGCAGCAATGGTGTTAGTGCACCTTTTTAGATTAAAAACATTGCCTTTGGACAATTTGACTATAAAATTACTAATTTTAATGTGTATTTAGGACCTGCTTCACATTGAAATGCAGTTGAAACAGTGGTTATATGTGACATAGTCATCTAAAAAGCTTTACCCAATGTAGCCCTAATATTAACTGATGTCAGCTGAATCTTTTGACTTGCAAATCACCAAATCAGTGCTTCCTGGTACCTGACATTTAACATACCTTACACACTGATTTTAGAACGATGGTTAAACTGTTGATAGGAGAACGGTTTTAGGTGTCAGAAAAGAGTATTTATTCAGTGGCCATTATATAAATGGAGATAACAGAAATATGAATCCATTGCCTGAAGCCAGCTTCCACTCAGTTATTTTTGTCTCATTCTGTCTTTTGTCTCCACCTGGTCTGTCCCTGTCCCTCCCTCCTCACTGGGGTTGCCAGGTCCCTTCTTGCTGGTTAATCTGTTTGGCAGTGAGTGGCGCAGCAGGTTCTAATGGTGCCGCATGGTTGGCTCGGCTTTACAGTAATTTACGCCCCAACATGATATGAACCTGCTGCTGTTTATGTAGGCTCTGACTCACCCCACACACTCGTCTCCTGCCGCCAACTGACACACACACACACACATATGCACGCACACGCACACACAGACAGACTGCCTTCCCTACACCATCGTGGCAGAGCCAGCTAGGTCACAATGTTCTTAATGCTGCTTGTTTTTTCTCCTTTGTTCTCTCAAGTGTTTAGCTGTGAGTTTACTTACCTGTGTGGGAAGCAACTACTGGATAGTGGGATTGCTTAAGTAGGCCCACTATACTGCTGTAATTACTTTACTTTAACATTAAAATTTTTGGAAGGCTTCTAAATTTTCTTCACTACATATTGTACTCTTGATGCCTGGAGTTATGATTTCCCTCTTCCTAGTTTCCTAGTTTCTCTTCTACTTTCCTTCCTTCTCTTCTTCCTTCCTTCCATTCTATATTCCTACCTTCTTTCCTAGTTTCTTTCATTCCTTTCTGTGCTACCTTATTTCCTTACTTCTTTTCTTCTCTGCTTCCTTGCTTTCATTCCTTGACTGATCAAAAGCAGGAAAATCTCCCAAATTACAGATACCAGCAACTACACTTTTTTTAGAGGGTTTAACACTGACAGGGCTGGGGTTCTTCACACTTAGTGCTTTAACTTTCGATACAAGTACTTGAGGACTCATTAAATTTTGTACACAGTGAAGTATTTTTACTAATTAGAACTTAGTAAGGGATTTGAGTACTACCTAGCTTGATGTTTCTGTGTGTTAATCTTTATTCTTGAGTATGTTTGCACCTTAACTTGTCATAAACACTACAGAGAAATGTTTTTACCATTTCATGCCTCCCTTGTTCCATTATTAATAGCTTGTATAACCTCTGGCTCTGTTCCACATCACTCATCTGTCATGGGACATGATGTCCATGCGCTGCCATGTTCGTCTGATGGATCTATTAACCTTGGTGTTGAGTGCTAGCTATTCAATCTCCCTCACGTTAGCCGTCCGTTATGGCCACGGTGGTACTTAAAGTGAAATACCACTGGACTTCAGCTGTATTAGTGGGAAATATATTGTTGTTTGTGACCATGCATGGCAGAGTGTAATGTAAAACCAATGTGTTGATCCTGAAACACTGTAAAACTGGTTTGGATGCTTTACAGTCCACAAAGACAGCTTTTCATTTTTGAGCAGCAGTTCAACATTTGTTTGTTTTTAATGAATGGGGCCGATGTCTCTCACCAGATGTACTCGCTAATCACACCTCTCAAACAAGTCTGAACCAAGATGTTTAATTGTCAACAAGGTACATTGACTCCCAGTGTAGCCACAGCCAATTCTGCTTCCAGCTACATTAGTATCACTTAATCAAATTTAACACTGTTAACAGTTCCAGTTACATTTGGAGTTTGAGATAAAAAAAAACAAACAATATAATTTGCAAAATAATCCATTAATATTATTCATAGTCACACATGACTCGAATTCAGTGGCTTCAGACTCAAAGACTTGCTAAAGGCTTGAGCTTTTCACTTGAAAGAGTTTCATCCCCCATCAAGCCTGCGGTTTGTGTCCTGTCTGATACTGACAGTCGACTTTGGTTTTTTTTTAACCATGACTACCATGTTTTCCTTACTGGTACCGAGTAGTTTTACTTGCCTAACTGTAATCAAAGCTTAACTATTAAGCTGCTTGTACATTTTTGAAATGGTCATATGAGCGTACGACCGTATGATGGAGCCATACTTTGTTGTTCAGGTATGAAGGCCTGTTGGCTCCCTGTCAAACCTCATAACATAAAATAGATATAATACTTCGTTTTCCCAAAGAAAAACTGTCAAATGTTGCTTCTACTGACAAAACACTGAAGAATAACCCCCCCTCCCCAAAAACAAACTAATCACAGGCCCAAATCCTCATCGCCCCTGCAGAAACTGATGCTACATGGCAGCCAGTCCTGCCTGCCAGCACAGTGCACTGTGAACAGCTACATACACCAATGAACACACATTTAACTGACACAAACAGAATTTTATTCCAGAGTTATGCTTGTACACACACACATTTTGTCACACTCGGACGCTTCCAGGGTGAACATCTGCCTCGCCGACCAACCGAAACATCCTTTGGTGAGATGCAGGGAAGCTTCTTTTCTTTTCCTTGTGTGGATAAATATTTCAGATGCTGGCCAGACCAACATCATGTCAGTGTGAGATGGATCGTACTCGTTTTTTTAAAAGTCCTTTGTGTGCGTATGTGTGTATCTGTATGAGATGGCATGTGGACGTTCACGTGCTTCCAGTCCGCCACATCACCTGAAAGGCTGCAGTAGGGCTGGCTGGGCTTGTGTTTGTATTTTGCTGCCCAGGTTTGATTTTAAGGTTGAAACTAATGATTAGTTTCATTCATCAGTCATTCTGCTGATCATCAATCATGTATTTAAAATCTTCACATTTCAGTAGCTGCTAATAAGGAATATTTGTCATTTTTGCTTAATGAATGACTTATCGATTCATTTTCTTTAATCAATTTAATCAAATCCATTAACTGACTAATCATATATATTAGCACTGCTTGATTGGTTATGAAAATATTAAACTGGTGATTAGAGAGGTGTTTTCTTCTTCAAGATGCCATTTGTGATTGATGTTGTCTTAAAAACAAACTCTTCATCATAAAAACACATTACTTTACCTTTATTGAGTTATGTTGAAACCAACTTGTTGCCACACTTCTCCCTCAAAAGGTTAATTCCACTTTGGTCTTGAGTCAGCTAATTATTTGTATAATATCTCTATCTTCCCTGTGGGATCACTGATATGCTTCATGGTAGATTTCAAAGTGTTAAGTGATTAGCTCCGCTGTGGCATTTAGTTTGCTGCTGTCAGGGAGCCAGGACATTAAAAAATGCTGCATTGGTGACACTGAAGCTGCATAATGGATTGATAAAACAGTGCATCATCATCTGTGGGAAAAATCTTACAAAGATCAGTAAACAGAAATCACTGGGTATCTTTATCATTGTTTGTATCTACATGAGTGTTTCAACAAAGCAGAAGACAATGTACCATGTGTTATTATGCTGGTATTTGGCTACCAGATAACATTCAGTTGTGTTGATCAGAGATGAAGCACGTTCATGAGAACATTTCCCCAACGCTGCAACGTGATAACACAATCCTTGTATTGTTATCAAGTTTTGGCATTTAATTGGCGAGGTGATTAGCGAGTCAATTAAAACACATGACCGAAGCATACGGGCAAAGTGAGACAAAGCAGCGAATGCTTGGTAATCCCGCTCATTTCCCATGCACTCAGTCAAATGTGGTCTTTCATTCAGTGGAATGCTAATCGGCCTCAGTCCCTGTTGCTGAAGGAACAAGCTCTGCTGATTGAGTGTGGATTAAGCCAGGACCGGCCAAGTTAATGATCCTATTAAATGATCCCCTAAACTGCATGATCATGTAGTGGAGGGGAAAACTCATGAATTAGTTCACCATCTCCATGTGCATGGCAGCACTGATGATGATTGACAGGTGCAGTCTGTGTCAGTGTTGATCATTACAGTTTACTCTGGATATTATTCACAGCTGTGACATGGTTTGTGTGTGAAGGGCAGAGTTGTAAACTTCCAGTACCGACTGGTCTCAAGAGATGAAATCAAATTGGCACCGAACTGGTATTCAGTGCAATGAACTGTTCTACTCTGTTAAGTCTATGTGCAGACATTTGTGGCTGAAACACATTGCCCGATCAATGTGTTCTGTGTTGGGCTGCAGCGATGCGGCTATTCAATTACAGCCACCTTGTAAAACAGCCAGCACAAATTGTCATTTTTACAGATTTCTGATTGTGTACAGATTAAGCAAACGAGGTATAAGGTGTTTTGTGAGCTTGAACTTTGGACAGAGCCAGACTTGCTGTTTCCGGTATTTATGCTAAGCTATGCTAATCTCCTGCGGGCTCTAGCTTCATATTCAGCGTACAAACATGAGAATAGTATTGATCTTCTTCTCATCTTAACTCTCTGCAAGAAAGCAAATAAGCCTATTTCCCAAAATGTTGAACTACTCCATAAAAAGTTGTTAATACACACTAGGCCTCCTCCCAAATATATGAAAATAGAGGATAAAGGATACTTTTCCGTACCTGTTATATGATTTTATTGGGTGACAGGAAGTATTTTCCACAGCCATGGTTAACATTAGTCACAATGGTGAATAAAAAATGTTCTTGTTGAGAAAAAAATACTTATTGTCAAATTGAGAACAGTAAAAAATTAATATCTTAATTAGACCAATATATTTCTCGCCAAACCCCTTTTTGTTTGTTGTATGCATGCACTTCTGTGTGTGTGTGTGTGTGTGTGTGTGTACACACGTGTCAGTAACTACATCTGAAACACTGGAAGTATTTTAACAGCAGCCACACCGACTCAGTGGAAGAACGCGATGCATGAGGCCAAACCTGTCAGACAGTGATTATGTAACGCGCGTCATCAATCACTCACTCGCAGGCATGACAGCACTGACAAACACACGGTCACAGAGACATTCCTCTGTCCCCACTCTGTACATCTGTTGATTTAGACATGAGAACCGGGCCGCTCTCCATCTTCTATATTTATTCTTTTGTTGATCGTCCCTTTCTTCCTGCCAAGCGGTGGAACATCCACAGCCATGATTACCACTGCTGGAGCGCTTCCACTGACTTTGTTCAGCAGCCGACGCGTTGCGTAACTGAAAATACACCCAGAGATGGGAGAAGGGAGCGAGAGGGAATAGGGCTATAAATAGGTTTGTGTGTGTGTGTGACATCAGACGTTGTGGCGGTGAAGAAGAAGAACTTGCCTGAGAATCCACAGCAGGGTGCTTTTTGATCAGATGTACAACCAGTTTTCCATCCAGAAACAGCCTTAAATCTTCTTCAGCCTCACATGGATCAAAATCCATTTCCACTTATGTATTGTACTGTATTTATTGTCAGCCCATTTCAGTCCATGTCCCACTCTTCACTTCCTAAACTGAGCTTTTTTTTCTTCACCTGATTTGAGCACGTTGAAGCTGTTCTCTCTCATCATTCGCTGGGCAGTCGGCCTATTTTTCTTGCACCCCTGTGTCGTCCTGCCCTACTTCTTACTTCCCTTTTTGAAGTCATGGTGAAGTTTGTGTACCAAGGTGACTGTTGTGCATCAGCCGGTGGGCATTAGCAGGCATCCCTCGTAGCGAGCAACCACAAAAAGATGTCTGTCAACCTCGGACGTGCCCTCCTCTCCTCTTGCCTTCTGCTCGTTCTTCTGTTCTGTCCCCTTTAGTCTTCTTACTTTTCTCCTCCTCACATGCTGTAAAACATTTTTACCTATTTAAACACTGTGCTGCCTTTTTAACTGAGCTAGTACTGAATAAAGGAAAGAACAGTGGCACAGTAAAATTGATCTAGATGCTTTGTGACGTAGCGACTACTTACAGGGCTAGTTGATGAACAGCTAGCTGGCAAGCTAGCCAGCTGAGAACATGTTAGCACTAGTCTAGCTTGTTAGCTCAGTTGCTAACGGTTGCTTTATTCCAAAGGAGTATTTGTACTGTACCATCAACTCCTGTCTCATAACAGTCTGCAAAACATTCCTCTTTTGTGGAGCAATTTGTATTCTGAGGCTAATAGCCTCCTCCATTTTGGACTCTCTCCGTTCCCTCAAACTGTCGTGGCAGCTTGCTATTTACCAACAACATGAAAAATGTGTGCAGATTTTCTTCAGCTTCACGAGTGAATCCACCAATCACTACAATTCCATTGGAATTAATTGATTTTGCCAAAGAAATGTTGCCATTTCCAATGCTGGTGTGACCAGTTCTTGATTATTGAAAGGCTTCTTGTCATTGCAGTGTTAAATCCCTCATCTTTCCTTCTGTCTCCCACTCATCCCTCACTCCCTTTACCTTCTCTTTGCTTCCTTCCTTTGCTGCTTGTTTGACAATCCTGCCATTTCAAAGTTAGAAAAGAAAGACAAAGAGAGAGAATTGCTGGGTTCTGCCGGAGATGCAGCAGAAGTGAAAGGGCAGCTTGGACTGAGGGGGAGGTTGAGTCACTGCGCAGACAGACAGAGGCAGTAAAACTCATTATACGTTTCTTCTTGACTTTTCCTTCACTTGTTAACGAGGGCGCAGATCTCTGCTTGTTGTGTGTTCTGCTTTGCACACACTCCACTGCCTGTGTGCTGACCGATACTTGGTCATCTGTCATGAGAGAGAGATTTAGATCATATATTGCTTTAAATATGTGTGTTTGTGTGTGTGGATCTGTCCCTGTTGCTCTGATCACCCAGAACTGGATCATGCAAGAAGCAAAGTTGCACCTCATGCTGCTGACTGTTGAATCTGCACTGATCACCAAAACTAGCTCATTACATGATCTGTCTTCGTCCTCTTCGTCGTTCCTCTCTCTTTCACAGGAAAATATTTACTTATATGTTTTACTGGTGTTATTGATGCCTACAGGATTTGATTACTTGAGACCATTCAGAATTGTCTGTTCTGATCAATGGTTTATTGATTAAAACACTGGTGTGGGATTGTAGTGCCACACAAGGACAAACATCTGCAAAGTTTTAAGTGTTTTGGTGTGATTATTAAAGCTGCACTAAATATTTTTATATTAACACTGGAAAATGTTAATGTGAAAGCAATTGCCTTCAGTTGCATATTCTGACCTGACCAAGGTGATGCTATGGTGCCAAAGTATCACATGGAGCTTTATAGGGTCTATAGGTAGGTAGGTAAAGACTCTCTTTCCTCTAGTTGTATCTAGCCATACAAATAATTTTGATTTTATTTGTGAGGTTTTGATATCTGTCACTGAGATTTGATGACGCCATGGCTAGATACCACAAGAGATAGGTGAGAAAATGTGTTTTATTTATAATTTGGGTGAACTGACCCTTTTTTATAAAAAAAAAAAAAAGCAATTAGCAGGAGCAGTATGCCAGAGTTCAGTGAGTGTTAGGGAGATGGAGGGAAACCGCGATGGGTCCAGGTCTGCTGCTGAGCTGAGGGAGTCAGCAGCCAAAACCAGGTTTTATTTTAATGGAGACAGCAGGGGAGGTGAGAGGAAACGGCCCCCCCCCTCCACCCACACACACACACACACACACACACCACAAGACCACCTCCCCAGTTCTCTCTCTTTCTTTCTCTTCTCCTTCTTTTTCCCTCTGTTTCATCCCTCCAGTCCTCACCGTGAGCTTAAAATGAATGTGTGTGTTCATGCCCCAGTAAAGAGTGGTGCTCTGTCATTATAGCTCATATCAGTGTTTGTATCGGTATCTTTCCTGCTACTTGACTAACCAAACGTGCTGTTTTTTTCCCTCTTTCCAGTCCATCATGGAGCAGTTCAACCCCTGCTTGCGGAACTTCATAGCCATGGGAAAAAGCTACGAGAAGGCACTCACCAGTGAGTACACCAATCATTTCTTGTTTTCCTTCTGTCTTTGTCCTTCTTCCATTCCTCCTGTCTGTCCAGTAGTCCAGGCAGAGGGCCAACTGACCCGACACTTGGCGCTGCTTTTATATCCTCTTAATTTATCTCAAGTAGAGATGTGGTGTGATGATGACACAGATATTCAGTTTCTGGTGTTGACATCTGCATCAAGCCAGAGTCCCCTCCAGAATCCTTAAACTTGATGTCTTTTTAGGCTTAGAACTACAGAAACTAGCTTGTTGCTAGTGGCAGTCATCGAATATCTTGTGCCCAAATAAATGTGTACACTGAAGATCATTTTCAAATGTTAAAGATTTGCTTATCAGAGATGACACTCTCGGGTTGATGTCCTCTGATTGTTCCTCTGTGATGATATCCATGTCCACGTCTTCCTCCCTCCAACACCAGTTCATTAATCTTAAATGTCCGCCTCCTTTGCCATTGCTTTTTGTGTGGTGTGGTGTGTGTGTTGTGTGTGTGTGTGTGTGTGTGAGAAAAACGCAAGCGAGGTTGAGGTGTACATGCAGCACTGGCTCAAGGTTAAAGACAAAAGCATTGGTAATGTCTTGGGGGAGCTAAGTAGAGCACAAGCCAATGGGAAGTGGAACAGGAGGAGTCGCGAGAATAAGTGCACGGGGCCAAGAAAACGAGAACAGACCGAGCTGGTATCCAGGACAAGATGGGGTAAAAAAAAAAAACTGGAGGATGTAGAGGGAAAGACTGAGAGAGAGAAATATTCAGAAATATGAAAAAGAGAACTAACTGAAATATGTGACATAAATGGAAATAGACATAGCCTTTATCATTGTCCTGAAGAATGTCCAGCAGCTTCTAAGTGTTTCATGGTCTTTGATTATAGTCGCATTGATTAAAATATTTCATGCTTCCAGATTAGGCAGGAAATGCTCTTAGTGTTGCCATGTACATGTTGTCAGATAAGATGAGCCTCCAAGCATGGTGAGCTCATTTATTGATAAGAAAACCTCTTTTCCTCTCCGCTCTTTCATGTCACTCTGCAGGGAGGAGGTTATCGGGATTGTCTTATATTTTCAGCGATGGTGCAGCCGTGCTTGGTATGCTGTGTGCACAGTGTTGAGCAGGGCTCTCCTTCGTGAGCTTGGAGGGGAGATGCAGGGGAAGACTCGGCAGCCCACAAGACCAATAAAGGAGGCCTCACTCCAGTCTGATAGATAAGGCTAAAAATAGCCCTGCGACTCCCTGAGTGGGGATTACACTTCATCAATGCCAGGCAGCGGCACAGAGGCAGGGTTTAGAGTAGAGCAGTGCAGAGCAGGGCTGGGCACCCAGCGAGCATCTATTGTCACAGGAAAAATACCAGTGCAGCCTCTGCTTAGATGGAAGTCAGACTTTATTAAAAGCTTTATTTCCGGTTAGTGCAGCACTGTAGCAGCCCAGAGCTGTGAGGCTGGAAAATACTGTGGGTTTGCGGGGCAGAGAGAACATCTCACCTGGGAGAGGCTACATGTGTGAAAGGAAAGGGAGCCCAGTAAGCACTGAATTGGTAGTTTGAAGGTCAGAAGACATCTGGTCTAGGTTACAACTGGGTTACATTTGGCACACAGAGAAATCTAGATTACATATAACATAACATTTAAATTATTTTATTTCAAATAGGTATACAACTAATGATTATATTTACACAATTTCCACAAAAGCCCAAAGTGACGTCTTTTTTTAAAGTTCTTGTTTTGTTACTTGTTTGTAAAGTCCAAAACAGAAACACAAAGATATTCAATAAACAATGGTATGAAACGGTGCTCACATTTGAGAAGCTGGAAGCAGGACATTTTTGCTTGATAAATGATTTAAATGATGGATTATCAATGTTGCTGTATAAATGTATTGAGTAATCTTTTGAGCAATAATTTCAGTTATGCAGGTCCCAACTACACAGCAAATATAGTCACTGAAACACAGTTGAAACAACATTTACATGTAATGTACAGACTTATAAAAATGTTTTTCCAGTTTTAACCTAGATGTCTTTTCAATCTGCAAATCATCAAATCAATGCTTACTGGGGGGTAATGTGAGAGGGGATTTGATTGATGTTGTGGAAGACCTGATTTTAGTGGGAAGGAAGATGGACATCACCAATCTAAGCTGATTTAGACTTCTTTCTTGTTTGTGTTTCATTCACGCTGACACTCTCTGCTCTCTATCGGCTTTATATCACTGTTCTAATCCTCTCTAGAGGCAGACCCTCCTTCCTTTCTTCTGCTACCTTCCTCCCCCTCTGTCACTTTTCATCTGACAGAGAAGCAAAGCATACCTTCAGACTAGTCCTGCCTCACCTGGCCCTGCTCTCCTCCCGGCTGGGTTTTCTCCAGACATCAGTTAAATTAGCCGTGCTCGCCCAGCCGTCTTAGCCTCACCTCCATCCCCTCGCTCTATCGCACTCTATCCTATATCCCACCTAGGCTTAACTCAAACCAGGCTTAGGAAAAGCCAGAAAAGGGGCTTGGCTTGTCTCTCTGTCAAGGCTTACCAGAAAGGGTTGCACCGCTGTGTAGAGATTTACTGGCTTTTATCTCAGTTCATGGTTTTTGATTTAAAAAAAGTGAAAGCAGGACAAGTTATTTCAGATGTCATCTCAGAATTGTCTTATTGAAGAAATTAAATTAAGGATGTTTACACACTGAGCAGCCAGACGCCGTCTTCATTTTCAGAACAATAACTTGCATAGCTCAGTGTCTCTGTGGACCCACGTCACGAAAACAACCAGAACTAGAACTTGAATTCACATTGTTTTCCATGTGGGGATATAAATACTTTGTCATTTTTCCCCTCTCTTGGGGATTCTGCATGAGTGTCCTCTGGCAGTTCAAAGCACAAACACCCATCAACATGACGGCGCTGTAATAAACTCAGCCCTCATCCATATGTATCTCCCGAATGGACATGTGTCCTCTGTCATCATGGCTGTCAGTCCCTGTGTGACTAACCCCTGACCTGCTTTAATTCACCGTTGCTGCTGCTTGAGGCCATCTTGTCTGCGTTTTTAAGGCCTGAGTCACCGCAATGTCTCAGCCAGTGTCCCTGGCTTGTGTGACAATGCACCCCAGAGAATAATGGCTGACATACAGTATTTGAATTGCAGAGTGCTTTGACATCATTGCTGTGGAAAGTTTTTTTTTGTCAGCAAGTAGGTAGTTGTTAAGATGGTGTTGCTAAGGACTTTTCAGTTCATCCAGATTACAAAAATCATATTTTTACCCCTAGTGGTATCTAGCCATGTAGATAGTTTTTCATTTTTGAATGCTTCAAGTAGCACAAATTTAAACTCCATTCACCACCAGGGCGATTGCTAGGGTTGGGCTTTGATTGCATTTAATTGAATCTCATCAATCCCAGTATTGATCACAAATACAGTATCTAGGTTTTTGTATTCAGAACTATTAAGCTGATCAGCTTAAAATATTGATAAGATTTACTATAGACACTAAAGACTAATCATTACTCTGTTGGTCCTGTTGCAAAAACATTCCCATTCGTGATCGTAGAGTGGCGTAGTTGGCACTGCGTTGTCTGATGAATGTTGCTGCCGTGATAACTTAACACTTAATCCTGTCTTTCAAAATTTTATAAACAGCTCTGCAGTGTTTTGGTGTTTGATAAGCCTTCAAACTTGTATGTGCTTGGATCTTTTACTCAAACTGGACTTATTTCTGAATCATATTTCATTGTCTTACTTGTACAAATAACTTGCCCCCTCCAGCGCAGCCTCTTGCATTGTTTTAACACAGGACTGTTTTTTTCGGTCTGAACACCTCATGCAGAGTGGTGCTTCTTTCTCTAACAAACCATCTTTTACCAAGTGCAGACTCCAGTTACAGAGAGCATATTAACTAAACAATGGACTCCCATTAACTAGACTATCAATGGCTTATGATAGAGAAGTTTCAGAGATGGATAAGAACTTGTTCTGCTGTTTGCATGGCTAGATACAATTATGGGCAAGTAAGAAAATGTTTTTCTGTAATTTGGGTGAACTAATCCTTTAAAAAGGTTTACTCCAAAGTAGTTTGTGCTGAAGACAGGTTTTCCTTTTTTTAACTTGTTGTGCTTGAGATTCGTCTCTATAGTTTTCTATCTGTTTCCTGTAGTTGCCTCCATAGAGCTTTTTCTTTTCCTGCCTGGTCTCCATTTTCGCCTGTCGCTCTTTATTTCCCATGCCCAACCTTACCTCTCTCTTGGGGGTGGGGGGGGGGGCTGTAGGGGAGGGTTGCAGAGCTGAAGATCATTTCAACTCCGCACCCTTGATCTGATGCCCAATGCTTCCATGTTTCCAGGTGTCACATATGCTGCAAAGGGCTACTTCGACGCTCTGGTGCGGATGGGCGAGATGGCCAGCGAAAGTCAAGGCTCTAAGGATCTTGGTGAGTCCTCGTAGTGGCTGTAGCACCCCTGGTGGGGTGGAGGGGGGTTGCACAAGCAGATGGTGAATGGAATGGCTCGTGCTGTAGAGCAGAAGCAGCTGATGACCAACCTGAAACTGGACAAACACACACACTCGGCCCTTTTTCCAGTTATTCAGTGCTTAAAGATGGTGTAAATCCTAAAAACAGAGCATTTGTTTACCCCTTACTGCAGCTTGGAGCTCATTTGATGCATGAGGTTTGTCACAGCGTGCCCATTTGGTTAATCTCTTGTTTCCCTCACATTCAGGAAAGATAAAGGCTCTCCAGTTGTTTTTATATTGCACCGCTGTGAGCAAATACTAAATTCACAAATTTGTCTGGCATTTGATATTCACAACAGCACACATGGCGAGGTGGATTTACTCTCAATTCATAATGAGCCCTCAATATATTTACAATGCTAATGAAAAATCTTCCTGTTTGACTGCTGCTTCTAGCAGGATGTGAGGTACAATTTTCCCAGCTCACTCAGCCCTCAGTGTGTTGGATCAGCTCTGGTTCTGCTCATTAGAGACTTACCTTTTAGTGATAATTTGCATAGATGAGAATTGAAGGCCCATTTCTAGCAGATCCACAGGTAGGAACGTCTGTATTAAGTAAGACAGGCCTGTAGGCCTGTAGGCTATATCATTGTTGCGCTCTGTTGTGTCATAGTTGTAGACACAGTCACATGTCGGGGAGTGTGACGAGAGCATTAGCCCTGGATCACTGCATCCTTTTTCGTTCCTTTACCCTGATGTGACTTAAGATAACAGACCTGGACTGAAACAGGGTAGGAGAGGAAGGAAGGGGGGAGAGATGGTGAGAGGAGGCTAAAACAGGGATATCCGAGGCGAATAAGGAGGATATAAAAGCAGCATTCATTATTCATGGGGAGACCTTTTTTGGGTGCATCCTCGCACTTCTTCCGGAGCGTCATCATCTCATTTTTCCTCCCAGTGTCTCTCTGAGTAAATACTCAGTTGACCTTGTGTGCCCACGCTAATTTTGAATAGTGAAAAGCTCATTACTGTCGCTCCATTCAGCTTCAACGCCATAATTTGTACAGTGATCTTGTTCCAACTGCTTTAAGATCACGGATGTTTTAAGGCTGATCTACTTCCTGCTATAATCCTGCAGCTTTAATGAACGTACAAGCCTATGATGCATCTTAAACATTAAATTATTACAAACCACCTCAGAATGTAATTGAAGGCCTTTGTAAACCAAGACCGTTATTTTCGTCTGAAAATGTTGGACTAAGTAAATACCACTTTTTGTTCTGCAGATGTTTACATCTCCAAAACATCTATCAAACTGTTTCGGAATTGTTACTTTTTTTTTTGTTGCATTTTTTGGCATCCAAGAAAATGCTCAAAAGACATGAACTCTGTATTCATGAATTAATTTGACCTGCATAGTAAAGTACAGTATGTACATGTATTTTTGCTTTTGGAAAACAAAATGCATCTGAGTCAGTACGTAAGATCTTTGTGCGTCACAATGACAAATTTAAAAAAAATACATGTGAAAAATGTTGACTTGGTGTGCAAACTCCTTAAAAGGATATCCCATCATCCATCTGTACATCCCCATTTCCATCAGCTTGGTTGCTTTGCTGTTGTGCCTTTCATGTTTTCTGTCTTACATGACATGACAGTGCTTTTGTTGTCTTTTGTCTGCATGCGTGTTGGGGTTACCTGTTTTGTGTTCCTTTTTTCGATTTCTTTTTCTGGCAGCCTAACCATGACTCAGCAGCCCTTTAACTCAGGAGAACCTGCCTCTGCCTCCAGTGAAATGACAGACTAGGCTGAGCAGAATGGATTGATGCCGTCTCCACATATCAGCAGGGCTCAGAGCAGCTGTGGTCTGTGCAGACTCAAAGGGGAATTGCTTCGACGACGCTTATTGCTTTGTGGATGCTTTTGCATATTCCATTACTTGTGTTGAGCCTCAAGGCCTCAGTAAATTATCTGAATTTGAAAATTGAAATTACCTGGCAAAATGCAAGGAGAAATGTTCATGGGTAGGGTCATGTGATAGTGGGGTACTCCGACACATCCAACACTAACTCATGTGCTGACTTCTAAAGCCTTTTTTGTTTTTTTTGCAGGGAAGCCATTTTCTCTACCAATGCACATGAATGCATATTTTCAGCATAGGCAGGAAAAGTAATAAATAGAGAAATATTAACAAAAACACTGGATGGTTAAACAGTCATTGGTAGGTAGGAAGGGCTGATAAATCATTTTCCAACCATTTTCCTCATTAGGCAGATTCATTGATCTGTTATAAAGTAATCAGCCTCCTGCAGCTTGTTACTATATAATAATGAGAGGTGGTGGTGATTTTCTAAAAGTCAGGATTTCTGTCTATTTTTCTCTAGAAGAGGTCACAGGAAACATTGAGTGGCATACAGTAAAGTGAAAAAGTTCTCAAGCCTGCTAGCTTATTAATTAGCAGATAACAAGTTGTGCATTTGCGTGCGTGCGTGCGTGCGTGCATGCGTGCGTGCGCGCGCATTTCCTCTGCTGCCACGTCTCCAACTGTGACCAGAGCTAAGACCACAGAGCCACAGATAACAGAGTGTGTGTTTGTCAGGGATAATCACTCACCCAGGGTTTTACCTCGCACTTCATAATTGATGAGAACTGAAGGCAGATTTGTAAATTGTGGCCAACTTGTAATTGTGCATTTAATTGGGTTTTGCTGAGGGGGAAATGTCTTGGCACCACTGAATTAACAGGGCCAGACTTTAAACTGCTTGAACTCTCTGAGGTGACGGAGCCTTTCTGCCAGGATTCACTCCGACTGTACTCGCTGAAACAATGTAATTAATCAGAATATTAAGATGAACAGCAGCTAATGGCATTAGCGCATGAGCAGAGGATGTGGAACTGCATGTGACGAGGTGAAATAAGGAGAAGGCGGAGAGTTGGGTTTGAGAAATTGAGCTTGATGGAGAAAGTGAAGAACATCATGTAGGGTGGAGAAGCACTGGACTGTTGATAAATTAATTTACTTCATCAGCATCGCTGATAATGTCCAGACTTAATGGATAACATCAAGTCTGTTCTCCTTGAAGGAAAGTTTAAAAACTGGTCGGAAGACACAAGAAATTAATTCTATTGTATTGTTTTAGCATGCAAGTTTAATACATTCACCATAAGACCTTTGTTTATACAACAGCTGGCGTTAAGGTGGATTTAATTTTTAATTTTGTTCAGTATGAATTTTGGACTTTGTAGTAATTTGGACTGAAGTAGATGGGTACTCCATGTGATACTTCCATGTGACTGAGTGAGGAGGTTGTAACTGTGTGCAGTTTTTCCTGCAGCACAATTGAACATAGGAACAGAAGCCTTGTATAACTCCACAGCTGAGTGAAATGTACAAACAAGTATGTCAACCTGTTGTAACCGGTTTAGTAATGGATCTGAGGATCCACGTGGTTTAGGGTTTTGATGTCCTAACTTTAGGTGATTCTGGGGCATAAGGACCACAACTAGAGACATTCAAAATGCCACACTTGTGAGTTCCTGCTCCTATATTGTAAAGACTAGGCAGTGCGTGATGGTTGAAGCGTGGATGGTTGATGGACAGTTAGTTGAATAGTTCCAAACTTTATCCCTGGAAAGTAATTCTCAGATATGAAATTGCAACAAATTCACAGTTGTTTGACAGTTCAATTCCAATTCATACCTGGTTCCCAAAACCCAGCCCTGATGCTCTAACTCCTGTTATCAGTAACACAGTTATCTGAATGAGGAAAACTGCAAAAGAAGTTATTACATGCAAGTTTGTCGCTGCACTCTAGAAAATCTGGAACACTAGTAATTCAGTCACTTTAGAAACAGCAGCAGAGGCAGGGGAACAGTTTAATGGTAGATATATATAATCACACACACACAGCTACACATACTGTCTACTGTACAAGTACACAAGTGCACCCCTCACATTCCAGAGCAGGCGATGCTCAAACTGAGTAATTAGGACAAAAAACATGATTATTATCCACTTTTGTAGCCCAAAATAAAATCTGACTCACGTCTCCTCATGGGGACTCTTGTTTATGGAGAGCGGTGTTATTTATCACTTAGGGCTGTGTGGTATCAGCTGTACTGACAGCTCGGCACAGGAAGAGGAAATGATGCCTCACTCTGTTTCATTCAGCTATTCTTAATTTACACAATGCTGTCAGAGTTTGAACAACTGCTCTGCTGCATGACTCCCTGTGTGGAGAGACGAGATACTCCTCGACTGCAGTGTGGAGTGTCATCCCACTCATCCTCTCCTCTTTCACTACTGCTCTCTCTGTGTCTGCGAACGCCCCCGCATTGATGTGGGAGCTCAGGCAGCCCTGGGAGAACACGCCGACTCTGCACACGTTTCTAAAAATAGATTAAACGAAACGCCTCGACCGGAGCTGCTTCGAAGGAGGAGGAGAGATGGAGTACGATGCTCGATCCGCAGCCCAAAAATGGCTCGTCAGTGATGTCAGTACGTTGAAATCACCATCGTCTTTCTTCCGTATACTAAATATGGACATGGTTGTGAGAAAAGAAAAAAAGGAAGCTCCTGCAGTTCCGGTTCCCCTTTCTGACCATATAAGGGCTCTGCCATTCAGATGCAAATTTGGGCAGAGGTGGTACTCACTCAGGTCTGTGCACAGGCACAAAGAAAAACATCCATTTTGGCTTTTCTTTATATAATCTATGGATGAAACTGATTTCATATCAGCAGATTCTAGATTTGAACCTACATTTAATACAGTTTATACATGTCTTCACCTGTCACATCCTCTGTCCTCAGGCCTTCCAGCTGTTGCTTTTCATCCCTACCAAGGAGAAAAAGTCTGCACAGTGTCACAATCAGACTTTGCAGTATGTAACAGTGGAGAGTTTTACATCAGAAATCAAGGTTTATATTCTAGAAGAACGGATAAAGAGGATTTTTAAATTTTGATTAAACCTTTTCCTAGCCAGTAAAGCCTAACTGAGATTTTGCAAGAGTGTCCTGGCCCACATGGACAGCAATAATCATGAGTTATAGACTAACAACATAAAATGTGATGACACTGTCCACTCCATTTTAGACATGTAAATATTCTACATCATTCCTGAGATTCATTGTTTTTGGCTTTTACAGATTTTCATTCATTTATATTGACTTTTTCAATAAAAAATATTGGGATTTCTTTTTTAAAAGGGATCCATTTAAACTGATTTTCAACTGAATTTTGCTTTTGGAAATGTTTCTGGGGAAAAAAATGCTTCTGGAAATATAAAGTGAAGAGAAAGATATGGGGAAGAGCAAATGGGCTAATGGTTATGAACTAAAATCCCCCAATGTAATTATAAAAAAAAAAAGCTATACTTAAGTTTTATGTACAAATCAGCTTTTAACCCAAATTTTAGTGTTACTGATCTGAATTTTAACAATTTTTGTAAATAATCAACATAAAAACTGATAATTCACAGATATTTTATTTATTAAAAGCCTTTCCTGACCAATTTTCACTATAACTCTACCCTACTTCATATGTCCTGCTAGGTGTGACCATGAGGTAATTAACATACTGTATCCACATATTTTATACTCCATTTTTGGCTCTAATTAGATTTTCTATCCATCCCTCTGATCTAATTGTCATCATTCTCTCACTGCCAAGGGCAGATCATGCTTTAGCATAAAATCCATCTCATTAAAACAATTTAAGGTTAATTCACATGGCCAAATTTGAGGTCCAGGAAACAATTACCCTTTGGTTAATTAATTCATAGGAACACGATTTAGAAGAGTGTGTTGGCCTTCAAGGCATATTCCTCCACTTCATCAGACATACTGTTAAAGGATAGCAGGCTTTCACAAAGCAGTGATATCACAGACTCAGATCTGGCAGTCTGTAATGTAATTCTGTTGGGTCAAGATTACAAAATTTCTTTCCTGTGGTTCAATATTCATCAGTGGATTTTATTGTATAATTCTTTCCTCATTTGTCTCTAAAATAATTATACTTCATCTGGAAGCAGAGTGGTTTAAATCACCACTCATGCTGCACAGCTGGAGGACAGCAGCAGATATATGAGCACTTGCTCTGGGAAACAGAGGTAAAGAAAACGGAAGATGAAAGCAATAATAAAGACTCATGAACAAGGACAGGGAAGCGGCATCCTCAGTGATGAGACTGTTGTTTTGCTGAGTCACCGAGCATCTTTTATTGCATATCGTGGAACAATTTTCCTATTGTTTTCACTCAAACTGTGTCTCGCTGCTCAGTTTGAGGAAGAAACGGTGACCTTGCCGTGACCTCCGTTTTTCTGAGCCAGCACAGGCTGAATTTCCCCCGAGCTCCAACCCCAATCTGAATTCAGCCAGCATTTACTCTGTGTAAAGGGAAACTGCAGCGAGAGCACTCTTTCATAGCGTTTTCTTTTTTTTCCTTTTTACCCCACCTTGTCATCTCACAATGTAATAGTTCTCCCACTCCCAAGCACATTATCCTACAGGGGACGGTTTCTGCTTGTGTCCAACCTTAAAAAGATTGATTGTGGCATTTTGAATCATCAGTTGATGACAAGTCTGTGAACAAAGTCAGACCTGAGGGATGTTACTGGAGTTTAGAGTTAATTGAGTTGAGGGATTGGTGATGTGCTGTCACAGAACAGGATGATTGAGCCTTTTTAGTGGAGACGTTCTTTTCATCTGCATGTTGAGGTTTCATCTCAAGACAAGATGGATG
This sequence comes from Macquaria australasica, assembly GCA_005408345.1. Classification (NCBI taxonomy): domain Eukaryota; kingdom Metazoa; phylum Chordata; class Actinopteri; order Centrarchiformes; family Percichthyidae; genus Macquaria; species Macquaria australasica. The sequence continues at coordinate 26,048 of SEMN01000228.1, forward strand.
GATGGATGGAAAACTATAGATGTGTTATGTTTATCTTTCTCTGCAAAGGTGTGAACCCACTCTATGGGGTCAGAGGTACAAATGACCAAGGGGCAGGCTTAGGATTTGTTTTTGCCTGAAGGCCGCAGTAACAAGGTAACCACAGGCACTTTTGGACCAACCAGAGTGGCAGCTGGGTAATCTAGCAGGGCAGATGGGCCAACAGCAAGGACCCAAGTGCTAGAGGGACACTTGAACTGGCCTGAGGTGCCAGTGGGCCGACCTGAGGGGTACTTCAGTAAACTACAGGGGCACTTCGGCCAAGAAAGGGGGTTAATAAAGCCACCATGAGGGGCAGTTGGTCCACAGTTGGGCCACCCAGAGGGGTTCTTTGGCCAATCATAGGGGCACTTGAGTAAACTGTTGGTTCAGGTGGTAGGTGGGCACTTGAGCCGAACAGAGTGGCATTTGTCTAATCATGTGGACACTTGGGCAAACAGAGGGGTATTTTGGACCACTCAAGTGCCCCTGTATTGTGGCATTAGTGCAGAACTGAAGAGTCCTACTAGGGCATAGATATATCATTGTTAAATAACAGGCATTTTGGCCTCCCCCCCCCCCCCCCCGCTTGGGTCTTTTTTCCCCCAACCTGTCATGTATTTTAATTTCCATCCGGGGTCAACTTACTATTTAATTACCAAAACCCAAGTGACCAGTCTCAGATGGGAGATGTAGCTATCCTTTGTCTGTCTGCGCGTCATCAGAACAGCTCCACTGTACCAGTTTAGCTTTCAAATACCGTTTCTGCCCTTTAGAAAGTCCTTGTCCTCGAGTCACCTCAGGAAGTGAGGGAGGACGCAGAGAAACAGAAAAAGAAACGAGAGACACATAATGAAGAGAGAGACGCACAGAAGAAAGAGGAAGGCGAGACAGAGAACGATGTGTTCCCGGCTCATTAGCAACCTTCACACAGTCTCTGGTCAAACCAAAACCCTGCTGCCAACAGAGCACACAGACCCAGGCACCAGCACTTTGATCATCCCCACCCGCCATTCACTACTACAACCCACACCACCTGTCTGCTGCTGTCTCTGTTTCATGTTTCTGTCTTGAGTGTCACATTCATCAGCACTTTTCAAACAAGCTGTCTTGTCAACAGTAGGTTGCATGTCTTTTTGAGTGCCAGTTAAGTTACAAAAGGAGATCCTGGAGGGATTGTGCAGTGTTTGATTGAGCAAATGAATGTAATAGGGTGTTAATGTGGCTTTAATAACGTATTGGGCTCTATAAAATGTCCTTGACGTGTCGCATTGTCCTTGATGTGGGGATTTAGCCAAATGGTGACTTAATGATGCTGATAATAATGTGAAGTACAGGCTCTGATCTGAGGCACTGCAGAATTCAACTGGCTGCCAAACATCCAGATCACACACACACAAATGTACATACTGTTCTAGCCAAAAACAAAGAGACGACAGGAAAAGACAGAAACTATTTTTAGGTTTTTAATGCCAGTTTTTTCCCCTGCTCTTGTGGGATTTGCAGTTTATAACATTCAAAACTGAACATACTACCACTTGTTAGCTTATTGTCACCAAGCTGTAGTGTGAAGCTATCGGTGAATCCTCACACACTTTTCTTGTCTGTCACACCTTTTTAAAACAGTGCCTCTTTTTTGTTGAAGAAGTGATACGTTTGTCTCTATGGAGGATAAAAAGGATTGCAGGCTTACAAACAGTAACAGGGAGTGACCAGTTGATGGATCACTTAAAGAAAATGGTTAAAAATATTTACTTGCCATTTTCCCACTGTGGGACCCAATTAGAGGCCAGAAATGACGAGCTGGATGCCAGGGATCGTATTGACCAGCTGAGGTCCGTGTGTGTTTGTCACAACACAAAAAGCTATCAGATTTGATCTCTCTTTCCCCTCATGCCCTCCATCACTCCGTTCCCTCCATCCCTCGCTTAAAGCTTGCATCTGCTCTGTCAGATAGCCTAATCAGTCTCCATTTTGCACCCCATCAGCCACCCTGTAATGATTATGTATAGCTAGTCATTCCTATCGATCTTCTGTAGCCTGATTCATTTTTAAAAGGATTCATCTTTCTTTTCAATTCACTGTAGAAGTGTAAAGGTATCAAACAGAGCCTAGCTATGACATGACATGCCTACACGTGTGTCATCGGATTGCAAGGATTTGTGCTGTTATTATAATTTATAATTGGGAACATGGTGACAGCATGGTTATCTTAAACATTTGAGCCTCTGTATTACGGCCAGCACATTCCAGGATTACATTCCTTCATGCTGGACTGCCGATGTACAAAAATTGGTATTATAAATGCAACAAAACTTGCCATTGTCAAGTAGATGTTTAAAATGTAAATACTAATAAGGAATTGTATTTGCTGTAGTGGAAATGTGTGCACATGTCTTCTGGTGCGTTTGTGTGCACACGGACACAGCCGATGTTTAGAGAAATTAAAGACCCAGAAGAGCACAACAATAACCGTGTCAATCATGTGGCTTTCAGGAGGACAAATCTCCCTGCAGCACCTTGTTCTCCCTCCGCTGCAGCTTTCTGGGGATTAAAGCTGCTTGTTTGCTTTCAGGCTCCTATAATACAGTCCCTGCAGAGACGCACTCTACATAAAACACCTTCCTCCATATGGCTCTCTCTCTCTCCCTCTCGCCCTCTGTTGTGCCCAGGAGTCACAAGTAGCTCGTGTAATAAACCCAGATGTGAGCGCTGCTCTTGGGTTAGCCACGCTGAGTGATGGGTCTGTTCTCACCCTGCAGTCAGAACTGCTCAACACACACATACTGTACACACACACACACACACACACACACACACACACACACACACACACACACACACACACACACATATACACTGACCACTTTTTGTTTGATAGCTGAGTAATTGAGACCACATGGGGTGTTGTGAGGTCCAGGTTTTTATTTTTTTAACTTTACCTCAGTTTGGTTTCCCAGGGTTGATACACAAGCTATAATTCTCAACTATAATTCTCTGAGCCGTATTTTGGAAGCTGTTTTTAGGTGCTCACCTAATTTCTCCCCACGTGTGCTGTAAACCTCTGAATCTCAGACTTAACGATGGATCTTGTGAGTATTAGACAAACAATAGCGTGCCTTTTTTGCTTAATTGGGTCAGGCATTTTGCTAGTTTGCTAAATGAAATGGTCATGCACTCAGTTAAATTTCTGCCTTTAGTTTCCGTTTGTAGACACTGGCATTGAACAGCAAGAACCCCCAATGAATGTCAGACCAAGGGAAAAAAAAACCTTTGTGTCCAGCTTGTAGTAGGGAGGCTTCATTATCGATTTGAGAGAATCTTTCGTAGACAAAAGCAGTGTTTGTGTAGCCTTTAATTGATCCGGACCCATGCACACTGGGTGCAGACAACAATGTGCTTTACTCCCCTCTAAGCCTCAGATGTTGTGATCTGCTCTGATTATCAGTAAGCAGCTTACTCCTGGTGGGTAGAAGTCCAGTATTTCACAATTCAAGGTGGAGGGGTTTTTGGATTAGATGGGTGCAATGAAACAAGAACATCCTGGAATTTGGGGATCTTCCAGGTGATGGACAAAGTCATTTGCTCAGGACACATTGATACAGACCTGCACTCTTAGACCTGTTGGCTGTTTATGGCAGTTTCTTTATCTACAGAATGAGGATTTTAAAGGATAATTCGGCTTTATTACAACTTGGGTCTCATCTTCGTAGTTTTGGCCATAATTTCTAACAGTGTACTGCACCACCCTAACTGCTAAAACAGAAGTCAGACGGCCAGAGAAGCACGAGTAGTTAGACACTCATGCAGGTTTCAAAAAAATATGTTTAACTTATTTGGAAAAGAAAACAAAAGTCTAATAGAAATGTATTACCCAAACTGTCCGTTGTAAACATCCATCACAGTTTACAGAGACTGCTTGTGTTTCTTGACCTGTGGGACTTTGTTGTAGCACGTTCCCAGAAGTTACTTTGAATTTTGGTGAATATTCTTATCATAACCGATAGAAATGATGGCCTAACCCTAACAGTATGAAAATAAGACCCAACCAGAATTATCCTTGTAAAAAAAAAATCAAAAAAAATCAAACCATATTTATTTTGGCTGCAGCAGCTGGTGGCAGGGTGACCTCTGATTGACCACCTGCTCTACTGAAGCGTGAGGTGAAGAGACGCCAAAGCTCTGAGTGCTGTTCTGTAGCTGTACCCTGACCTGCCAGAGGAGGAGAACGAGAGGGAGAGATGAGTTTCCCCGCAGGGATCAATGAAGAATAACCTTAATTAGTCTATAGATGAACACATCTGTTATAAAAGCCAGAAATAATGACCAACGCTCCATTTTATGGAAGCAAGTGTGGTGTGACGTGTAGTTAACCCTATGGTGATATTTCATTCCCAGCTGAGCAGTTTCATGTTGGCAGAGCAGGAGTGAAGTAAAGATGTGTCTCTCTCTATACAGGAACTGATCTGTAGAGGGAGTGTACACAGTGTAAGGTTACAAAAAAGTAAGACTTTTATCCTTGTGTGTGTGTGTGTGTGTGACCAAGCAGAGGGACACAATGAAGTCAGAGGTGTTGCAATCCCCAAAAAACACTATGTGAAAACACTAACATTATTATAAAATTGGTCATCAATAAAAAGAACAAAAGATGTTATGTAAGGTGCTATATTATTAAAGCACTAACTCTACTTAAAATCCCATTTACATTCATTGGTTGCTTCATTGATAGTTAATGTTGTATTTGCATTTAAGTGCACTGACCTTTTCTGCCTTAACTGTGATTGATGTTCCATATAGCGTATTTTTAGGAAAATGTTATTTTTACACTGTAAGGTGAATTTGAAAGGTGTTTGAGTCCAGGCTGAGAGTGCTTGTGTTAGTCTTTGTCTGTTAGGGGGGAGCGTGAGCGGGGGGGCCCCCGTCCTGACACCTCGGGGACTAGTAGCACAGGGAGATGGCAGCTGGCAGGAAGGACCTCCTGTATTGATCAGTCTGTTACTGAAAGTTCTCCGCTGTTTGACCGGGAGGTCGTTAAGAGGATGTGAGGTGTTTTCCATGATGCACAACAGTTTGTGCAGCATCCTCTTCTAGAGTATATCAGTGGAAAAGTTGGGGGCAAAAATAGGATTTTCAAAAGTTAAGGGACCGTGTCTTTTAATCCACAGTGGAAATTGTTTCCATTGCTTTAAATGTTTGAATGTGCTTCCTTATTTTGCCATTAAAAATTGTATTAGTTTTCGCACTTTGACATTGCACAACATTCAGAAGTACAAAGTTTAATTTTATTTGGACACAGTCTAATGCTAATACACTTGTATACTGTAGTAAGAAATGGAAAATATCTTATTTGGGGAAAGAAATCTAAAAGGGACTAAAATTAAAATAAAAGTAATAAAATTAACATGACTAAACAAATTACATTAAAGGCAGTTAAGTGAAACAAACCAGCACCCTGATAATCTATTATTTTCTGTAAACTAATATCGTATGAATCCCACCATGTCTGTTTTTATTAAGTGCAGTTTTCTGATACCCCTCTGGCTGAGATCAACATCTGTGTAAGTGTGTGTGAGTGTGTGCGCGTGTGTGTGTGATGGAGGTGCTTGACTTCAGCCCAGTCGCCGTAGCCAGTCGATGGCCGGTGGCTGTTTATTAATGGATGGGATGGAGTGTGTGTTGGGTGCCCTCCAAGAATCAAAGGAGAGTTTGAAAGTACACGCCAGTGCATTTATCTGCCTCGCTGCTCCTAATGCCCCGTCCTGCGGCAGTCAAACGCTTCTACAGTGTTCTAGCTGTCACTGCATTTTCATAAGCAGATGGGTGGCTGTAAAGTGGGATGGTGTTGGAAACGGGAGCATTGTGTTAGATTCTGGACAAAAGTGGGGGTAAACTGGGGAGGAAACGTTTTTTGACCAGATATATGTGACGTGTGTTTCTGTGGAAAGGGCAGTCAGGATGTTCTCACACACCAGTGGTGGAACAAGTTTTCCAGATCTTGAACTTAGCGACTAGTAGCAGTAAAATGTACTAAAATATCAAAAGTAAAAGAGCACTGATGGTGAGTAAGGTTGAGAAAAGAATTGCCAATGAAGGATGCAAAGTATAGGAAAGAGGAAATAAAAGAGGAAAGGACAGGCGGAAGGACAGAAGCAAAGATCCATCTGAAATGTAGTTGTGGAAATGAGTTAACTCCTCTAAGTAAATATACACTTATTTTATTTCCACCTCTGCCCCCCACCCCCTGCTCCGACCTTTCCTAAATCCCTTCTACTCCAACTGAGTCTCGTCTGCATGAGCGCAGCACTTCCATTAAGCCCATTAATCCTGTTCAGACAGCCCACTCTCACAGTGTCCCCTCTGACTGTCCACTGTCCGGTGTCCCCACGTCCACTAACACCCACCTACACACCTCGCTCAGCACTCCCTCATGTCAGAGCTACCTACATTATCTGATGTCAGCATACATAATGCAGGAGGCAGATGAGTGCCGTTAATGAATAAATTGGCTCTCGGTGCGTCGTGCTGCACCTGTAGAATATTTTACTGTGGGCATTTGCAGGAATGTAGCAAGGCCTATATTTATTAAAGAAAGATGGTGGATCCTCACTAATATCCTGCTGTTATCTTACCGCAGATATACTGTATCAGTGTTGCCATATATGTTGGTAGTAGGAATATCCAGTACATACTGTATATAGTATATTTTATAAGGTGTTTTTATGTGTAATAACCCTTATTTTCTTAAATCAAGTGTTTTAAATATTTAGTTTCATTTGTGTTTTTATATATAGTTATTATTCATAATGATGTATTACTTCCCAGGGAAGTTCAGTTAAAGTATTAGTATTATTATATTACTTATATTTACTGTTTCTGTCATCTTCGATGGTAAAGTTTATTGTTCAACTGTGAAATATCTTACCTCAGTACTAAAGCTCAATTGATACTGGATTTTTAAGGCAGATACCGATATTGATATTTAGGGATTTATGATATATTGACCAATTTACAAACATTTTTTATACATTTTGTTATAAAATAATTATGACCAAGTTATGTACTGTGCATTATATAGTAAAACTAAAATTGTCAGTGCTGTCCATTACTGCTTTTAAGTGACTTTAAAAACATCTTTTGCATTTCTGTGTTACAATTTCCTGTTACTCTGGCTGACATGTATACCGATGTGTTGGTCAGGCTCTACTCAGTACATATCTTTGTCACAGCTTTTTAACAACCAAATTATAGAAATCTTACTTTCAAATATCAGCATGAACATAAAAAATCCAGTATGTGTTTGGGCTCTCATAGATCAGCACAGTATATTCTGCAGACGGTGTGTAAACAAGCGGATGGTCTGACTAACTGCCTGTCTGAGTGTTTTTTCTGTGTGAAAACCTGTCGTGTGTCTCATTTTTCTTGGGGTAGTTTGATCTGTCACTGTCTCTCCAGGTCTCTATCCCTCTGTTCTTTGCTCAAACTAGATCTTTTTGTTCCTTTTTTTACAATGCATTGCATATTCAGAAGAGGCAGCATGTAGGTATCTTAAAACGACACGCACCTCCCTGGCTGCATGAATCATCCTTTACTTTCTACTTATCTTTTGTGTTTTTTCTTTTATTTCTTTAGCTTTTGATTTCTTTCTGGGTTCTGCTTTTTGGTGTTTTTCCCCTGTTATGTTGTAGTACAGCGTATGTCTTAGTGCAAAGATGAAATACTTGATTTATAAAGATTTTCATTTATCATGCTGTTCCTGTGTGTTTATCAGCAGTAGTGTTGTAAGCTCTTGGTAATATGGAAAATCCTTGGTTTCAGTATTTGAAACATGCAGTTGAATTCTTGATTAACTCTTTGATTTTTCATTCATTCTGTCTGTGCTGCGTATTTCTGTAATGTTCTTTTGATTTTGTCACTGTTATGAGTTTTGTCTGCTCCGTCAGTATCATGACAGATGTTTCATCTTGTCCATTGCCTTGTCCTCCTCCTCCCTCGACACCATACACCTGTCTCTCATCTGTTCTGTGTGGCTGCATGGTCTTATTTTGCACGATGTATGTAGCTCTCACAGACATTGGAAAGATTTAATATCACTCTCTCTTTTCTCCCCCCGCCCCTCCCCTCCCTCTCTTTGTTTATTGTCTTTCTTCTCTTTGTCTTCTCTCTGCAGGGGAGGTGCTCTTTCAGATGGCTGAAGTGCACAGACAGATCCAGATCCAGCTTGAAGAGATGGTGAGCATGTGGTGACGGTGGTGGTGTTGCTAAAATCAGCGCTTCTTAAGCCACAAGTTGGGAGCCAAACAGATTGTGGGCCTGTTGCCTTGGAGTCTCCACATCACAATATATATTTTAATATTTAATACTCAGCAAGACACACACTTTACTGTACTTGAGGAGCTTCCAGTGTACTTCAATTTTCTGAAGACAGCAGCTTCACTTAAGTATGGTTTGTTTACTGATCTTCTGATATGTAAATTACAGACTGAAAACATTTTTCAGTTCAGTTCCCCAAAAGATCTATAGCCAAAGAGTAAATTGGCCAATTGTGGCAACATTAGCAGGGAACATTCAGTCAACTGAGAGAAGTGAGGAGCAGTCTAGCTTTAATCTTTATGCAAAGTGTGTTACCAAGGGTATTTTAAATTGTATGTTGTCTCATCCTTGTGGGTAATGGAAGTCAAAGATCCAAGGCAACAGCACAAATTACAGATTAGGCATTGAGCAGATGCTCATCTCTTATCCAGAGAGGTTGAGAATGATTGCAGTAGTGACATTAAGCAAAATATCCTAACTTTTGTAACGCAGTTCAGACCTTACTCTTCGCTGAGACCCACAGACAGTTTTGTCTACATTTCTAGGCAATGAACTCAATGTCCCTTTCAATTGAAATTGAGTGGAGTTCCTGCTTTTTCAGAAAGTATCCTGCTGATAGTAGTTTAAGAAAATGTTGTGTCTCCCAGCATGGATGATAAGAGAGAAACAAAGCCGTGAGGGGTCACTAAGTGTGACAATAGATGCGTTTTGCTGGGGGGTGGGGGTGTTGTTTTTCATTTGAAATGTGTTCAGTGGGTCTAGTAGATGTCCAAGTGAAGTATTAAATAAAACATATAAAACATTATTTAATTTAGCGATATTTCACCACTGGTTCAACTTTGTTCGCCCCCCTGTCACACACATGCACTCAGAGAGAAACATACATACATGAACAGAGACAGCCAGTTGACTCTGGCATGCATTTACATACCAGACATCCCTTCCTAATCTTTTGGGTGTGACGTTTCCGATGGCAACAGAAATTCATCCCTTCAAGTTGTTCTTGCACCACAACACTGCAATGTTACATTCCTTTTTGAAAATAATCCACTGTGGTTGTGCATATAACTACTTGAGGTTTGGTTAATATTGTGTTTGTTGCATTGTTTTTGAGGTTTTTGTATCCCTGTGTGTCTTTCAGCTGAAGTCTTTCCACAACGAGCTGCTCACAGAGCTGGAGAAGAAGGTTGAGTTGGATGCACGCTACCTGAACGTGAGATTCCCTTCTTGATGTACAGTTATATAGTGACAAAGTCCCGCCCCCTTATTAAACTAGTCTCTGTTTCACGAGTACGTGTCCAGTGACAAACCACAGAATTATCACCCACCTCTGCAGCTCTACTGAGCCTTTTAGCCTCTTTTAGCTCATTGTTTTGGTTTTACAGCACATGCACTGTTTGGTTCACTCATCAGCCTCATTTCCAGCAACAGCAGGAAGCCAGTTTCAGCAAATAAGCTCTGATAGACCCACATTACGCTAAATGCCCAGCACCAAACGGCAGAGACGGAGTTAAGAGACGAGCTGCTAAATGTTTCCCTTTCTTCACCAGCTAAAGAACCAGATATTTTTCTCAGGAGTTTGAGGACACCAAACCAGAGCTAGAAGGAAGATGAATAGGCAATTATTCACATGTTAGTGATAATGCCTTTTATAAAGTGTTTTTATATGTCAGGGCTGTGTGTCTGCTTTCTGCCCACTAGAGGCAACAATCAATTAATCCAGCTTTAACAATGATAAAATTATTATTTTGTTAGCATTAAACAGATCCTTAGCCACAGAAGCTCTGTCAAAGCCTCATGCTAGCTGTTGTAGTTGTTAAATGTACATCCTATTTATCTTAGAACTCAGACAATTCAGCTTTTCAGAAAGAATGATTTAACAAATTTTACATGAGCAACTACATTGAACAATGAAAGCTAACTGAACAGATGCTAGCCTGGAACTGGGACTGAACTTCAGTTATCTATAATGTGTTTAATGTCTAACTATCGTTGTTGCCCAGCAATCTTTCTGTGTTCCACTTTAAACTGTGCTGAAGTGATTTAATTGTAGTTTTTTTTATGCCTCACCATTTTAGTAAAGAAAAAAACTACAATTCCAACTTAAATCATTAATTGAATGGCTTGTATTTAAAGCACCATTCATAATCATAACTACTCAAGGAGATTCACACGGCATCATACTCTGATTCATGATGTAACGGCGACCCTGTCCCACCATGTGCTTGAATGCAAAACACCACTTTTAACCCTCCTCCACGTCAGTTAAGCCTCTCCAGGGAGGGAAGGTATGGGGAATATAGTATGAACCATGTTCGCATAAAATCATGGGCCAAAGACAAAATGCACACTCTCTCCTTAATTTCCCACCGGCTTTCATCCAAACCACTGCAGCAAGTTACATAAATTACTTCCCACTCTGCCCTGTGAATTATGACTCATTCTGTGAAAATGAGTTGTTTTGCAAAAGACAAATTCATTTTTGGTAATTAGTAGTTTGGAATCGCTCCCAAACACATTTCATCATTTGAGACAGGGGAAGTACCAGCATGTTTGGAAGGCTCTTGTATGAATGTTGTTCTGATCATTACAGTCAATTATTCTGATGTATTCAAATGCAACTCAGCTATACCAGGGCCACTTAATGACCTCATGTTTTAAATTAGCATGATTTACATGTTCCTTTTTTGTACTGTATACTGTATATAGTACATATACGTGCAGCATGCTTAGTGTTAGTTCTGTGATAGACTGGTGACATATTCATAGTGTGCCCTGCCTCTCGCCCAGTGCATGCTGGGATAGGCTCAACGGGGCTGACCATGCACAGAAAAAGCAGAAATAGAAAATGGATAAATTTTAAACCTGCAATAACTGATTAATTTGGCTTGGGGGAAGGGAAATGGGGCAATCTTGTTATCAGACAGTTGCTTATTTACACACCCAGCAGACAGAGTGCTGGGGATTTAAAAAGAAAAAGAAAACTAATTATTAATAATTATTTTGGGCCTGCTCCTTTTTTTTTTTTTTTAATTTGAGGGCATTTTATCAGATTTTGCAATTTTAACAAATATCAAACTTTGAGGCATTAAACCAATTTCTGACATTTGAGGTCACCATACCTAATTTTGGTATCCATTAAACTTTGTTGTTGATAGAGCCCCACTGTTACAAATTGGGGGGCACTAGACCAAATGTTTGTCTTTGGGGGGAATTGTAAACAAATCTCAAAGACTTGGGCCAGCCATGATACACTGACTGTTACACTGCTGTAGATAGAGAGGACAGACTCAAGAAAAAAGAAAAAACAGCTGAAAAGGAAGAGGAGAAATAACCACTACATCATAATCCCTAAGTACCATCTTCCTTCAGTTCTCCAGTCCCAATTCTGCACCAATCAGGCAATAAAACAGGAGCTGTCTACTTGTCAGTGTAAAATGTCATCTGTGGATGCTGACACGTGGGAGCACTGCTGTGCCCCTGCTGACTTTGTGCTGCCCCCCTCAGGCTGCGCTGAAGAAGTACCAGATGGAGCACAAAAGCAAAGGGGAGAGTCTGGAGAAGTGCCAGGCAGAGCTGAAGAAACTGCGCAGGAAGAGCCAGGGCAGCAAGCACCCCTCCAAATATGGAGACAAGGAGATGCAGGTCAGTGTGTGTGCATGTGTGTGTGTGTCTGTGTGTGTGTTCATGAAACTAAATGTGTCTTCAGATGTGTGCAGGAGGCTGAAGTGTCAGATGTTTTGAATGCTATAGTTCCTGGTGCTTCTTTGGTTTAGTGAAGCTTTTTCTATGGATCAATGAGGAATAAAACAGATGTCTTAGCTCTGTGGCTCATAGAGGATCCTTATGGCCAGCTGGAAGACCACTGTATAAAAATGCATGACAACATGGTTACAACAGCCAGTGCCAAGAAAATATGATCCTATTGGATTCAGCCAGTATATGGAGCAGACAACCTGCCAGTCAGCCTCCAGAGAATACATTAGTTTCTTATAATTTACTTCATCTTTATTTCAGCAGAGTCAGAATTGGAATCACCAGTGCAGACTTTAAGTGAACTCATGCTGACTCCTCGGTGTACCACATACCCTACTCTTCGTAGAATTGTCTTTCAAATGCTTTTCCCTCCTCCTGATGGGATTTGAGCTTCAGTGCGCTTGGTAATCCGTGACTGCTGCCGGTGCTGATGGGATAGGACGTGTTGAGCTGAATGGGATGGCACCCCCGACTGGGCACACACAGTTCGGGTGCCAGTCTGAAAGGCTCTTCACAGTGAAAGAAATGGAGATAGCGAAGGTTGCGTCTTGAAATCACTGTGTCAAACATTAGAGGATTTTTTTTTTTGAGAGGTTTTGGAAGTTGAAAATACAGCAAAATGTGTACACTAGCATAAAGGACAACTTGTTTTGAAAAGTGGCATTTTTCAGTCTGTGGCCTTCATCAAGGTCATCAAACAACACTTGCAACGTACATTCAAATAGGAGAATTATCAAAAAACACAACAACTAATCACAATTAAATGAATTGAGTACTCACAAATAAACCATATGGCTTTATACCTAACAATGTGTTGAAATGGTCAGGTAAGGGATACTATATTTGTTTTCTAAAGTGTGCAATATAAAGAGATATTTTAAAAGATGCTTGAAAAACTTTTATAAAAAAATTAGAATATTAAAAAAACACTTAAAAGAAACACTTAAATCAGTTTTTAAATAGATAAAAAACTCTTCTGTAGAACGAAAGAACATGAGAATATATTAAAATATATTAAAAACCAAATTTCAATTTGTAACTCTGCCAGAGAACTCCCATAACTTTCACTGTTTACATCTATTTTATTAGTTGCTGCACTTTATCAGTATTACATAATATTTGTTTATGATATCTAGGGCAGGTGAATGGGTTGAGTGAGGCATATTTCCCTCATGTTCAGGTAACTGTTTGCGCAGAGGCGTGAGGAGACAGTGCAAGTCTCTTTGCGCCCGTCTGTAGGTGTTGTGGTGACACATGGTGGGCGTGCCCTCTTACACAACCTGCACAGGGGATGCTGCTGTTAGCTGCTGTGATGTGTTGTCCGTCCAATCAGCTGCTCTTCGGCACAAAGAGAGGCTGAGAGGGAGACGAGTGAAAGGGGGAACACTGAACACTGAATTGGGGAAAGGGGCATGAGGAAATTTGTATCTATAAATCCTCATGCTGCATGCTTGTGTGGGTGTTTTCCTTGTGCATATGTTTGTGGTCACTTATAAGGTGGCAGTAATGAACTTTACAGCAAAAAATCAGTATTAGTCAGATTTTGAACTTAAATATTTGATATGTCCACAGCTGCACTGTCTGCCTATTCAAATGTCACACACACAAGTTTTTCTTGCCTAGAGCAGGTTTCTGTTTGGGGCGACAGGACGAATACCGTGGCTATCTGCGATTGGCTAAATCTGTGGCTGACGGCCTTCTTCTGTTATATTTCTGCCCCGTCAGCAGCTGTCAGAAGTGTTGCAAATAATTAGACTCACAATGGAGCGGGGAATATGGGGCTTCATCCACTGATGGCCTGTCTTCATAATGTTGTACACAGCAAAAACAGACTCACCTGCGGCTCCACTGTGGCTTTCCAACAGCCATCGTAGGGGAAGACGGTATGTTCTGTTTAAAAACTTCATAATCCAGAACTGAACTATTTTATCACATCGTGACCAACAGGAAATGTTGTCCCTATTATCCAAGCCAAGAAAAATCACTTGATATTCATTTGACAGTTAAGTTGAGGAGGGTATGACATATGACAAAGTTGACAAAGGTGACAAAGGTCCCTGGCCTGATTTAAACCAGGGACGAAGCGGTTACGTGCTATGCATCTTAGACTGCTAGTCGGTCAGGAGGCCCCAAAACCAGGGTAAAAGTTTTGTAATTAAATGTAATTTGACGGCAGGAAATGGAAGGAAAGGCTGATTGACAAGGTCAAGACATTTTGGAAGGATCAGAGTGATTTTCTTTACGATTCTAATGAATTTATGAGCCTATTGCCTGATCAGGTCCCACCTGATCTCTTCAAGTGTGTTTTTATTAAGACTGTAGGTCTGTAAATTATACATTTATCCGATTTTGACAAAAGAACATTAATAAAACAAAAAATTTAAAACAGGACAGAGTCAAAATCTGAATTTGGATCATTCTGAATGATGAAGACTTAAAGACAGGCGATCAAGCAAGAAAAGATACAAGACAAAATGTGTAATTTAACTCTATAGGAGAAAAATTATACACACGGTAAGAGAATAAGGCTAAGCTAAACAGATACTGTAGCAGACACTGTATGTTTTAACAAGTCATGGCAGTGCAGAGAAAACATGGTGTCAGAGGTTAAGGGCTAATTGTGCAGCACTTCCAGAGGCTGAAGCAGTCACCCCCCCACACCGCTCTGCAGGAGCAGCAGGGGAGGTAATTATTGTGTAATTGTTAGTGTTGCTTTGATGGGTGGCTGGTGGAGCGTGAAAGGGGCGGCCGGCCCTGTTCTTACAAAAATCGATACATGAAGCTATGAGGAACAACAGCACAGGAATATTCAGCCCCAAAGTCCTGCACTTCCTCTGGGCTTAAATTGCTTATCGGGTGTGAAAGACCCAGTCTCAGCTGAGATACCAGGCCTTTCCCCCTGAGCCTGCTGTTTCATCTCTTGAGATGAACTAAATGTCCAAAATTGAAAATCTCACACGGCCAGAGTGTGTGCACGTGTACGTTCATGTGTGCTTGTATGCGTTTATTACCTCCAGCAAGAAGCTTGTTTTTTCATTCCTGTTTGTCTGTTTGTTAGTTAGCACAATATCTCAAAGTCCTGTTGACACATTTCAGTGAAATACGGTGTGTGTGTGTGTGTGTGTGTGCGCGCTGAGGGAGACAGTGTCTTTAGGTAGCCAGAGTCTTGCTGTGCGTCATATGGGCCCTCATGGGAACCAGGTCTTGGCAGGAACAGGAGACACCAGCGGCCTGCACCGTAAAGCTCACAGCCAAAGATAAAAGGACAGACTTGCCTTTTTCAACATACAATATGGCATTTATATATTTGTCTGGGTGCTTATGGCAGACAGTATGTTTGTGCAAAGCCTGAAAGCCCTTGTGGATGTATGTTGGCTCACTTGCTTTTACACAATAAGGCTGTTACTCCAGTAAAGGTGTCCTCCTCACTTCATCCATCCTTCCACTGTCCAACTTTTAATTAAGTGATGCAACAGCCTTCTCATGCCTTTTTTTGCCTTTCACTCCTCCTGCTCATGACTGATGTTAATATTAAAACTATAGCCGATGGGAAGTCACCCGTTTACATTGTCGTCCATCAGAGGCTGTAAAGCACTGAGTTGCTGCCTGAGCTCAATACTCTGATAATTCTCCTGGTACATTTGCTACTGAAGCATGATCGGTGGAAAAGGGTAGTTTGTGGCTTTACATGATGCTAATGTAAAAGAAATCACTCATCGTCCCTCCCACTTGCACTGCATCATGTCCTGCAGAACCTTCTTGTTTTTCTGCAATAAGAAAGAATGCAGAGACATTAAATTTAGACATTAGACATTATGATTAGTGCTGAAAGTGAAAACGGTCAATTAGCAGAATATTAATCCCTAATGACTGATTAATTCATGGTTTACGCCAATGGTTCCCAACCTGGGGGTCAAAAGGCCCACAAGAGGTCACAGGATGAGTCTAAGAAAATTAAAAAAAAACTAAACTTAGCTACATAAAATAATGCTTATTCCAGCTTCTCAAATGTGAGGATTTGCTGCTTTTTTCAGTTTTATATCATTGTTAATGGAATAGCTTTCGGCTTTTGGACTGTTTTGGACAAAAACAAGCCATTCAAGCAACCAAGACATCACCTTTTCACTATCCTCTGACATTTTATAGAGTAACTGTATCTACAGTATGTTTCACCTTCTCTGTTATAAAGAAAAGGCCTGTAGTAACTTCTTTAGGGGATATTTCTCCATGGGAAGCAACATTGCGACTGATATTAACACTAATTGCATTTTTTTGTGGTTGGAATTACTGAAAACAGGACGTGAACTTGTAAACACACATAGATGGCTGCATTAAATACATTTCTCTTTCAAATGAGATCTGGTTCTCTTTATGTTAATAAGCCCGTTTTATGAAGATGTTGTCAAATGAATTTATTGGTCGAGGATCTTAGCCACAGGTTGTGCCTCATGCAGTGTTCAATCACACTTAAACTTTCTGTCCATAGAGATATCTGACTGCAGCTGAGAAGACTCAAAAAGGCGCTTTACTGTATGTAGGAATTATGAGTGGCATCAGGTCAGAAACACCAAAATCAATTCCATCCTGAGATCCATTTTTTAAAGCTGACAGAGAGCTTCGGAGCCAGTTAACACTATTGTCTGTTATTACTTTCAGCCTTTTGGCAGTTTCTGTTTTCCTTCATCTCAGTGAGACGGAGAGAAGAGGTCTGTCAATTCATTTGAGCAGTGCAGGTATTCTTTTAGCTCTGCACCAAGCATATGTGAAAGAACTTTCATACCATCACACAGTGTTCAATGTCACTCTGGTGAGGTTGATTTAATTAAAGAAAACATCTCCTGTCATAATGTTACACATTTTAAGTATAATTACTGTTTGTTACAGTCCAAGTTTCAACCACGCTCACTGACATGTTTCATACTCAGCAGAGGCCCTGCAGCCCTGTTTTTGCTCCAACGGTTCAGACCATCTGTAATGTGAAATAAGTTAATAAATACTGGACACACAAGCACACACTCGCTCTCCCAGCACACGTTTTAAATGCTGATTGTGCTCACTGTCAGCAGAAACAAGGAGCAGCTTTTGGCCAGATTTACATTTTGTGTAAAGACGGAGCTTCAGCCGAGGAGCGGGTGATTGGCAGCGGCATGAAAGGCCAGTTGGAATCTAATTAGGGCTCCGTATCTGAGAGCCGATCACAACATGTGTACACTGCATACAGCAGGCCTGATGTATTAAAACTACTTAAATAATGGAAAAGGAACTCCGCTGTGGTGGATGAATGTACTTTAATGTATATCAAAGTAGTGACGTTCTCCAGGGATCGGTTATTAAACTGTGCCGTGCCCAGCTTATAGCACTTAAACATCCGTCCTATATACTTCATGATTTTCTTGCTCATACACATACAATGTCAACAGGATTTATGACTATTATAGGATTTATACTGTATGATAAACCTGGGGAGAAATGAGCTATTGACTCCCATTCTTCTCACTGTCTGTATATTGTGTATGTAAATTCACCTTTAAGTACCCATCAGGTACAGAGCAAACAGCAGACTGCACGTAGTTTGTGGTTATTTGAATAAATACAAATTTATTTAGGTTTATGCACCATTAGCACAAAATTAACTACAATAATTAAAGATTTTAAAACTAGGCTTTGTTGCAGTGCCCCTCTATAAGACAGGGCATCAGGATTAGGTAATAACCCCCATAGAGAATTAATCAAATTAGCACAAACCACCCACAAACCTGTGGCTGTTGGGGCCACTGGTGGTCTGGGGTCCCTGGGCATTTGCAGTCTTCCTGCTTTAGGTTCAGTGCTGCAACGATCAATTAATTGCTTGACAGAAAACTGTTAAATTAATCTTTTAAAGTCATTTAAGAAAAATGCCAGATAATTGCTGTTTCCAGCTTCTCAAATGTAAAGATTAGCTGCTTTTTTTGCTCTGTTTTATATGATTGCATATTGAATATTTTTGGGTTTTGGACATTTCACAGATTAATTGATTTGAAGAAGTGCACTTCACTTCACATTCAGGTGTAATAATAATAATAATAGTACAAGAGGAACCATTACATCATAATTCACAGTATCTGAGTAGGAGGAAATTATTTTTATTACCAAAACCAGCACATTTTCCAAAGATGAAACGATTAACCAACAATTAGTCTCAGGTTGTGACCTTACTGTATATTCTACCTTTTTACCTTCCTGTACCTGCCTGGTTCCAGGAGAGGAAGACTTTATGCTTGGGGCAAAAGAGACGGGTTTGACAGCTTCTGCTTTCTAGTTGTACCCCTGTACGGTGTTTAGTTTCCTTGTCAGAGCTCACAGGGCGTTCCAGGAAAGTCGTATAATGTTGAGGAATTTAGCAGACAGGTGAACAAAGCAAAGCGCACACACGTGAACTCCAGGGTAAACCACCTGTTAACTTCCTCTTTATGACTGATTTTCTGTATCTGTAAAATGCACTCCTAACTGCACACAATCTGAATCCTCTGGCAGTCTTGGGTGATTGACAGCTCCCTCGCAGTCCCCCTGACCTCAGCATGCCGGTCTGAATCTGATCAACATGGTCGCTTGCTGTGTGTTTTTCGTAGGCTACCTGAAAGCCTCTCCACCTCCACGTTTGCATGATTCATGAGTGGCCTTCATCTTCCTCTGCTGCTGCCGCTTTGGCATGTCACCATTTAATGTTTCACTGTGGGTGATCAGTGCATGTTCAGCCATTGTGCGCCCACATGAAGGACCTTGTTCAGTTCTCAGAAATTGTTTTTTTTTCCTGATAAATAGTCTTATTCATCTAGATGATTTCTTTTAACTTCTCTTCCTGTTGCGTTTTGATTTGATGCCCCTGCCTGAAACGTGTAAGGGTCAAACACTCGAAAGAGAGAGGACAGATTTTAAAGGTTCGAGGTGTGACACTGTGGCTCCTCCATGTGGCACATCAGTATATCAACAGTGTTTCCCACCTGTGAGACCTACTTATGACAGAGAGCGTATACTGTGATGTGATAATGATGAATATTCCCTGAATCATGGGTCAAAACTGAAAACAAAAGAATTGCCATTTATTCTTCAAGTCTAATTTCTCCAGAAATATATAAAGGAATGTCTCAGCTGATTAATTAGTGATAAATTAAAAGATTGGTAAATATCGGACCTCCACTTGATGATTATCAAAGGGAACAACTACCATTATCAACAGAAAAATTTTATTTTTGTACACATTTTCCTCTTTTAAATACAGTACTGTAATATAACTGATATATATTCAACCATTTTTACCTCTTAAAAGCTTAGTTCAGCCTAGAAATGTGAATACATTCTCTTGAAAAATAAATTAACTTACTTGTTTGAAGAAGACTAAAAAGGTGGTTGAACTTGGCTAAACTGTGAAAGAAAAAAACGGTTACCTCTCCTCATTAATACCACACAGGAGAAAATGAACACAGCTTTCAGTTATTGAAGCATCAGATAGAAGGGTGTTAGTGTCATTCACCAATTAATCTGTCTAATTGTGACTTTCAAATAGCTTAAATATCCTGGCACTTATTTTAATTTTCCCTGAGTGAACTATCAACTATGTCACAGTTAAATCATTATTTGGAAATCAGAACTTTTTATGACTCCAGTTTGTATTTAATACTGATGAGGCTTTCACTTTCACTTTTTCTCACTTTTCATTTTTTCATTCTCTCTAATCAGTCTGTGTAGACGGATGAAAGGATGAGATTAATTGCTGGGTGTCTGCAGCTGTTGAGTCATCTTCCCTGTCAATCCTGGGCTATTAAGGTCATTACAGAGACACACCAGTCAATCACTGGAAGGGTGTCGTGTCCCTGAAAACCACTAAACATCTCTCTCCTCCAGCCTTAAGAGGCTGTGGAGAGTGAGACTGTAATATAGACTGAGGAGGAGGTGAAGCAGGGAGGCATTTAGATCAAGTTAAGGAAATTATAGAAAGTATTTTCTTTAGACAAGTTCTACACAGAAAAAGAAAATGGTTCTTTAGGCTTCTTTTGTACGTTTCATCTTATTGTACTTGGATTTTCTAAAACACCTGGTGTAGTGCAAAATAAAGGTGAGTAAATGTATGACGACCCCCACTGAAGGCTAATCATAATGCTGATGAGCACAAATAGAAACAGTAGTCAATAATTGTCAACTTTTGCACAAACCATAGCCTCATAAAAAATTTTTAGCATTTATTAAGATACTAACTACTATTTTTTTCTCCTTTTTTTTGCCAGATAAAAGTCTGAAAACTTCCTAAAAAGCTCTCAACTATCTTGCTGATTTACTGTGAATTTCCCATAAATATTAATGTCAGGCTAAAGTGAGGAAATTGAGTTTCTTTATTGTGTTAGATTTATTAGAATGTAAACAGATTAAATTAGCCATTTGGTTAACCAATTAACCCACGATGAACCCTCTTTATCTGGATAAAAAACCATATCATCTTATCGTTATAGTCTATTATTAACTCCTACAAGTGTTCTTTCCTTTAAAAGAAGTGAAACCGGCTCTGCAAGAGTGAATAATATCATCAAGGCCACTGCAGAGAACTGAATGTCTAACCCTGACTGTGTTAATGTAATTATATTACATAAGACCAAAATGATATGCCCTTTGAAAACTGTGATATATTTGTGTCCCCACATCTACATCCATAGATGACCTTTCAATTAAATCTCTCAGCCTGAACAGCACCATGTTCACATTGGAATTAGCACACTTACTGTATGAAGGATGGCTTTATGTCCAATGAAGTCTCTTCACTGAAGCTTTCCACCATGATATGAGTCTTGCCTCAGATTCACTAATACTAGCTTACTGTACTGTCAGCTTTTAGAGCACTTTGTTCCCCCAAATGACCACACCAACGAGGAAAAGCTTATTTTGTGCATTAAACTTTATAATGTTTTAAGATGGCACAATCTGTGATCTGAACGTAAACAAAATGATAGACCCATAACCAAGATTCAAAACACAGGAATGGAACCTTCATCACTGGTCTTTAAAAAGGAGGACTAACACTGAAAAAAACATAATCTATGTTGTTAAAATTCATATTTTTTAGTTATGCTGTTAAAGATTTGTTTCCATTAGAAACATGTGTAAACGCTCAGTCTCAGTAGTTATGTTTGTGAAATCTGATTTATATAGTTAGAAAATTACAGATTGGCCCTTTGATAAATTCCAGTATGTTGTTGAGGCAGAAATATGTACTAATGACTGCATGAATTAGCTTAATTAATTGCCTAATTAGCACATCTGGAGATGCTTAATATGTGAACGTGATTATAGCACAGCATTAGGCAACTTAAGTCCCTCATTAAAAATCACATCTTGCCACCACCAGTTTGATTTTTCCATCTAGACTTTAGCCTTCAGCAGAACTGGAGTTTTGTTCGTCCAGCCAGTCATGTATGACGGTGCGTAGGCTGTTGACTTTCTCAGCAAACGACCCAGCCACGGTCATTACCACCTCAGACGGGAGCTCAGTGCTGTCTGGCACTTGGCGTGGGAATCTTCAAATGCTTTCAGTTACATAAGTGAACCTGAGGATAAAGTTTGGTTCACTACATTCTACCTTTGCCTTTGTGCGTGCCACAGTGATGCTATATGTGGATGAGTGGTTCCAATGTTTGGTGGAGGAGATGTCCTGTACCTCAGTACAAGCACCGAGATGACTCAGTGGGCTGAGTCCTTGAAGGAGTAGAGGGTGAATGGGTTTAAAAGCCAGATACAGCACAAGGGTGAGTGAGTTCAGCTAATCGACAGGAAATACAGAACACCAATCACCATTATCACAGACACATGTATGATCAGACACTTCTTTTGTTCTAATTCATGGTTTTCAGGTCTGATGTGCTGTGACATTTTCCAAATGCACAGCAATTAGAGTTTTCAAAGCGCTACATGAAAGCACAATCCGTCTGCTTTTTATAAGTCATGATTGTGATGTATGACGCCTGGTTTAGTCTGTTCATGAAAATCCATCAATATACTGTCCATTATCTGCCAAAGTCTTTTACAGCTGTCAAAGGGATGATTCACGCAGTTTACACAATGGAATTTGTGGTGCTCACAGGTCTCTACATTATCCAGAGTAATCAAGACATCATTTATAGGAAGAGATGTTGCTGTTTAAATGCCATTTTTCATTGCTTTGAGAGCCACAAACAAATTCCATTCTCCTCAATTCAAATTAGATCCCTTTGACATCATTTTGGTTCATTAATGCTCAGGGTAGGGTAGAAGTCCATCCTCCTCTCACACCTTGTAACTTTAACCCTTTCAGAAGAGCCATGTTTTTTTCATGCCATCCTTTCCTTCCTCTCCCCAGTATGTAGAGGCCATCAGCAATAAGCAGGGTGAGCTGGATAACTACATCGCTGAGGGCTACAAGAACGCTCTGTCCGAGGAGAGGAGGAGATACTGCTTCCTGGTGGACCGTCAGTGTGCCATAGCCAAGAACAGCAGTGCCTACCACGGCAAGGTGAGAAGAAATGGCTTCAGCCAACACCATCCCTCTACTTGTTCATCTCTTGGTGATGTCATGGCAAGATGGCATCTATAGCTCTGCCCGCTTCCCTCAGACACTGATTTGGTGATTTCCATGTTAAAAGATGTCTCTAGTAGTAGTAGTAGTAGTAGTAGTGTAAATGTTTTTAAATCTTATATAAATAAGACAAATGTCTGAAAATGTTCAAATGTAGGTCAAATACATCACACACATTTAAAACTACTACATGAGCAGAAATGTCGCTTTGTTCCTATCTTTCTTTGCCAAACACTGTTATGTTCTGCATTTATTTGGCCATTTCATTCAGGAAAAAGTTTTCTGCTATTGTGTCCTGCCTCCTCACATGCATCAGTGCAGCCAGGAGATCACTCGTCAGGAGTTTTTATATTATCCAAAAAATTGATAAGGAAAGCATGTCCCACCCACCTCTCACTCCTTCACACTGGGGGAAATGTGAAGTGGTAAAGTGAACTGAGAGAGATGGAGAAGTGGAGGGTGAGTGGGTGAGGAGGAGGAATGAGAGAGGATGACCTACTTCTGCAAGAACACTTGGTTCAGACACACTGTGTGTGTGTGGGTGTGAAAGTGTCTGAATGAGTGATTGATAGACAGAGGGAGGAAGCACAGAACACAAACTGCTGATGTGATGATGCATAAACAGCAGAAAAAGACTGAATTGGTCTTAATCTCGGTTATGAAGTCCAGCTGAATCTTGAACATATTAGTAGATAAATGGATTAGTCGATCGGCAGGAAATTAACTTATTAATCACTTCAGTTTTATTTTCTCTGGTTCCAGCTTCTTCAATGTGAAGATTTGATGCTTTTCTTTGTTGAATTGGTCAAATAAAACAAGCGATCGGATCACATCACCTTGTGCTGTGGGAAATTATGATAAGATTCCTGACATTCTATAGACTAATCGAATAATTAATAGATAAAAACAAACAAACGAGACTGAAGTAATCATTAGTCGCAGCCCTAATCTTGAATAAAAAGGGTTAGATTCACAAGACTGAGCCATAAATTAAGTGTTCTTGCTGCCTGAGCAAAACCTGCTTGGACTACACATTTACTAGGGTGTTGCTAAATGTTGGTAGGGTATTGTGAGGTGGTTGCTAAGGTGTTGCTAGGGTGTTTGGTACATGGCTAATAGGGTGTTGTTACATTGACTTTGTATGTTCAGGGGCATTGCTAGGGTGTCACTAGGTTGTTGTTAGGTGGTTGCTTTGGGTTGTTCTATACTATTAGTGTTCTGCATAATGCTAAGTGAGTAATCCACAAGCATTTTTTCAGATTTTAGAAGGTAAGAACCTGTTGTAACGCTAATGCTATACTGTAGTAACTACAGTGTATATTGGATAATGCTGGCCACCTACTGTCACTGAACATGGTTTTGGTCTCTGAGCTCTCTTTACTTACCGGGTACATTTACAAATTGGCAAATCTCCCACAAACTCCTTCTGTGAGACAGAGGTTCACCCGTGCTGTGGTTGGTGAGCGGGAAGGCAAGAATGAAGGAAAAAGAGCCACCGTCTGCTTGTCGATTTCATCACCACACTGGTAAAGGCACTAACCCTCCTACGCTCTACCTTAGCTATTTGAAAGGGCTAACTGAGGTCGTAGTGACTCATCATTTCTATAGCAGCAGCAAGAAACACTGAGAAAGACTTTGCTGCACACACATAGAAATGCATGGGTGATATCACATTCATCCCAATTCCATTCATCTAGCCTCTTGTGAAAGTTAACAGCCACAAGAAGCAAGAATCTTACTGACAGAGAAATCATTAGCTTAAACTTAGCGAGCAATTTCAGTCAGAGCATGAATCCCCAGTTACATGATGCTCACCCTGTTAGTATAAATTTGTTTTTGCTGTACTTTTATATTTTGTATGTGTTAATTTGATCATCCCACCCACACCCTGACGCCCACATAGACCTAAGCAGGGCCAGACAACCTTGGAACCACACTGTGTTTATCCTCCACACCAGCCTGGTGGAGTTAAAACTGTAGCAGATTCTCCTCCAGCATCTTTCCAATATTCATGGATTCAGGACTCCCTCATTTATTCACTGATGATGAATGCAAATGAGGAGTATCTTTATGTAACTGCCCTACTCTATAATGTATGGAGGAAATGTAACTTGGCTCTTCAAGCACCAGCTGAGAGCTTCTCAAATGAGTGCATTCATAAAGAGGATTCATATCTCTCACTTCCCACTATCCCGCCTCTCATCCCTCTTCTCATCTCTTGTGGCCTGCATCTACTGTATGTTCCTCCCTTTCCTCCTGTCATCTATTAAACACTTCTGCTCATGTAAATAATGTGATGCCATGTTGGTGTCTATAAGGAAATTCCATCCATGCTTCATTTGGTCCAGATCTAACGGATTTATTAGCATTGTGAGATGGGGCAGTTGTGAACATTTTCACTTTTTTATGAACTAATAGCAAACTACTTTCTTTGAATGAAAAAAATACACATGTAGTATATCATAATAGATTTTTGATACAGATCCAAATAAGAATTAAAATGTTTAAACATTAAAAAAATATTAACACATTTAGAAAATTGTCTAATTGTAGAAGATATTTTTGCTCACTGTTTGCTTTTTTGTAGTTGAACAAATTAAATAATGCATAAAATGTGCAAAGAAAAATAATTTCACTACAGGTTTTATGTAGCTGTGATCAGAATGAAGCTTGATATCCAGTCTTAATAAAGTCCAAATGGGCCTGATATATCAGCTAAGCAGCGCAACCTAACGATACTGTCTTTCTTAAACACAATCATCAACCCCTCTCTTCCGCCTTTCTTCCAGGGGAAGGAGCTTTTATCCCAGAAGATCCCAGTGTGGCAGCAGGCGTGTGCCGAGCCCAACAAACTGCCAGATCGTGCCATGTTCCTGGCCCAGCAGATGAGTGGTGCAGTGGGCATCATGGCTCCCGGTGCTCATCATCCAGGCATGCCCATCTCTGAGCCCATCCCTGGTGCTAAACCCCTGCCGGTGCCTCCAGAGCTGGCAGCCCTGAGGGCCAGTGGGGGCATGGGACAGCAGGTCTGTTCCTCTACTGCTTAAATCATCATTTAGTCCACCTGAGACCTGTGCACTTTGCAGTATTTATAGCCATTTTATATGATAATAGGTTTTTATAGAAACAGCAGTTATAGTAATTGGTGTTATTCATGGGCTACTTCAATTGGTCACTGGGTTTGTGTTTGTGGATCATTTATATTGCAGTAAAATGTTCATACATCTTTTTCTAGAATGCTTCACACACATTTGAACTTCTATACTTGTGAGGACCCTCACTGGCATAATGCATTCCCTGGCCCAAACTTTAGCCTAAACCTGCTTCTGAGCTAAAAAGTCTGTCAAACTGTCAGAAATGTCTTCACTCTCAAAACTCAAATTGGCCCTCATAAAGATAGAAGCCCAAATGCACTCACACACTAACATAGGTAAGTGTTGTCTAATGAGACCCTTAATAAGGACCTGGAATGTGTCGAGGGATGTGGCTGCTGCATTATGGGAGCCCTTGACGCATCCTCAGAAAACTCTTGTGAATGCAAATTACATCGTTAGCGAACCATGCTAATTAGCTTGTTGCGCAGAGGAGGCTTAAATTCCTCACGTCCTCGGGCTCTTTTACACCCTGCCCCCTCCTCCCCCTCCTGCGGGCTTGGTTACTGGAAAAGAAAACTTCAAGATTTACATGAAAGACTGCCTCATTTTGGCCAAGCTTCTAATTAAAACAAGATTAAATACACTGAAAGTCTTTGCAGTCTCCCAGAAGTCATTCCATATGTTTATCTTTAAACCAACATATTCTCAAATGTAGTCTTTTCATTAATCAGCATTTCCTGACCCAGATTCATCTCCACCTTGTTCTTTATTATTAACGAGCTGCCGGATGTTATATAACAGCTTTGGGTGATGTAAAGAAAGAAATAGTTTGTGGTTTAATTTCCGCAGAGGCTGATGGGAGGCGTGGAGGGAGGGATGCCAGTGATGAACGGCACGGGCGGTGCTCACGGAGGAGAGGACTACCAGCAGTGGATGGAGGGCAAGGTGGCCCAGGGCAAGGCCTCGCCACAGACCCAGCGGCACGGGGGGGAGGTCTACTCCAACACCCTGCCTGTGCGCAAGGTCGCCCCAGCCAAGAGCAAGACCACACTGAGTAAGGACACATACTGTGCATTAATGTCCAACTGTGCTTTAAATGTATCGACTCTTTCAAGGGATTTGGAAGGATGATGGAAACATGGTCCGGGAATATTTGATAAAAGCAGTTTTGTAGTTAGGCTAAGGAAGTTGGTGAAAGCATTTATTAACTGGACACTCCAGAAATAGTGTTGTCCTAATATTATTATATACGTATCATCCGACTCTGCTGCTCTGAAGATCCTTTTAGCCTCTTTTAGCTAATTGTTTTGGCACATTTACTGTATGGCTCAGTCTCAGCGCTCCTATCAACCTTGTTTCCAGCAGCAAACAGCTGTTTTCAGCAACCAAGCTCTGATAAACCCTCTGTGCACTACCTGCCCAGCACCAAGCAGCAGACAGACAAACTTAGCAACTAGTTGGTGAAGAAACTGGAACATCTAGCAGCTAAAAAGCCAGATATTTTTCTCAAGAGTTGGTAGAGACCAAACCAGACCTGAAAGAACAGTGAATACTGGACAAAAACACGCCTCCAAACGAGTGCTTATGTTCTATGTCTGCTGGATTTGTAAAAAGACAAAGACATTTGCTAGCCACAACAACTTTATGAGCCAGTAGTCAGGGCTGTAGGTTAGTCCGCTTGTTGTGGAGGTAGTGTATTTCTTTAAAAGTATTATTGCATCTCAAAGATAAAACCCACTAAAAGAGCTAATGGATTGCATCTGCCTGGATGTCACACACAACCTGTGCGGTTTTAATAAGAAACAGGCCAAAGCAAGTGGGAATAGGAGATGTGATATTAAAAATGTGAAAGAGAGAGATTATGAGTAAAAATAGATGTAGGACAGGGACAGGTTTCACAAAAAATGGAGTCATTTCAAATTTTAAAAGAGAGCTGTTGTGCATATAGTAAATGCCTGTAGACTCTTTAGTAGAGCAACTCGTGTCCCAAGTGTCCTTCATTGGTTTGTAGCAGAAACTGTATATGGAGGTGCAGTAGCTACACACCATGTTTTATACCTGTCAGCAGTGTTTATTAGAGAAATGGAGACTGAAAGATGTCCTTGTTCCTTCTCCCATTATCTCTACCAGCGGAGACCCGTACGCTGCCCCGGTCCAGCTCCATGGCAGCAGGGCTGGAGAGAAACGGGAGAACTCGAGTCCAGGCCATCTTCTCCCATGCAGCTGGTGACAACAGCACCCTGCTCAGCTTCACTGAGAACGATGTGATAACCCTGCTGGTCCCCGAGGCCCGCGATGGGTGGCACTATGGAGAGAACGAGAAGACGAGGATGTGAGTGCAACTTATGTATTCAAAGACAGTTTTATTTGCCTTCTCTGAAGATTGGACTGTTTGTTGTCTGCCTGTCTGATACTTATCATAGCTTAACATACCTCAACAACTATTCAACAGATTTTAGCTACATTTGGTGAAAAGTAAGGCCATTGGCAGAGGAACCAGTGATTAGGTTTTGGTGCAGATGCCACCACTAAAGTGTAGACCATAGACAAAATAGTAACAAAACAGTATTTTTTCCACACTCCTACAGATTTAATCAAATCTCCACCATAACCCTTTTTTTGTGTTGCTAATATCTTATTTCATGTCTTCCAGGCGTGGCTGGTTTCCCTTCTCCTACACCCGGGTGATCTCTGACGGTGACGCCAACTCCATGAGGCAACTTCGAGTACACAAGTATGTTTTTGGGTGTTATGGAGATTATACTTTTGTGCTAAAGAAAAAGTCATTACTTCCCTGAACATGCTAATTGAATGTTGGCCAAAGTTGTGTAACTGAGCTTATATATTTGTTTCTTAGGTATACATGTGATTTTTTTTGTCATTGTTTATTTTATTTGGGGTGAATATTGACCTCTGAACTTTGTATTGATGATGACATTGATTGGCCTGAGTGCTTGTGGGCTGTAAAACCTTCCAATGAAAACTGAGAATTAAATAACCCATCATGAAAGTACTTTCCAAAGCAACAACCCACTCATGGCTCCCCTGCAGATCTTCCCCATAAACATAAGCTAACATGTGTGTTCCTGAATGGCCCAGGAGCAACAACATTTTTACCATTTCCCCATTTTCTGTACACTTGTGTGTTTTCAGCCTCCACGGGAAGAGTAGCAGCACAGGCAACCTTCTAGAGAGAGAAGACATGGCTCTCTCCGTCCCTGATTACGGCGTCCACTCCCGTATGGCGGCACAGAGCGCTGCTGCGCTGCATGGCAGACAACAACGCCCCTACAGCGTGGCGGTGCCAGGCTTCTCACAGGTGGGGTGCCTGCAAAACACGCACACAAACGCACACTGGCATCTACCCACACATGAATTCACACATGACACATGAGCTGAGCTGTCGCACAAAACCTGGCAAAAGATCTGCGCTTGTCTGTCTCAGAAAGTTTGGAGGTAGCTTTTCCCTACGTGCTGCTGACCTGAGATACAGTACAGGAATAGCTTAGCTTTGACAGGCTGTCTCTTCCTTTAGCAGTACTCAGAGTTCTCTTGTGCCAAAGCTTACAGAGAACACTCTGCTACATTAGCTTATATAAACGCAGAAATCAGTTCTCCTTCGCTTCACACGTTCCTGTTTTACGGAAGGTCGAGTGTAAGATGTGGCACAGCTCGGATTGGAGAAGTCTCCCTCTGCGCCTGGCTGCCTCTGCCTCTCAGGGAAGTTCTTCTGACAGGTGTCAGTTGATACCAGAGTGAGCGTTTGCCCAGCTGACTGTAAGAAAGAGGAGGCAGCAGTGGTTATGAGGGAGGGGGGGGGGTTAATTTTTCAAAAGGCAGAAGTAGACTTATGCAACACTGAACCCTTCTCTATCAGCCCAGCTTCCCTCCTACGCCTCACCTGGAACATTACATGTGGGCGATGCTTAATTGCTCAGCAGTCATGTAACAACTTAAACTGTTCTTTCCGCCTCACAGCATTTAGGGATGGAAACATCTCTGCTGACATTTAAGGAGAGCTGGGTTTTGTCGTCAGGCTTATGTGACTGCTGAAATGTTTCCCGTCATACAGTAAGCACTGAATTGATGATTTGTAGGTAAGAGGACATCGAGACATTTGGTTAACAGAGGGCTTAATGCAGTTTAACAGTGAAAGATTTTGTAGATGGTTTTGTAAACTGTGGATTCAAAAGAATTTAAGTGAGTATATTTCAATATTCAGTTAGGACTCGCATCAAAAAATAGTTATTTAAATACTGTTTTAACAGACATTTAAACATCGTTGGACCTACAAATCACCAACATTAATGCTTACTGGGCAGACCAGACAATCAAAAAAAAAAGGAGAACTGTATATTGGTAGGAAAGAGTCATATGAACATCATATGACATTTTATATTTCTCATGTAATTTCAACATTTCCAAGTGAGGGTTGTAGTCATAGTCTTGATATCCAGCTAAGGAAGAGCCTTGTAGAGTTGTTGCTGAGACGCTGAGCTATCTCTTATACCACATGTCTTTGCTGCCATCTGCTGGCTGCTGTGGTCATTGCCACTTTCCAGTTTCTAGTGACAGTTTAAGAAGTATTTATTATATTGACTCAGAATAAATTCCGTGATTAAATATCTCATGTGTCTAATTTTTTTTGTCTTTACAGCAAGGAGTTGAAGAATATGAGCCCCGCTTCCCCACAAGGTAAGAACCACATGTTGCAGTTAATATCTTTTTTTTGTATTGATACAAAAATCAGTTTCAGTTCAGTCAGTTCAAGCAGAATATCATCCAAATTCAAATATGTAGAAAAAGTGGATGATGTGCTTCCACTTTGGTCGAATGCAATTGGAAGTGTTTGTGGATGGGAAGCCAGTGAGGGATTATGTCCTTTTTGGCTGAGTGCAAGAGAGTCGAGGGATTGGGGCGTTATGTGGTGCATAGTCTAAAGTCCAGACCCGCAAACACACAACCAGCAGGACACAACACATTTTTGTTTTGTATTGTTTTCTTTGTGCTCTTTTACGTTTGCATTCTGTTCTGTTTTCACGTGTTTGATAGGATAACTTAAGTGATAATGTCATATAGTGCTTATAGTGCATATTGGTAGAAGACTGGCTTTGTGTTTGGTTGGCTATAAATGTTAAGAGGTCCTTCTGAACCCACACAGGACCATTAGAAATAATAGTTTCTGTTTTTTAAAATGAGTAAAAATAGATTACATTTTAAGGCATGTTAATGGTTAATTTGGTTTCTGTGTTAAATGTAAGTTGATTTAAGTTTTCTTTTTGTTCATGAACATCACACATGCTTTGACCTCCCAGCTTCTCCCCATGCCCCCCATGCACCATGTAGCTCCAGTAGCGCTTCCACCTGCTAACTGCACCCACCCACCCAATCCCTAACAAGCTCACCCTGCTTCAAAACCTCTCATTCACAGTTCATTTGATTAAAACCAACCATTATATCACAGGAAGTTAAGGGTCAGATCAAGTCGAGCCTTTTAGATTGTGGGGTTTATTTCTCATGTTGGAGGTTAGACGTGTGTCCTGGTTGTGTTTGCTGCTGTTTCTCCTGAGCCAGCCCACCTGGAAGCCTCTCCCTCTCTTTGTCCACAGTTCCACAGAGGGCAAATTGATTTCGACAGTGTGAGGACAGACAGACAAACAGGCACTGACTCAGCCAGACGATGCGATAGGACAGGCACCTCGCTGCCCCTCAACCAACCCCTTCCCTCATCCTTACCCCCTCTTCCCTGTCTCCCTGCCTCCCTGCCTCCCGCTTATGGCAATAAACTCTCCCTGAGCCAATCAATGCAAGGAACAGGCTTGGGTCTGTATCATTTCCCCTCTCTGATCTTCCTCCTTCCTCCCCCTATCCTGCCCTGTGCTGTCTAACCGGCCGGTAGCCACACCGGGCCACTGGTGACGCCTTGGTGCAGAGCCACGCCAAGCCAAACCAGAATAAAACTGTGCCATCCAAATATTCAAAATCAATGTGATGGACATTTTCTCTGAGGAAAATGTATCTTTTGCTTGTCTTTCATGCATGTACATTTCTTTTATATATCACTGGGGATTATATTTCCCCACCAAAGGAACCTGATTTTTACAAATGTCAGTGCTCTCCATCAGAATGACGATGTAAAGGTTATGTAAATCAGGGTGTGGAAAATAATGATGTTGATCCCAAAGAGGATTTTCATAATGTAAAAAAGGCATTACAATCAATACTTTTACTGGGTCTTTCAGTATTTAACAATAATTTAACCTTTTCATGCTGTGAGGTTTTGTATTCCTCTGAGAGAAGAGGCCATGTATCACGAGTAGTGAACAGCTGATGTAAATGTTTTAACTTATGGATCAGAGACAATGTGACAGGAATGTTAACTGTACATAAAAGTGCCATACAGAAGTGCTTATCATACAGTATCTATGATCAGTTCATTTAAAAAAACGCACCTTATGAAAGTAACAGTCTATATTTCTGACTTTCTGTAAAACAACAACCTACTGTAACGTTTTCAGTATCAGCCTTTGAACTTGTTCTCCAACATCTTTGCGGAGGGACACTGTGCTCAGACACACAAACCCAGGTGCTCGGGGTCCTTTGACTTTCTATTGTGGTGTGCGAATATCATGCCAAGGCTGAATGGGGTCAACTATCCCTCGTCCCCAAATGACATGCAAGGCTGTGAGTTGGGTTTAGTGCTTAAACTATTAGTTGATTAGTCGATCGACAGGAAAAAAGTGATCTACCAAACAAAAATGCCAAACATTCGCTGGCTTCGGCTTCTCAAATGTAGGCATCTGCTGCTTTTTTCTGTTTTATATCATTGGAAATTGAATATCTTTGATTTTATTGCTCGACCAATAGTCCAAAACCCAATTAGAAGATATCACTTTGGCATTTGGACTTTTTTTTACAGACTAAATAATCAACTAATTAATTGCTGATAAAAATGATTAATAGTTGCAGCTCTAGTTAGGTTAACCACCGTTCATGCATGAAAGAAAAGACAACTGATACTGCTGTTTGGCTCGGTGCACATCATCTTGAAACATCGCTTTTCATTTGCAACCATTTAAAATCTTTTCTACGTTTGGACATATTATAGTGCCTCTTACTGTGAATCAATTGACTAACGTGAATAATATATTTTTACGGCAACTTAAGACTCAAGAATTATTGTCCATAACAGAGATGCTGATGAACTTCTGGATCCAGAGATTCAAATGAGGCATCGGCTGTCTTGCAATAATGAAACAGAGTCATTGGCGTCAAAGTGGTGTTTGCACTGAGCCACATTCATCCAGGGTACAGATTTATGGCACAGCCTCTCTGCAGCGGCAGCCTTGAAGGGGAGAGGAGTTAATTTAGTGTTGAAACCTCATTCAGCCTTCTCGTACTGTTGTCTTTGCAATTAAAGGCTTGATTTTTAAAACCTCAGTGAGTAAAAAGCATCATGTTTTGAAGATAAAAGAAATGTTTGTCTGATTCTCTCTGTGCTAAATAAAGACGCTGGTCTGCTTGTCTGTATGTCGGTCCAGTTAGTGCCTGTCTTTACTAACCACTGTCTGTCTGTCGACATCTGATGTCCACTAACTAGCCCACTAGGAACTGGTCTTTCTCATATTGTTGGCTTCTAAATCTTTATGAGGTTTTTTCAAAATCTCATCCAAGTACTGTCTTTACCAAAGAGAGGAGGTGAAAATTAAACTGTGCACCTCTCCCCATGCCTCCTACTCTGTAAAAATGTCTGTCTTTACCAAATGTTTAATGGTCAAGTGTTTAAAGAGTCTTAAAATAGTTTCTTTCTTCAAATTGGTGAAAAATGTGAGGCAGAAAATCTTCAGAATTGTTAGAAATAACTGTCACTGTCACTTTCCTGATCTGCTATATTCTGCGTTGTGGTTTTCACTTTTTTTTAAGAAAAATATTTTAAGACTTAATTGACTTGAGACTTGAGTCAAGATGGACTTTTTTGCACTGTAGAAATGTTTTCCTTGCTGCGTATGTCTGCTGTCTTCGCTCTCTCCTCTCAGTCTGTCTGTTACCTAACACTCGTCTTCCCCCTCAGCTTTGCCAACCCCCCTTTTTTCCATCTCTGTTTTGATGAATTTAGAGACAAAAGTCGAGTGCAAACGACTGGAAGCTGCCAGTGTTTCTTCTTTCTCCACTAAAATAAGCCCAAGGTATGACTGCCATTGCTGCAGAGATAGCACACCAACCACCTGTGGTCAAATAACTCCTACATCAACGGACGTGCTGTTATTTTGGAGAGGTTTTGTTGTAAAAGAATAAAAACATCTAAATATTGTACAGAGAATTTATGGACATGCATGCTTTGGGGGCACCAAAAAGTGTAACATTGATGACCTCAAATGTATGGTGAATTTCTACTCTAGAAAGTATGAAATAAATTTATTCAGCTGGACATTTTTGGTTGTTTCTGTTCATTTGTTTTTATCCAGAAGGCCTTTACATCCCAACAGACAATTAGAAAGAATTCAGCCTTTGAAATGTTTTGTTAAATTGGCTTTTAATTTGTTTCTAAATTACTCTCTGAAGGCTTTTTAGCTTGTGAAAGCCATCGAAGACTTTTTCTTTTTTAGCTTGTAAAACTAATTATCTTTATTTTAGAGTAATCCACAGCAGTTCACTAAAAGAGCAGCTTAATTAAGCTCTCCTTACTTTTGTGGCAGCATAAATTGCTACTGTGAGACTTTATAGACTTCTCAAAGAGGGTTTTGTTTGCTTATCCACCACATCCTAACAGAAGAATGAGTGTTCCTCATAGTTAATAAACTGGTGATCATCCTCTTGCTTTAACACATTAACCAGTGGATCTTCTTGCGCATTTGGTGTCACCCCTCATGTCGACATTTCTGGAACTGAGTCGGTTCCCGTCATAACTTCCCACCGGCCTTGTTGCATGTACAGTATGTGTGTGTTTTCACTGCACAGTAGTAGTTACACTGCATCCTACCCGCCCTGACCTGCCAATACCATGCACCCACTGGCCTGCTCCTCCTGCTGCTAGCAAAGGTACCTTTTTCAACTCAACTGTGTGTGTGTGTGTGTGTGTGTGTGTGTGTGTGGGTCATAATTTACATGGTAACACACAGCAATTGTGAGTTTGTAGAGTCGTGACCTCTTTGGGTTTTTATGAATGTATTCATGTAGCATTTTAAAGTCTATAAATATACGTCAGTAATTTTAGATACATCAGTAGAATTACCATAAACAAGCAAGATCATCATTGAGTTTGACTGGCAGCCTCTACAGGTCTCAACAAATATAAGCCGTAAACTGTACTTGAGTAGCAAAAGTAAAAGTTTGTGCTGTATAGACTGGTCCTTTTCAGCATGTTAAAATATTTGTGTTTACCTGTAAACCATAAAATATGTTAGACCTGGGGTACCTGTATGTCTGACTACACTATATCGTTGTCAAATGACAAACTATATCACGTTTTAGAGATTTTTCTGCTTTTGGATCAGCTGAAGGACTACATGCTCCAACGTTTTCCACTATCTAAAAAACACCATGTTGCTATAAGACAGTTAAACAGATACTTTATCTTTAGTTTATCTCTAAAATCTGAATCATTGAAATAACCTGTAACTCCAGCATCAGATAAATGTAGTGGAGTAAAAAGTTCAATATTTCCATCTGAAAATTTGTGGCAAAAAACTAGAAATACTAGCACAAGCACCTCAAAATTGTCCTTGACCAGTACTTGAGTAAATGTACAAATTTATGTACCACATCTGGTCAAAGTTGGATTTAACAGTTAGGAAAGTGGAGAGGTAGAGGGGCCTCATATAGGAAATGGTGAAGTTTTAAATGGCTCCCAGTCGTCTCAGTCATGGTCTCATAAATCCCTCACGGTGCTCCTTTAATGTTGATGACAACTTGTGTTAATAGTAATTAAATGTGCATACTGTATACTTTAAAGCCATGTAAGAACACATTGTATATAGTAATTATACATTGCCTTGTATCATATTAGAATACAATATGTCACTTGGTATTTGAGAAGATCCTGAACGTTGACACATGGGGACTGTCTCTGCCTTTCAGTACAGGGCCTGATTACGCCCGCTTTTGAGTGACCAAAACCCATTGTAAGTGACTGACCTCGGGTCTTCAGGGTGTTCCTGCAACCACTTCCTCTTTCAGTTTTTCATTATCACTAAAAACTGCTTCATTGTCATGACGGCTTTGGGTGTCGTGGACGGCTTTTGGGTTATTTCCATCACTGTGATGTGGCTGCATACTGACCTCATCAGCTGACTGTGGGGCAAAACACTTGTTTCATGTTTCAGCATCATACTCAACTTCCCCTGCTTTTTTATTATATTTTGCATGACTCATCAGACTTTTATTCACTTCATTACTTTTTTTCAACCGCACTGTTGCTGAAAAAGAAATGTTTCATCCTGTGCTCTTAATGTTATGCATGATTTGTTTTACATTTTATCACACAAAAAAGAAACTACATGTGTTTTTCACTATATTTTCTTTGACCCTTCTTCCTCCCAGTACTGATCCACCCAACGAGCCAGCCGTGGAGGCGCCACCCAATCCGCCCCTTTCTGATGATGAGGAGGAGGAAGTTGAGGATGAACAGCTCGACGAAGCCCACTATGACTCCGTGGAGAAGGCCTCGACTCCCCCGGGGGACTACTGAGCTCTCCCTCAGTTGAAACCAGCTGTAGGTGGATCCCCTCAGATGTAAAGCTCTGATTCAATCACAGTATTACAATAGTGCTACAATATAATAAGAATTTAAATATGACCAGCAAATGAACTAAACCACAACAATTCACATTTACAGTAATCTCTGTATTAGCTGAGAGATAATGTAATGTAAATAAAAGCTGGAATTGATTTATATTTGATCTTCTAGCACAGAAAGCACATTGAGAGCCAGGAGAATTTAAAAATCAGGCTTTGCTCTTGGATGTTTTCCACTGAGTTGTGTTTCTGTAAAGGCGTGTGCTCACATTTTTGGGTGATAGTGTTGGACAGAAGTGGAGTTGTTTCGCCCTTTTCACTTTTTAAACATACAGGGAGCATGTGGTGTGAAATAAGAGTAGATGTTTGCCTGCATGGCTCACTTGGATTCTTGGTTCATTTTCAAAGCCTGAATTATTGCCTCTTACATCGTATCATTACCCAAAGACTGATGACTGGCTCCTCATGTAGACTCACATGATCTGTAGCCGGTCTGAGAAGTCGCCTGACGACATCTCTGTGCTTTTAAAAATACAGCTTCCTCCCCTGCCTTGTCAACAAAAGGGCTTTAATGTTGGTAAGCTATACATCTCGTCAGGTGTTTCACCTTTTAGCCTCACCTGTTAATACTGCCTTCTCACAGGGCAAGCATACCAACTTGTGTTGGTGCTGCGTCGAACACTGTTGCAAACACCCAGAAAACAGAAAAGTCTGTTTGTCTGAACCAAGATGGATAATCTAAAGTACAAAAAGTCAGGTGTTTCAGCAGATGATGGAGAGAAAAAATGTACTGAAACACACCAGAGAAAATAGACTAGCCAGAAAAATCAACAGTATCTGTGGAATAAATTTGTGCTGAGTGATGGCATCAGAACTGATAAGCACACTACTCATAGTACTGTATCTTCAACTAATTGTATACTCACAGGAAATCTTATATTCTGCAATATTAGTTATAAGCAGCACTGCAGGTGTACCTACAGTAATAATGTACTGGTTCTCAGATTTCATTGATTTGATGTTTGATTAATATTGTGTACAAGCAGTTTGGATGATCTTCTTAAAGCAATATTTTCAACAGAGATATATTCAATAATACAAAAATATTAATGAGAAACTTTGTGATTTCATATTGTCTTCTGTCATGTTTAAGATAACTGGAGACGTTGATGAAGAGAGGCAAGCAATCAGGGATACACTGATATAGGTTATTATTAGTTAGATTGAGCTGATACTGGCCTTTTGTTAAAAATGTAAAGGTTAAAGGGTGTGTTCAAATTACAAAAAAAACCATATTCGTTCACTTACCTCTAGTCGTATCTCGCCATGCAGATGATTGCGTTTTATTTGTCTAGGTTTTGAGATACATATATGTCTCTTAGATTTCTGCCTCCACCCTCACACAGTGGAGATGAATGGAGATTAATTTGTGGTGCCCACACACTGAAAAAAAGTTTGTCTTCTCAGTGTCCTGGTTACTATGTATAATCAAGACTTTTCACTTAAAAATACTGTCTTCTGAAGAAATAGTCCCTATTTACACTGTTGTCTGTGGATTATCTGTAGTTAGAGGGACTGTTTCTGTAGCTGTTGATTTTTTTTATTTTTTTATGGATTGTTTCAATGCTGTGAGCACCACAAATACAGGAGACAGGAATTTTAGAGGTGTACATCTTAAAACCTGGACAACATCTGGATGGCTAGATACCACTAGAAGTAAATCAGACACTATGTCTTTTCATAATTTGAGTGAACCTGCTATTTAATTTTACCCCATGTTAATCTGATGGACGTGAGGATATGTATGAGTTGTTACATTTACTGATGAATTTCATCAGTGTAACCTTCAGTGGAAAAAACTGAGGTGAACTCCCCTTTACAATTCATAAAATTAAGAATACGGTTTGAGAGGTTGAAGGTAAATCTTAAAAATGTACACTTTTAAACTTGATTTTTAAAACTGATTCCTCATAATAATCAGTTTCTTCTTATATACAGTTAATACTCACATCAGGTACAGGATATTTTAAAGAGCAACTGCACTAAAAATCTTGTATGCAGGAAATGCATTAGTACTTAGTACTGACCTCTATGGATTGAAAGTCTGTTAAATTCAGATCATACCCATCACCAAAGCTGGGTGTGGCCAACTGTGATATTTTATACTTGTGACCACACCCAGCTGTAATACAGCATTGCAGAATTGTACATTGTGAAACACAGTACTGTAGTGGTACCACAGAGCATGGAGCAACCACTAGATGGCAGTGCAAGCAGAGTTTTCAGCTTGGGTGTAGTTACTCTTTAAAGATTAGATATCAGCAGCCTAAATGCAAAAATTGGTATTCAAACTGATAAAATCTGTGTTGGTGTAATTCTGTTGTGATACATGAAGACTAATACAACACAGATATGATGACTGACAGTCAAACCTGTATCATTTTGTGATTTGATGGCAAACAGTGTCTGTTTTTCAATTTTAATTTTGAGAATAAACAATCAAGTATTTACCCATATTGTGCTGTATGTCTTGTATATACTGCAATGCTGGGATCAGACTATGTGATGTTTTTGTCTTTCAAGATAGCCACCGTGTCAGATCAGGTGATCAGAGTCAAAACTTCTTGCCGTGACTTCCGAGAGACATGACAGACAGACAGATAGATACTTTGGCTCACGAGTACTAGGTTGCTAACTTTATATAGGTGATCAGGAAGGAGGTGCCCAGCACCGCGTGTCTGTCGGGTTAGGCCATTATTGAGCTAATAGTGTAGTCTGATCCCAGCGTAAGCGTATTTGTAATTCTTTATCCTCAAATCCCCATTTGTAAATGATTTAAGAGACAAAATTATACATAAATATATATAAATATATAATAAAGCAATGAGAGTGAATCCTGTTCTCGTGTGAACACAGAATAATCTTTAAGACAAAATTAACAAAGGGTCAAAAGATATCTTAAGATGTGTAAAACAGAGTTTATTTATATTTGATAGAAGGTACAGAAAGTAATGATGTGACCAGGTCAGTGTGGGGGCACATGTTACTGACGGCATCCCAAACCAAAACTTCACCTGCACGTTTTTCTTTTTTACGACCAGGCCAAAGCGGCTGTAATGTTCGTCCTCACTGTCTCCATTTTGGGATAAAAACAACACCTTACTGTTGCCCCTGGACCACAACACAACATCTCTTTGGCAACCATAAACACAAGAGACATATTTGTTTAACCTTCCCTCCTTCACAGGTACAGTACATCAATACTCTTAAAAGTATTTTTGTCAAGATACAAAAATATTACGGACAGCTGTCTAGATGGTTCTATGCTAAACTGTTACAGATAATTAAAGCCTTGGAAGGCAAACAAACACTTAGAAGACACTACATGTTGATCATAGGGTGTTCTGAAAGGTGGCATCCTGCTTCTTTGAGGCTCCAGAGCCGACAGCTTTGAAACAGCAGCCAAACCAACAGCTCATCAACCACACCTTCTATTTCACTTCCTTATACACACACAGAAAGCAAAGCATTGTAACATTTCATGATCATGACATCAGCCCTCTGTCACCTTTCAACTAGCTGATCACACAAATAAGATTTAACACTGAATTGATCTGTCCCACCTAAAAGCAACGTGGCTCAACACGTCTGTTTTTAAATA
Organism: Macquaria australasica; assembly: GCA_005408345.1. NCBI lineage: Eukaryota > Metazoa > Chordata > Actinopteri > Centrarchiformes > Percichthyidae > Macquaria > Macquaria australasica. The sequence goes on from SEMN01000228.1 coordinate 66,198, forward strand.
TTTCATCCAAGCTTTTAAGTGCTATAAAAACTCATTCTGTCACTGTTTCAATGTGGTTCTCAGATTTGTCTACCTTTTTTATGTGTAAATAACCCAAATTATAATGAGTTAGAACAAACTTTTTTCTTTCGATTCTGAAAAGCTTCCACAGTTCAGCTTCTAGTACCAGAATCCTGCTCCAACCAAGCTGAGAAATACTGGATGTAGAATGTGCAAACATAAACAAAAGCACGTTTGTTCAGACAAAAATAGAATTTAACAGCCATTTTAATACTGTTGTGCAGGTATATATTTTGATATACTGGCCTGTGAGGTTGGGCAATATGATGATACATACTGACAAAAAAATGTTTCTACCAAGTTCTATCCCTTTAATATCTCTGGTTGTATTTGTCCATTGTGAGTGTTGTTGCATTTAGGGCAATATTGGATTTACTGGATCTTTGCATCAATGTGATGAAGAACATAGATTTGTCAGGTATTTAACTTCAACATAGACATTTTATCTATTAACTGTTTCATAACTGAAGTTCAGAAAAAATACTATATGAAGATGTATACCATTATCGCAATATGATATTAAATATGCTGTGATGAAGATTTCATCCATATTGCCCACCCTGATTGGCCCATGTCATTATTAGCGAACTAGTTTCTTTATATGGCAGTCCAAATCCTGAAAGTCTGAAAAGAAAAGTTGAAATTTGTTTTGAACCTGTAACATGAAAATGGATTTCCATGACCAAATAAACGGTCCCCTTTTATCTCTAAGCAATAAATTCTTACAGATAGTGTTTTCTAGTTACTTGAAACCATGCATTGCTATATTTAAAAAAAAAAAAAAAAGCTTAAATCTTTAATAAGAGTTAAATCTGAAATTACTTCCTTCACGTCTTGTCACTATAGTGACAATGTTGTGCCTGATGTTTACAACAAAGAGGGGTTGGTTGTGATGGTGGTGCTGGCACTCAATTTAGAGAATGTAGAGAGAATGAGCCACATTTATGTAAAACAGTACAGTAGTGGTCCTGATACAAAAAAAAAAAAAAGACAGTCACAAAATATCAGGTTGTCCAGGTTTGATCAGATGACCCATTAAAATTACCTTTGCTTCTTTCTTTGACGCTAGCATGTCCTTTGTCTCTGAATGAACCCAAATATTAACATTATATTACTTGTGATACCTCAGGGATTCTTGTTGATATTCATTAAGACAAGTAAAGCAGTTTCCTATAAAGTACAAAGTCTGTGAGAGCTGTACAGTCTTGTTCAAAGTGCTGATCCTTTGTTGAAAAGCCGAAAAAGTTGACGTTGTCTTTTACTCAGCGACAGTTCCTATTTCCATAAGTCCAGGTGGTTCCACACTCTCATGAATGCTTCATCATCCATCATAAATTTAAGAAGTGAAAGAGGTGGCAAATGTGATGCTTTCCAAAGGTCTGTCCTTCCATTTTGTCTCTTTGATCCAAAAAATATGCAGAATTCAACATACAAGTTTCCCCTGCTTTCATATATTCTTTACATCATACATACAGTATATATTAATATTCTGTAAATGTTATATATTTCCCATACTCTTCAGTATTCTAAACAGCTTAGGTCAGTCCTACATTGTGGTAAGACAAAAGTGTCCACAGGCGGTAAGAGGCACTGTCTTGTGTTTCTAAAACCTGACGTTAAAAAATAAATCAGAAGTCATGCTAGCAGGCCAAGTTGTTGTCACAGAGAGGCAGCAAATATCCACAGCTCGTTACTCTTTCTCCCCATCCTCGCTGCTTCCTGCAAAAGACAGTACAAGGCAGAGCGGATTAATTAACACAAGTCCTCTTTACAGACAATTAGGCATCTTCCTCCTCCAAAATGCTGGCAGATTTCTATGGAATTTGGCAAGAAAGTTTATTATCTCATTAGTGTGGTACATTTTACTGTAATTCATTATGTGACACTATGTTGTAGCCAACAATTGCATCTTTAACAGGCCAGTTTCCCAGACCTGGATTAAGTCTAATACAAGATTAAAGCAGCCTTTTAATACTATATTAGCTAAAACATGTCCATACATGATTTGGAATTGGTCTATATTTAGGTTAGAGTTACTCCAAGAATCAAGGCTTTAATTAAACGTCAGAGGAGCCAAGTTTAAGTTCAGATATATGTTTTGGATAATATTATTATTTGGAATATTTGAAATATGAACAACTAGCACCAAAAAAGTTGAACAGTGTCGTGAAATCTAAATCTAAATGCTGTCTTAGTTTTTTGGGTTTTTTTTGCAAACTTTCTTTCAGTCCCTTATCTTTGCTATAAAAAGAGATTCCTTAACCTTGTTTCTATGTTTCCCAGTTTCAGTAGCTTTGACCATTCAGTCACAAGTTTCTCTGCAACTTTGATGTATAAACCATTTTCAAATCTGAACAGCTGCGACAAAAATCTGAAATTTGATCTGCATCTCAGTCCCAGAAAACTAGATATTTTTATGTGTGTGGAAATCACGTCAGTAAAATCTCATCCCTAATCAAAAAATAGTGTCTGTTATGAGGAAAGATGGATTGTTATTTAGGAGGTGACCCACCTCCTGCGGAGTCCATATCAGAGTCAGAGATGTGAGTGATGGAGAAACGGGACACGCTGGAGGGGGAGACAGTGAAGCGGGAGTACTGTATGGCTGGTTTGGGGTCTGGAGCTTTGGGGATGGAGCGGGGAGGAGGAGAGTCAGATGCCCCTGAGGATGTTGGTAGAGGGAGCAGGGGGAAGTCGTCCTCCCACTCATACCCTGCACCTGAGAGCAGACAATAATAAGATATTTAAGAATTGATATTTGGTAACTAAATGCGTTTTCTTGATGCTGAAACAAGCAGACTGATCAGCTCTTTATTGTACTTACTCTCCTCTGATATGTTTCCATCTGAAGAGTCATCTGAGGCATTAACCCTTTCTTGGGATTTGCTCCGTGAACTCTGACCTTCCTCTCCTAAAGGGAAGCCATGCTCAGCCAGCTCCTTAGTTGGGCTTTCCTAGTGGCAGTGAAGAAAATGATAAAGCACTTGTTAGATAGACCTAAATCACATCTGTACAGGTGAGTCAGTTTAAGCTGTAGAAGCTGCCATCAGGGGGCATCAAAACAAGCTGATACACCGCCTCTACCATTTCATTAGCTTGTAAGATTGTTATAGCTAACGTATTAGCAAACTTCCTACTGACATATCCAGCAGACACAGAGCAAAATTAGCATTAATTGCAAGTCACGTTTCTGATGAATGTAAGTCTAATATTCACTTTCCTTTTAGCTGTTTTGGTCTGATAATAGAAAAATATCTAGGGTTTTTAGCTGCTAGGTGCTAAGCTATGCTCACCAGCTACTCTGTAACTTTTTGCTGTTGGGCAGGCAGTGTAGAGTGAGTTCATCAAAGCATTTTTTGTTATAAATTGTTGCCTACTGGAGGTTAATTAGAGAAGCCCGACTGAACGATACAATAAGTTAAAAGAGGCTAAAAAGCTCTGTAGAGCTGCATAATTGATCATTTTCCAAGATTTTAGCACTGAGTGACCTTTTAACATTACACTAAGCCACATGCTAACTTGAATTACTGTTAATAGCAAAAATATTGATTAATGCAGGTTTAAATCCTAAATAAATAAATGAAACCATTTGAATATACTCTCTCTGTCACTCACCTGATCGAACAGATAGACGGTGACGTCGTCAAAAAAAGTCACCGTCTTCTTCTTGCGTTCAAGCTCCTCTTCTAGGTTCTCTTCTGTAAGCAGAGTTGGCATCTTAAGGAGGCTGCGCAATTTGTGGGCTTCGCTGTTGTTGCTCACCACAATGGGCACTGGGTGGCACTCGTCTTCGCTTTCCTCCCCTCCGCTCTGTTCCTGCACACTATAGGTTCGCAGCTCCTCATCCGACTCGTCACTGTCATCTGTGTCACCGTCCTCCTCATCTGCCTCTTCCCCATCAGCGGGAGACGCTCGGCCCTCTGTTGCAGGGAGTGGAGGGGGAGGTGGGGATGGTGGTCGAGGAGAGGAAGAAGAAAACCGTCTGGTGTTTCCTGTGTGCTGCAAGGCCACCTCGTCTTTCGGTAAAGTGTGCAGGATTTCACAGGATATCTCCGATGGCCTGTTTTGAATTGTCTTGATCGCTGGCTCTTCTGTTGTTTCTAAATCTTGAACAGAGGTTTTCTTGTCTTCTGCTTCCTCCTCCTCTACCTTGACGTTGGAGGTACAATCTCCATTCAGGGCACCAAGGGCTTCTTCCATGGCCCCCACCACCTCTGCTGCCCAGTCTCCTAAGGATGAGCTCTCTTCCTGAGATGGCCACTCGTCCAGCCCACCGTCTGCTATTGAAGCAGTGTCAGAGAGCTCCAGAGGTAGCCCCAATTCCTCATCCTGGCCACACTCTTCCGTCAAGTATGCCTCCATCTCTGGTGGAGAAGAGGAGTCTGTTCCTCCTGGTAATATGTGTTTCATTTCAAGTTTTATGTCTTTGTTTGCTACAGTGTCTTTTAGTTCTTCCTCCTCTTCATTCTTCCTTTTCTCATCCTTCTGTTCTTCCATGTGCTGTTCCTTTTCAACATTTTCTTCATCTCTTACTCTCTCTGACAGTTCTTCCCCATCATCCCTAGACTGCCTTTCATTCTCATAATCTGAAAAGTAGGCAGAGTCTCTGTATGGAGTCTTATCGCTCAGTGGTAAAAGGATGTGGTCGTCGGTCTGTGAAGCTCCTAAGGCCAAATCTTCACCCAATGATGGTTCACCCTCTGTCGGTACTTTAGTCTCGACTCCATGCTCCCCTAACACCTTGTCTTCCTCCAGGCTCATATCAAGGGTAGGCTTTCCCAGAGGTTGTTCGCGGGGTTCATGAGGCTCTTTGGGTACAAACTCAGGGCTCTCATTATTTTCTGTGTCATAGCCACTGTCCATAGCTTTAGGTGAGCTGGAAGGGTGGGAGGACGCAGGGCTGAAACCTTCACAAGACCCGGCTGCAGATGGCAGATCCATAGAATCCATGGAATCAGGAGTTCCTACCTGCTTCTGTAGTGACTTGAAGGCAGGAGAAGTGTTCAGCTCGCAGGACTCGTCGGCGAAGATGCCCGAGGTAACGTCAGTGATATCATCTGTGATGTCATCGTCCTCGTCATCGTCACTGCAGTCGAGGATGTCAGCAAGGCTCACACTGGAGCCTCCTCGGTCAACACCGCTATCGCCAGTGTGACTCAACTCTGACGGTGGATCTGTGAGGGCCACCATCACATGCATGTTGTCAGCAGGAGGCGGAGTGGTTTTAGTCATTGTCACCAGGGTCACCTCTTCTATTTTAGGCTCTGTCGGTTTTTGCATGACTGGATTTTCTTTGATTACATCCTCCCTCTTCTCTTTGAATAGTGCATCATCAAATAAAAGGTCAACATACTGGTCTCTACTGTCCTCAGTCTTTATCAAGGCAGGTTTGGCCACAATAGGACCCCCTGGAGCCGGTGATAGATTGATCATCTCCTCATTGCTTGGGATGTCAATGACCTTATCACTGATGTAGTTGCTGTGACTGTAGCTGTGACTATAGCTGTTGTTTCTGACTAGCATGCCTGTAAGCGGGTCAACAAAGTGCGAGTGGCAGCACTCTCCAGATGTCGGCGCCTGAGTCTCGCCCTCATGGCACAGGTAGATGTAGGCATTGCAGTTGTCTGAGGGCACCATTGCGTGATGTTTACTCAGACTAAGGCAGGCACTGTTATCTTTGGCCTGGTGGGGCTCAAGATAGTCAATGGGTTTGGGTAGAGAGTGGAAGGCCAGGCTATGCTCCTCCGGCCAGGAGTCCTCAATGTCTGTGCTTGGCATTGTGTAGTGGAAATCTACGTAAGCATCCTGTCTGCAGCTGTGGCTCGCACGTCTATGGTGACCCACGCTGCTGTGGCGGTGTTTTGAAGGCCAAGTGTTGCAGGTGTGTCTCTCAACAAATATGTCCTCTTCTTCCTCCTCTGACTCACTGTCTCTGTGCCCGATGAAGAGTGCCCCCTCTGTCTCCATGTTAATACTGACAGAGTGGCTGTTGTGCCTGGTGTGGCTGGGCATAGTCTTCCTCAGGGAACCCATCATGTCGTAGTAACCCCCTGTCACATTCTTTCCTATGATAGAGGTCTGATTTGTGTCCAGATATGTGTCTCTGTAGGCCTGTTGAGACGGACTGGTTACAGAGGGGGATATACCTAGTGGGTTCTCCAACTCACCCAAGGCCTGACGCAGGCTCCTAGACCCCCAGCTTTCCCCATGATTCTCAGTGGAGGGTGCACGTCCAATCAAATAGTGATCTATTCCCAAAGGGGGTGAGTGCTCATAGTAGTAACCCCCATCCCTGTCTTTATAGGACACATAGTGACTAGACTCCCAGGGTCGTATTGGGCTGCTGTCTGACACTTGCCCTAAAAGGGGCTCCATTGTCAAGGAGATAGCAGGACTTGAGTCATTCGAGTCGTACATATCTGACTTATGGATGTCTGCTGACCAATAGGGACCCATGTTCTTAGCCTGTGATGGGCAGGCCATGCACTCGCCTGAGTCTGCACTCCCAGTCAGAAAGCTCCCACTGCTGCCCTGGTAGTCTGGGCTGTAGGAGCACATGGTATAGTCCGGATCAATGTTACAGTCTACTGGCTCTTCAATGCGGATGTAGTATTCACTGCTTACTGAAGGGCTATGGGCACTGAGGACAGGAAGTATGCCTGGAGCATGTAGATGTTTTGGTTGGTAGTAAGATGGAGAAACTCCATGGCTGAGACTCTCCATGGGGCACCCTCCAACAATGCCTCCAGGTGGGTAAAATGCTTCCTGACAGTGATGGTTGACCTGACCCAGGTTACTTGAGGAATCTGGAGCTCTATACGACTGTTCTGCCCTGGCTTGCTCCCACTTGTACTCAAAGTTCAGGCCGTGGCTGGTCTCAGTGACTGTTAGTATATCGTCCCCGGACTCTGAGTGGTAGCCATCACCAGCTGAAAATTGCTCAAGGAGAGGGAAAGAGGAGGAGGTTGATGAGGGGTGGTCTCGTGACATTGCCGAGGCACCATGGTGGCTGTTGAATCCAGTATTGGGACGCAGGGAGTTCCATCGCCTATCAAAGTCCTCTTCAACCTCGCTGGCCCCCTTGGCACATAAGTAGCTGAGCAGCAAGTGGACTTCCTCTGCATTGGGTCTCTGATCAGGCTGTAGCCAGCAGAACTGCATCACCTCATACCTGAGGAGGCCAAACGTAAGACAAACAGAAAAACAGACAGTCATATACACAAAATATGAAAGAGAACATGCAATTATACCAGATAATTCTGGGGCAATACGTGTAATGTGCCCTATTCCGGTCGAGTAAAACAATTTAATTAATTAATTAAGTTGTACAAATAGGGCTAAAAAGAAGAGACAACTGGAAAAATGTCCACAATACAGGGAGGCAAAACCAGCAGGATTAGCATAATAATTAGAATCTGCAGAAGAAATGAGAATCCACTCATCCTGGGAGGAATTGTGTTGCTCTGAATACTATGTTTTGCTGTGTTTGTCCTTCTCCTGCAAGACAGTTAAATATTTTAAAGATGCTTCTAAATGTGTTTCTGTTTGTGTCTCACCAGCGCTCAGCCAGGGGCACATTGAGCAGCGGTTTGGGCAGTCGCAGCTGCTGTTCCCTCACAGCGTAGGTCAGTACTTGTCTGTCAGAGTAGTGTCTGTAGGGCTGGTTGCCCAGCTCAAACAGCTCCCAGATAGTCACACCCAGAGACCTGAGACACAGGATAACATGGACATTGTGTTGATAAAACATAAAACAGTAATCAGAACAAGTATGCGTCATTCCCCCTATGTGCACATAGGTCCCTAAATAATTTTTAGTTATCTTGCTTCCTTCATGTTTGCACTCATAAGTTATAGACAACCTGTCTAGACAGATTTTCAGATTTTTTGTCTTAAACCTTTCTCTGTCTTGTTGGTTTTTGACTTGCTCTAGCCGCTCGTTGCCACCGATCTCACCTATTACAGTCTTAGGTCTTGACAGAGTTTGAGTTTTTTTTTTTTGTCTAGTTCTCCCAGCCTGCCCTCTGCTCTTATAATTTTAGTATCAAGAGTTAACTGGAACTCAACAAAAAATGAAGGTTAAAGACAGCTTCCCAGGGGGCAACACTCTAATCTATCTTCCATGTTTTGTCAGTCACAAGCACACTTAGGATTAGGGTGATCCATTTCCCAGGGAACTGACTTCAGCCTTTTGGTCATGACCTTTTATGCACAAAGTATGGAGGAATGGTTTAATTGTATCATTATACAATATCTCTGTTTCTTTAAAAAAAAGAAGAAATGCCTTCTTTTTACAACGTTAAACCTGATTTTAGCAAAATACAACATAACAGCAAATTTACAAATAAAATGCCTCAATTTGTTGTATTTCTGTAGGCAATGGAGTGTAGGCCCAGTCTCTCCCTGTCTGAACAAAAAACGGCAAAAACAATCAATATTTGCTTGGTAAACAAAGTATTTACTCATTTATCCTTTTATACCCGGTCTGTGAACAGCGACATAGAAAGTAAATTGTTTTTCATTTTATAGACTAAAACATTTTGAAACTATGCTGTATGCTATGAAATCATGAAATCTCACTTATATTTTTGTTTTTATGAACAGATGTGCATGCATCTTTGTGTGTGTATGTCTGTTGATCCTACCACATGTTGCTCTGTTGGGTCTGGTCAGCCACCAGCAGGTTTCCGTGCACCTCGTCCACCAGCTCTGGAGCGATCCAACGCAGCGGCACATACATCTGATCCGATGTCACGTAGTAATCATCCTGATAGGAGGAATAGCACATTGTTAAAGGCAGACAGTGATGACAGAAGAGAATCACTTTGGAATTTATTTTTATTTACTGATATCAGCTGCACAGTAAAAAAACAAACAAACAAAAAAATCCTCTTAAGCATTTTAACATTTAATTCTGACTAAAGGTTTTACTTTTTAAAAATTACAAAACTAATTTAGTTGCTTTTTTGTTAATCATCTTCCCGTATTAAACAAAATATTCTAAAATGAGCTCTGGGGAATGATATAATCTGCGAAATCTATAGAAACTCACTAGATGTAAATGCAAGATCTCTTTGCACTTTTTTCATTAATTCATTCATGCACTCAGTGTTTGCCTATTTGCCCCCTAGTGGTTGTTACATTGCCTACAGACAACAAACTGTACCAGGATCACTTGCTTCTATTTTATTTCTCCAATTAGGCCAAATACTCTGAACAAATTAAATTATTTACTAGCAAAATAATACTGTTTATGCTTGTATATTTTACTGTGTGCATGTTATTTCTGATATACAGACCTTGTACTTGGTTTGGGACAGACCATAATCTCCGATCTTCACTGAGACATTAGCAGTCAACAAGCAGTTCCTCAAAGCCAGGTCACTGGTGACAAAGGGGGTGGGGGTGGGGGGTGGGGGGGGGTAAACAGCTGTTACAGCTCTTCATTATTTATAAATATACAAAACAAGACCAGAACATTACAGGAAGGTCATGTTTCTTGAGGCACAAAAATATTTAGAGGTCCTGCATGCAAAAACACTGACTGATGGCAAGATGAAATATTAATCTTTTAGAGCTGGCCTAGCTCAACACCGCTATCTCTGAAAATACATATCAACATCAACTCCTGACTCGGAAAAGGTGCTGCAGACTGAGTGGAGGTTTGAGTTGTTCTGGAGATGAGGGGTCACCGCCTGCAACAAAATCACTGATGCTGGAGTCTGTAAGGAGCACTCAGGCAGCACCAGGATATTGTTCCAGGAAGCAACCGAGAAGCAAAAGGCAGATTTTTACTGATCAAAGCAAGATACTGGCTGAGCCTGGTGTTGTAACTTTGACATGTGTGTGATATTTTATAGCAGAAATTGCTCTCTACCTGTGTGTGAAGTTGTGTTTGTGCAGGTGCAAGAGTCCTGAGGCGATGTCACAGGCCATCCGTTGAAGAATCAAGGGCTCTGGGGTCATGGTTTCTGCAGTCCTGCAGCTTCGGAGGTAACCCTTCACGTCCCCCTGGACACAGTAGATAGAAACAAAACATCTGTATGTTACAACCTCTGACCACTGGAGGGCAGTCTTGTCATTGTCATGGGACCCATTGAGTCACCCATTTCTTGTTCATGTAAATCTGGTTTGGTATTAGAATCTGGATTCCTGCATGGAAGTGCCCAGATGAGCTAAAAACTTGGTGTCCTCAGTTTTATGTGTACTATTGAAATGTTTGAGAGAATCTGAGAGAATTATAATTATTTTTGGACTAAAATTGTTCTTGACAGAGCCTTCATCCGCCTCCGTCTTATTAATCACACCAAATCATTAGCTCGCTCTGAAAAACTTCTCAGGAACATCAGGTATAACATTTCTGTCATCATTGGTTAAGTATTTTACTGTGAACAATATATTTTATCAGCTATCACCAATTTACTTCACTTACACTGTGGAGTGAATTCAGATTTGATAGATGTGAAGAGGCATGGAGCCAGTTCTTAGTTCTGTGATTACTTCAATATCACCACAAATATCAGTGTTAAATCTGCTGAACTAATCAGTCCCGTGGAGCTGATGGTGGATTTAAGGCTGCAGTTGGAGTGGTACATGTTACTTATTGGTAACTTTAGGCTCGTCTGCCAAATATTTACAGCAGCTGCCAAGAATGTTTTTATTGCCAAAAGTAATTAACAAGAAATTCCCATAAACTACATATTACAGGAAGTTTTCAATCCATTTAATGTGCTGAATGAGTTACAGGATATAATGCAGACTTTAAATTTAAAGCAAAGGCCAAAAGACTTGACAGAGGGCTTTCATAAACTACAGCACATATCTCATGCTGTATATTATTTCAGTACACTTTATGCACCAAATATAGTACAGCCTAATATAAAAACACTTACTGGCAAACGCATATTTACGTCACAGTGGTTTTATTAGAATATAAATATCCTTAAATGAAATGACAGATTTCCAACAGGGGAACACAGCAGGGTTCATTAATCTCTTTTACACATACTGTAAGTCCTTCTCTCCACACTTGACCTGTGAGTTTGGATACTCACCAGTGGACAAAACTCCATCACCAGCAGGTAGGGAGTGACCTCAGTGCACTGGGCCAAACACTGCAGCAGAGCATGGTGCTGGAGGGCACTGGAGAGCAGAGGAGGAGAGGAAGAGCATGAGATTATAGCCCAGCACGAGGCAAAAAGTGAGTTTTGACACATAGTAGCTCTATGACAGTAAAAGCATTACCAGACAACCACACTGACATATCAATTGTTAAAATTCATACAGTATATTGACAGTTTTTGTGAAAATATGCTACAAATTATGCCATTATTATACACAAATTCAAGAGCAAAACAAAAATACATTAAACTTGAATTTGTTTGAGAATTGTTCCACTTATGCATTATATGATTGTCTAGAAAGTTATAACTACAGGACGTGATGTAAAAGTTTAGTGTAAGCCCTTATATGAATGAGATATAGCATAATAAAAATGTCAGACTCTTAGCTTATCTCAAGTTTTGAATGTAAAAAGACATGTGACAGAAGTGAATGTGTACCGGTAAGGCTGTGCTTCCTCCAGGAAGTGCATCTGGTCCTGCACGCTGGCGCTGGCTTTGAGTTCCTTCACTACCACTTGGGTGGTATTTAGGCCTGCGTTCACCTCCCCCAGCAGAACCTGAAACAGTATAGATGGAGACATATGTGCACAGGGAAGACAGATAGACAGATATTTACACACAAACAATCCCATAAAGCATGGAGTGGGAGTGACGGTTACACAAAGAAAGACAAACACACATAAAGCAGTCATGCAGGAGTTCAGCGAAGAGAATTCAAAGACAGTGCAGAGACAGAAAAATGCAGACAAACAGACATACAGATGGACATACCCAGTCAATGAACACAAGGATGGAGAGGACGGATGTATATTCATGAGTGAACAGTATGAGATGGAAAAGGAGGAGAAACAGACAAAGAAACAGAGGGGGAGAGAACGAGAGACAACAACAACAACATGTTATCTGGATGTAAAAACAGGATAGCACACCACATGGTCCTGCCTGCAGTGAAAAATTTACCTGCGTAAAATTTGCTCTCAAGGGCTAAGTCTATCACTTCTGGGACAAGCCGACATCAAAGGCACGAGGATTAGGATGGCATTACACACTCAGACATTACAGGTAACTCAGCGTGTCAGCCATTTTTAACTTACTCCACTCTAAACACAGCTGGGATCACAGCAAAGACTAACAGCCATGATGTGAGACTCACTGATGCTGCGTTTCATCTACCTGGCAGGTACTGCAGGGACAGCAGGAGCAACTGTCAAAACCACCAGCAGGAAGTTATGAAGATTCAAGTGTCAGAAGTGGGCTTACCTTCCCGAACCAGCCATTCCCGATCTCTTTCAGGTAGAGAAGATTGTGGCGGCCAAGATCTATGGATTTCACGAGTTGGACTAGAGGAAAAGAAGAGAGAGGAAAAGGTGTTACAGTGATAGACAACCCTCCACCATCTCTTGATGATGGATGATGATGTTGTGGTCTTCCCAAAGTCAGTGGTTTTGCATGCTTTAGCCCGTTTAAATCACATTACAGCTAACTATCTCACAAACCATGCTAATGTGTTTCAGAAATATAAATGCATTTGTCCCACCAGCCATTGGTTCCCATTTATTTTCCTATGATATGAAAATCTATGAGCTGACTCATAAAACTTGCTTGAGTTGTTTCATCTATCTCACTGAACATCAAGTCGGCATTAACTTTGATCAAAGTTACATTATCATAATTATGTAATGCCATGCAATCTTTTCAAAGAATTCCACATTTAAGTTGCATTAACACACAGCAATAATATAACAGTGACAAATATTAAAATAGGATTCATGTTCACTCCAATGGATTACACTACTCAAGCAAGCTCAAGAAATTAGCAATGCTAATCAATTTTCATACCACATGAAAATAGATGGAAACTGCACTGCATACATTTGAAAATAGTCAGCAACAATGTCAAGTATACATGGCTTGTACTTAAAGCTATTTCAACTTAAATACAAAAGATTATTTTGCTGCCTAAATATGAGTCAACTAAACTAGCACTGGCACGTTTTTTAAAAAGGCTGATCATTCATTTGTAAAACTCACAAAACGTGAGAAAACAGATTTGAGAAACTGACATTTAGTTCAATCAACAACTGTTTTTTACATTGAAAAACTTCAGTCTAAATTCTTTGCTGCTTTTTATGTTACATTAGGAGCCCTTTTTGTCTTTTTGTTTGTCTGAAATCATTCTGAGAATAACTGGACATTTTTTTTGACATGAAAAGGATCAATTTGTAGTATGTTTCTATATTAGGTTATTGATAAAAGATTAGTTGATTTCACTCATTTCCAATATGATGTTGGACCAATTGTTTTATTTCATATAAACAGATGAAGAGGTCAAACACACAGGCGCAATTATTTCTGAAAATGCAAAAAGAAGATACAGGATGTCCTCACTTATATGAATGTGAATCATAGACCTCAATAATAAAGAATAAAAAATACATATAACACAGTAACATGACAGAACGCACCATGTCCAGGCTCTTAAGTGGCCCCTGTAGAATCCATCCTCTGTCCAATCGATTGCTATTAACCCTTTCTAAAAGGAAATATCCGAACATGCCAGTGGATGTTGCCCATGGTCCCTGAGTAAACAAATGTAACTCCACTCTTAAGTCTTATTCTATATTGAGCTGACTCTGGCACCGATCTGTCTGACTGTCCTCCAACCCCCTGATGCATCTCTGTTAGCATCCCCTGATGATCTGAGTCCTTCCTGCCTGCCGAACACGCCCGACCGTCCCGTCCCAGCTCAGCCAAATGAAATGGGACTGAAGGCACCCCCCCGCTCTGCCCCTCCATCTCTCGCCCCTCACCATCTATCCCTTTCTGTCTCTCTGTGTCTCCCATGATGACACTTAGATTCTGGGTGTAGAGGCAGACAGACAGATCTTTGTGGTGCTGTCGTCCCCCTCCAGACTGCCACACAGTCCAGTCACTGTGTGGAGGCCATATTGGACACCCTTGTCTCTTTCCCCAGACTGGTCATTCCTTACACCCACTCACGCTCTCCCCGGCCCACAGCAGAATAACCACCATTGTCTGGCTGCTTGGGGCAGCATGGCACCAGTTAGGACCAGTTAGTACGCACACACTGGGGCTATTATCCACCAGCTCCATGACATAGGAATGAACTGCGTTTTGGCGATAACAGTGGCAAGCAATGGGTCCCACCTACGCCATCATGTTAACCTCAAATATTCATAATGCTGATGGAACAATGAGGGGACATGATGCATTCTGGGTGAAAAGACTAAATTCTCAAAGACTATACTATAACATATGTTATCTTTGCCAAGGAAAGAGGTTTTATGTCTTAGCAGGATGTCTAAAAAGAACTTGCAGATTTCAATGAAATTTGGTAGAAAAATATGGTAACAAGTGATACGTTTTTGTTTTTTAGGATTTCTTAACATTGTAACATAGGTTTTCAACATTTTGACAATTTTTTCATGAACTACTTCACTTACATGAATGAGTAAAAAAACTACGTTTCCCATGTTTGTCTGTCACTGTGTATTTTTCTATTGTAAAATAATGCATTTAGAAGAAGTGCAGCCTTGGCAGAAGACTATACGCTCACTCAGTGCTTTCTATTTTTTATTTTTTTTTATGATTGTTTTTCCTAAAACACCTACTGCGACAAACTGAAAATACCTCGATTACCCTGGTAAGTTCTCTGATCTCTTTACAGCCAATACACTAACTCAGTTTCCATTTGACAGCACTGTCTGGTCTTTTCTAAGCTGTGTGCTGCTGAGCATCTCTCTCTGAAGAATGCTTCTAGCTTAATCGCTATAGTAGCCAGGAAGTCTTTAGCGAGATTCACAGCAGCTAAATCACTCAGTATCACTAATGGAATTCCCATTATGCTCTTCCCCTCCAGCGCATCCTAGTCCGGTCTCAGCTGAGGTGCTGAGCTGTGGTGCTGTCCTTACAAACATTTAAATTCACTTATGACGTTTGCCCATTCCTGTTGTGTAACCCAAGTAGAAATGAGAGCATGGCAAGGATTTAGAGGTCGATGTATGTGAGTGATTGTGTGATGTTATTCAGCAGCTTGTGCTTGTTTGAAGGAATAGCCTACATGTATGTGCTCTGAGTGGGAGGAAATAGCAGTGTGTGTGTGTACATGAACATGAGAACGGGACTTGTTTTTGCTCAGAGTAAACTTTGTGTGTAGCTGTTCACATGTCTCCTCTGAGTGGGTGTGAGCTCCATTAGTCTTTGCAGTACAGCCTGCAGAACAGAACAGCTGCATCAGGGTGGGTCCTGGGGACCGGGCCACAGACTGAGCCAAGCTCTTACAGTACTGGTGTCTCATTAGGAACTCCACCTATCCACATACTAGTCCTTCGACAGCCCCAGTGCACAGCGGGATGACAGAGGAGATGGGAACATTGGCTGAAAGTAACCAGACTTACTCATAAGTACTTCAACTCCACATCTACATCTCAGGAATCATTAGAGATTTGAAATCTGAGACCTGCACCATGTTTGCTTTAAAGCAAACTTAAGACCTTAATATTCAGTTTCTCATAAAATATATTTTTGTCTTGCCATTCCTATGTATTTGTTTTCTTTGCCTCTCTGCTGTTTTAGTGCCTGTGCTCTTCTCTATTCTTCTATACTTCCCTTCATTCTGTTGCTGTAAGTTTAGCTTTTTAGTTTTAATATTTTATCACCCTGTAAAGCAGTTTCAGCTGCACAAACAAACTTCAACTTTGAACTAGGATAGTTGTAGGAAAAGAAGATGAAGTCCTGATAAAGATAGAAAATAGCAGCGAACAAAGATTAAAAAAACATTATAAGAAAAGTAGAAGAAAGGAAGATTATTAGCAATGTGCAGTAGAGCATGATGGATCCATTTCAGCCAATCTATTTCCCCTTATGATGTCACTGGGTGAGGCAGTCCTGAAGGTGCAGTAATAAATCCCTGACCTCTGCCACCACTGTAATACCATATGGTTTCTATTATTCACAGAAGACAAAGCATATGTTAAAGGGCCAGTTTACCCAAATCACAGAACATAGTGAGAACAAGAAGTATCCAGCCATGCAGATATTTTTGGTTTTATTTGTCGATGATTTCCCACCAGGAACTCATCCTTTGGTTTTCAAATGTATTGAACAACACAAATGAAATTCCATTAACCTTCCTTTTATTGGCCTCATTTTTGTTATCTCAAAACTTCAGCAAATAAAACCATATCTGCCTCATGGCTAGATACCACTAGTAGTAAGTTAGAAAATACTGTATAATCCTTGCAGTTTGGGTGAACCAACCCTTTTTTATCCAACTCTTATTGTTTGCCTCTTTATACACTGCCTATTTAACTAGTGTGGGTCAAACCGTATGAATGTAAAACTCCAAACAAATGTTCACATTTACTTCTATTCGAGCTTTGATGCACTGATCCCTCAGTTAACTGCGTGGGCATGATCCATTAAGTCTCACCACACTCCAGGGTCATAAGTTTATCAGGCAGCATCAGCTCATTAACACACAACAAGGACCATTGTCACATAGAAGCAGAAAGACAGAAGGAAAGCAACAGAGTGAACGAGGAATATTCTCACTGGGGTTTTGTGCTCTCACATGCCTGACATTCCAACAAGCAGCAGTGTAGGCTGGCCGCCTGGACATTATTATGCAACAGCAGATGTTTGTGGGAGAGAGTGAAAGTTAAAGAGCACAGAGTTCATTCTGTGGGGACCTGCAGTGAGGGATTGTGAGATAGGTGGAGGCCCAGCTGACCGAAGCCAGCGTCAGGGCGGTGCTCACTCTGGGGACGGACTTTGACTAACGCCAGATCCACAGCTCTCCTCGCTCTCATATTACTCTCACACCCTTGAAATGTACCTGCATGTGTAAGGCTCTGGCACTTTTACAAAACTATTGCAAGGTCAGTTTGCAGCAAATGACTGAAGGCGTAAATTACAAAATGCTGACAAAAAGTCAAATATGATATCATGATTGGATATTCTTTGATCACCCATTCATCTTATATTTTATTCAGCATCAGGGGAAAAGTGTAAATCTTTTTAAATGTAGTGTGGGGATTTCAAAGATTTACTGAGTGAAAAAACTGGCTAGTTTAACCTCTTGAACACTTCATTTTCACTTTGTTTTTTCATGGCTGCACCATTGCAAATATGGAAATATTGTCCACGTGTGAATCATTTTGTTTCCCAAAACTTCAGCCTGACATTCTCACTTTGGAAACTTTTTTGGCCAAATTTCACATTTCTGAGGGTTTATTAATTGTGCTTGGATGCACAACATGAGTTTGTTCACAGTGGATGGAGCCACTTGTGGAACTGGCAGAGTTTAAGAGGTTAAACTGAACTGCAGTGGACTTTGACTCACCTGATCGTGCAGGTTGCTTTGCGACCGGCAGGGACACCTCAGTGAGCGGCAGGATGTAGACATCCGGACTCCCCTGGGAGGCCGGCGAGGCCAGGGTGGACATATCTGCATGGTACTCCTCCACGTCCACATTCTTGAATTCCTGGAAAACAGATACACAAATACATGAAGAGGTCAAAGGTCATGCAAAGGAACAGGTTGCTTGAATTAGACTCGCAACTGGTTGGGTAACTTGTAAGGTCACAAAAATGTGAGAACATGAAGATGCAAAACTGGAAGCAATCCTCACATGTTTGCCCCGGTTTGCCTTTAGGGTACTGAAGATCATATAATGGGTGCATATTTACTCTTAACACACATGTATGTAGAAAGCGATAGAAACTGTTATACAAAAACAGAAGACTCGACCATTTGACCAATTTTGGCTCGACCACTGAAGCAGAACTGAGATAAACTGAAGCAAGCTGTCCTGGCTCGATTCTGTATTTCTCTAATCTGTTTGTGAGTTATTGGAACGTCACAGCGTAAACAAAGCCAGTCATATTTACCCAAAGATTATTTGCACTAAGATTACATGTATCTCAATCCCCTACTTTGCAGTTAAGCCTGATGATTTTAGTGCTGACATTCTTTCTGGAAGCACGCAGAGCAAAGAGCTTCTGTGACTCCTTTCACTCAGCAATAATGGGTTTTTTTTATATTTGGAAATATACTTTTAAATGTTTTCATATCAAAACCAACAATGAGCATATTCACAAAATAATTAGAAAGGGAAAAGGATATTGACTTGATTTACTGCACTTCTATAAGCTGCCATCTGATCCAACTCTCAGCTGCACAGGCCCCAAATGGCACCAAGCAGGAGATGGATCAATAAGTCCTCACTACTCTGAGAGATTAGTGTTTGCACAAGAGAGCTTGATAGCCTGATCACACTCTCATCACCGGCAATAGAGATCTTCTAATGTGTATTAACCATCATTTTGTACTTGAAAGAAACTGAACAAAAGAGATGAGTATCTGTTAGGAAAATGAAGAGTAACTGCTTTATGTTCACAACTGTCACATGAAATCCAGCATATGGAAAAAGTACCATACAAACTACGAGGTAACATTTCTTTGTATGAAAAAAGATGGATGAAATGGTTGAATTATGTTAAATCCCCATGTAAGGATGACTACCTGTTCGCTCTATTTATCTATATCTGTACGGTATATGTTTATGTATTTAATGCTTCTTTTCATTTGATGGATGAAGCGTCTTTCACAAAGTGAAAAACTATTCTGTTATCATGTAATTGCTTTTGGAATGATGATATGAATAAGATGAATAAAGAGTATTAAAAAAAGAGATTTTCTAATATTAAACAATATTTTTATACTTATATTTATGTAAGATCTAAAACTAACTAACTAACTAACTAACTAACTATCACCTTAAACTCAAAACAACGGTTGGGAGGGGAAAGTACAATGCTCTCTAAATGCCAAAAGTGGAAGATTTATTCAGAAATTTCCATATCATTACCTTGAGACTAACATTTAATGATGAGCATTTAAATCTAATAATGTTTCCTACAAAAAAAAAAAAAAGTATTATTTTAGAACATTCTAGCTCTAGCTGAAAATCCCTCTGATGCACTCTGCAGGTTCTAGTGGTTTTTCTGTTTTTGGTGAGTTTTCTGTGTTAGTGTGTTACATTGAGGTCTGGGCTGGATGAACAGTGAGGAGCCCCTGAAAGATTCCCTCTGTCTGTTGAACGTAGCAACACATCTCAGAATGAAGAAGAGGACGAAGAGGAGGGAGGGAGTTGGCTGCATCCACAGACCGGATGTCAGAATAAAAGTCTCTTAGTTGGGAGCTGTAGAGCAGTGGGGTCCCAACACTGGAAAAATGTGACCTGCTGCAGCCCTCTGCAACACCCACACACACACACACACACACGTACGTGCGCGCACATGCACACACACACACACACACACACACCTCCATCTCTCACTTCATCCTGTCCCCCAAGAATGTGAGCACGTACACACAACACACTTATGCAGGCTGCACCCCCCCTCCCTTGGCCTCAGATCCAAATCTTCACACGGCCCTGCTGCCCTCCCATTCAACATGTGGTTTCACTCTCCACATCCACACACAAACTGTCACAGTCACACACACACACACACACACACACACACACACAGAACAGCAATATTATCTCTCATTCTCCATAATGAAAGGTATCAGAACTAGGCCTGCAAATAATGAATATATTTTTTTTTTCAATTAATCATTTAGTACAAATAGAAAAAAAAATCCTATTAGTTTCCCAGAATGCAAGGCGACATCTTCAAATTGTTTTGTCCAGCCAACAGTCCAAAACTCAAAGATATTACAATGATATAAAACAGGCAAAAGCAGCAAATCATCAAATTTGAGAAGCTAAAACCTGAGAATGTTTAGCATCTTTGCTTGATAGAACTGTTTTGCAGTTGATCGGCTAATCAATCAATTGTCTAATCTTTTCAGGACTCAATAAAACATGCTTAATAACAAAAACATATTTACACTTGGTTTTTCACATGGAAATCTGCTAAAAAAAAAAAACAAGACTTAATATGAAGCAATGACAGAAAACCATCACAAATCCTATAATTTCATTCTTAAACTGTCCAACAAACCTGCTAAAATATTTATAGATTTTTTTTATAGTTTACGTTTGCTTTGTCCTGTTAATCCACTTTTCCATCTTAATACCAGAAACCCAGCTGACACCCCTGCTGGTAAAATAAGCAGCACAAGGCTCAGTGTACACGTGTTTCTATGGCCCCACAGCATCTCCAGTTAGCTTACCTTTCCTCCATAGGTGAGGATGGCATGTCAGACGCCCTCAGCTTTGGTTACAGCATCTCAACCTCTTTCTGGTTTTCTCACACACACCCACAAAACCACACACACACACACACACACTCAGAGGCCCCCCAGGATTCCCATTTGTGTGATGGGTGCAGGGCAGCAGGAGGTTGGCGGTGCCAGGAAGAGCGGCTGCCGAAAAAGGCATCATCATTCTGCAGAGAGAGTCTCACTGTTGAGTCCAGAGAGGAGGAGGAAGAGGAGGAAGAGGCTTTGTAGCTGACCACTGACTGTCCCCAGGATCTGCCGGGGATGGAGGGATGGGGGGAGAGAAAACAAGAGGGGGGAGAAGGAGGAGCACCATCTCCCAGTTTCACAAGCGAGACCGAACCTGTGGCCGTCTCATGAGGGAGAGGAGAGAAATCGAGCCCCCACAAAAATGTGAGGGAGAAAAATGCAAGTGGGAGGAGGGGGGAGGAAGGGGGGAGGGGGGGGGGAGGGGGGGCTCACATACTATACATGTGACATCACTCGCTCTCTTCCTCTCTTTTTCTCTCTCTCCCAAAAGCCAAAAAACATCTGCAGGGCAGTCCCCTTCCCCACTAAACCAAGAAATCACACACACACATATATTTTTTGTTAACACTATACTTGTGAGGACTGTCCACTTTCATTCCTGACCTCGGAACCCGACCTTCAACTTCATCATTACAGGCCTTAACCTGAACCTGAACCTAAGCCCAACTCTTAACCCTTGAATTTAACCCTTACTCTGACCTTAAACTGACTGCAGGTTTCTTCTTGCAGCCCCATACAGTTGGAAGTCTTGACATTCATTAGGTGACAGAACCCCCTTATTTTTATACCTTACCATTAAAATGAAGGGGGGATGTGCATGCATGAATGATCTTAAGTGGAATAACAACTGAATGTGATCCTTAAGTTTTGGCCCAAATGTTGCTTCTGAGCCTTTGTCCACTCTTGTATTAATGATTAAGGGTTTTAATAACCTGATTCAAGGTTTATTTAAGTCTGTTATCGCAGAATCGTACAAATGATTTGAGGAACTAAATTCAGAGATTTAAGGAATCCTGAGTTAGAAGGGTGTGTGTATAGATTATGGGGATGTTTCTGCTGGTGATTGGGTTTAAAATTAT
Source organism: Macquaria australasica (assembly GCA_005408345.1). NCBI lineage: Eukaryota > Metazoa > Chordata > Actinopteri > Centrarchiformes > Percichthyidae > Macquaria > Macquaria australasica. The sequence goes on from SEMN01000228.1 coordinate 87,743, forward strand.
TATTATTATTTTCTTTAAAGGAATAGTTTGACATTTGGGAAACACACTTATTCGCTTTCTAGCAGAGAGTGAGAACACTCATCCCTCTATATGAAGATACAGCCAGCAGCCGGTTAGCTTAGCTTAGCATAAAGACTGGAAACAGGGGGAAACAGCTAGCCTGGCTCCATCCAAAGGTAACAAAATCCACCTACCAGCCACTCTAAAGCTCACTGATCATTAACATGTATCTTATTTGTTTAATCTGTACAAGTGTTAAAAAAACTATTTGTGGTTACAAGAGGTATAAGCAGGACTAATATCAACCTTGTTATCTGACTCTCAGCAAGAAAGTGAACAGGCACATTTCCTTGAATGTTGAACTATTCCTTCAAGTGACAAGATTTTGCACAAAAATGATTTTCACTTAAAGAAAAACTAGTTTTTGTAGTGTAAAGAATTGCATCAAAGGTCAGAAGCTGCAGTAATGGCAGGTCCACCTATTTGTACATTTTTATATGAACAATGACACATTCTTAAAGAGTATTCAGAAAAGGCTATTACTGAAAACCTTAGAGTTTTATCCCCAAACCAAAGTCCAAACCCCAGACTAGCCCCTGACAGCAGTGAGGATCACTGGAGGAAGTTCCTAATCTTTCTGTCACTGTCTGTAAAACACAGAGAGCTTTTCTCTCTCGTCTCCTCTTGAAGTTTTTTTTCTTCTGAAATTCCCTTTTCCTGCTTTGGGAGAGGCTGTGTCTAATTCCAGATGGGGCCCTGAGGCCGGATGCACTGTGGGCTCATGGGTATTCCCTTCCTCACGCCCTCGCGCCCTCTCTATTCCCCCTCCTCCCACCCTGGCCCTTCCTCGGACACACCCTGACAGGTCCGAGCTGGGTGGTCCATCCCGCCAAAGACACAAACCAGATATGAGAACCATCGTACTGTATATCTTCAATAGATGCCTATTCCCTACATACAGCAACAACAACTCAAGATACACACTTATAAACACAGACAGTGTTCAAGAAAGAACAGGATGTTATGTAATATGGCTACAGCCCTGAGTTTCTTAAGACACATTCAAAGTGGAGAGAAAACTTTTAAAATAGGGAAAGGCAGCGGGTGCAGAGAGAGTGAGGAGAGAAGATGGAGACGTACCCAAAGGCGAACCTGCCTCATTATTTAAACAATCTTACATGTCACCCGCCAGGTTTAATCATGTGGCTCTCTTCACAGTGTCACAGCAGCGTAAACGTTTCTGCAATTTCCTCTAAAGCGACCTGAACTCTGTTAATTGCTTACATAATGTTGCAAGATAAATTAATAAGTTGAAGAATAAATCATGTTCTTTTGACAGTTTCAAGTGTTGTGCAGGAATATGAATCACAGAAGAGGCTTGTGGTGGAAGAAGAAAGACAAAAGGTATGACATGTTATGGTAGATCTGTGTCTCATACAGTACGTTTCCAGAGCCCAAGGTCCCTTTTTTAAATGTTTCGTTTTGCTCAACCAACAGTACAAAACCCTAAAGATATTCAATTTACAATTATATAAAGCAATGAAAAACTGCAAATCCACTGAATATTTGGCATTTTTAGCTGCGGTAGAGACTCTAGGGATGACAATATCAGTTGGTTTAGAACTAATGGATGGGTTGCCATGACATTTGGTGCAGGTCAATATTTTAATTCATCTAATACTTTGGTTAAAGACCAAATACCTACTAATCTAATGCCATTCCCATCAGCCTCTGCTGTACTTTGACTTTATTGCTAATCAGCTAATGTTAACACACTAAACTCAGACGGTGAACATGGTAAACATTATACCTGCTAGATATCAGCATTTAAGCCTTGTCCTTGTGAGCATGTTGACATTAGCATCTAGCTCAAAAAGCACTGCTGTGCCAAAGTACAGCCTCACAGAGCCGCTAGCACGTCTGTAGACTCTTGACTTTTTTGACTTTGCTTAATAAATTACTAACTTATTAACAAGCTATCAAGATTGTTGTTGATTCATTTTCTGTCGATGAAGTTACGAATCATTGTTTCGGCGCTACATTAAGTGTCAAGTACTTTCGTGTTTAATGCCAGTTTTTGCACCTACTTTGCAAATGTTTTATGAGGAAGGAAACACATTCAAGACGTTTGTTAAGTTTACACAGAATGAGAATTGGTGAGAAACACTGAATGTAAGCAGAACTGTTTGTTCACAAGAAAAAATCCACAAGGAAATACGTTTAAACATGTATGTGCATCAGCAGGAACACACAGACACATATTTAAGCATTTTTGCAGTCATATGCACAGTACCACCATTCCTCCAACGTACACACACACACTATCTTCCTTGCTCCCTGTCCTATTTTCTCCGGTGCCGTGACCCATTTCAGCACGCTGCTCAGAAATGGGGTCTAAATCAATGACACAAGATGGTCCTGAAAAGCTGCAGGCTTCCCTCCGCTCCGTAAACACAGCCTCCACCACCTTTGTCTGGAATTCTATCTACTTCCCATCAACATTTCCTAAGAATAAATGGCCGGAGACCTTGTGTACTGAATATAATGGACATCTAATGAGAGGCTACGAGGAACGTTCCGTGTTCAGTCCATTTGCAGTAACACTCATGGGCAAAGAGAGTTAGAGTGCGGATCTCTATACAAGACTCCATAAAAAACGTCATATGATTTAATGAGTATGAATGAGGGTGCAGAGGTGGGTCAGCTTTTCTTCATTAACTGTATTTCTCTCATGTTTCATGTGGAAGTTGATGAGAAATTCTGAGTTCAGTACATCAGCTCAAAAGGAGAGGCCCACCTTGAAGCCGATTTTGCCCTTCTTGCAGCAGAGGCAGGCCAGCATGAGGAAGACGAAGGTGAACAGACCCGAGAGGGAGATGGCCACCACCGCCAGGGACGTCGACCAGGACAGCTCACTCAGCGGAGCGCCATCTGCAGGACACATCAAGTGTTACAGACAGACAGAATGTTAGCTGAGGCAAAAGACTGCATTGTTTGTGTGAACTACATTAATGTGATCAAATTCATATTAAAGCATGTATGACATATGAGAGCAATTAGATTACAACGCTGAAAGGATGAATGTAATTTACACTGATGCATTACTGAGTAGGTTTTTCAGTCGCATCATTTCTAATGTATTAATTTCACAGTATGAACTGACTTCATGAACTGACTGCTTTCTCAGGAGATCTTATATTTCCATTTAGGGACATTCACACATTTGATTTATAGCTTGCCATCATGTTTTTGCCCAAAATGAAATGCTCTGAAACATTATAGCCCTTTAGGATTTATCCAGCACACAATGAACAACATCACACCTCTGCTCAGAAAACCCAGTTAAAAATGAATTCATGTTGATTTATCACCTTCACCTGGCAACAGAGGCATATCTTTTGCACCAATTGGTTTTTCATAAAATGTTCATATACTGTAAAACAGCACTGTGGAGGTGATTTGCAAGTAAAGAAATCGCTTAACTTTAATTTGTTTTACCCAAATAAAAAGGATATTTTTACATAATGAGGATTGAGGGGGGTGGAAGATGAAAGTTTGGTGTTTTTCATGTGTTAACAACCTCTGCTTGATGTTAATGACATACCACAAACCTTAAGATAAACTTGACAGACTTACATGTGTTCAACATATATGCATATCATTGTGTATATTTTGTTTATTTTTCCCCAGTTTATTCTTATCCCTCTCCTATGTATAAATTAGGCTAAATCGAAAAATGTTAATGACAATTTTTTGAAAGCATTTTGGCATTTTTGAGCAGTGGATGATTTATTTGTCTCGGTTACCAGGGACACAGATTGGACGGACAGCCATGCAGGACTGCCTTTAGCTGTAAATCTCTCACACTGATTCCTGCCAACAGCAGTGCCACCCAGCTCCACTGACACACACACACACACACAATAAACAGAGCAGAGAGTCATTTTTGATGGCTGTTTGTGCTGATCCTCTGAAAGCTGTTGCGACTGGCTCTGGGTGAATATCAGGCTCTTAGTATAATTGGACAGAGTGCGAACACTGTTGTTTAGGAGGCCGACTGGCAGAATGCAGGAAGAGAAGTGAATATTTACAAAAAAACATGCAAATTTAACAGTTAAATGCAGGATTAGCTGGCCAGCTCAGGGGTTTCTGGAACATAGAGTCCTAGTCTGGGCTAAATAAAACAAGTGGTCCAGTTACAGTGTTCATAAAAAGTGCAATATGATGCCACATGAAGCTGAGTGGGAGGAAGATGGGGAAAAGCCATGCTTGCTAAATCAGTCAATAACCATTTAGTGTTTTGAATCTCAGATTTAATTACTTTATTTGTCAGGGGGGTAATTACAGGGAGCAGAGACACATTCTGGCTCTGTTGTGGTTTATTTAAAACTCCCTCGTTTACAAATCCCATCTCCCCCAGCAGCACGAGTTGGAGAGTGTGACTGGGGATGCAGCTCGGGATTAACATTTCAGGAACACAATCGAAATGAAAATAGAGCATTTACAGCCAACTGATACACTTGCACATTATTATTATAAGTAGAAGCAGAATTCTATGACTGCCACACCCCTACTCTACAATAACTTCATATCAGCAATGACAAACACTACTGTAAATGTTATTCTCAGCGAAAGAATGTGGGTACAAACCTTTGTGTAATTGATCAAGAAATTAAAATTTCTGATTTATAAAATAATCATAGTGATATTCTATATTTTCTCTCATTGTCAACAAATCAATAGACCAAAACCAACATTCAGCTGATCCCATTAACAAGTATTGATATCTTCTTCCTCTGAGCCACAGAGCTCCATTGTTGCTCCAAAAACTATTAAAACACATCAGTGAGCCTCACTGTTGTTCCTTCATCACCATGAATACACACACTGTAGTTTATTTGGACTCAGTCCCGCACACACCATCCTGCTGCCCCAAATACTCACTAGAGCACCAAATGTGTATTAATCCACAGCTGAAAATAGTCCCCAACAAATGCACTATTTCCTCCTGTTTGGGTAACGGTGGCTTAAAAACTTCAGTGCCCAGCTGCCTTAAGAAATTCTTTAGGTTTTTCAAAAATTGAAAGTGACACATTTTTAAAGATTTATAGCGCAACCTCAGTACAATCCAATGGGCTTGAGTCAGAAAAATATTGAGAGACAGACTAACACACTGTTGATTTTGGTCTTTTTATGGGATTATCACCAAACGTACTTTAATGTACTTGGCACCATTTTTCTATTGAAACATTTAACATCCACAAAACCAACTGAGTTTATCCAACAAAGGTAAGATACCTCTGCTGCACCTAAAACACTCTAAGTGTGCAAAACTGGCCGGTAAGGAGGAGGTGAGTGTAGGAGAAGGGGAGAAATCTGAAGAAAGAAAGAATAAATATCAAATCTTATGCCTGATTTGTTTTTCCAGGGGAGTACCCAGAGAGGTGTAGTGCAGGCAGGTGCAGAAAAAAGCTTAGTACAGCAGTTAATAAGTTGGCTAGCGGAGGAGAGGAGAGGAGGAAAGAGAAACATCATTGAAATATACTGGTGCAGTCATGTGATGCTTCCGTACGGGTCTGATTTAGCCAGTCAGCAATTATGCAACCAAGATGTTATTTAGCAGGTAATAATACATTCTCTCTCAACTCCCTTGTAGTGTTTTCTTCCCTAGCGGTGTACAATCAATGCCATTGACTGCTAATCTTATTGAAATAGAGAGGATTCTCCCTCTGGTTAGCTGTAATGATCCCAGATCCAAAGAGACAAATGCCTCCTGCTAAAGGTCATTTAGTTCACAGGGAAAAGTCCCTCCTGAGAGCTTCATTAACTACACTCAAAAACACAAAACACAAGACCCCATTCACAGTGAAAAACACAGGAAGGTGGAGTGAATTTCTGGGCTGCTGCATTTTCTTCTCTCCTTTTACTATGTGATGCTAGCAGCTTGAGTACTGTAGCTCTCAGCTACTCAGAGGCGGTGGTCATTTTTAGCCTCCCGAGGCAGAGAGCTGAAGCACATCCTGATGACTAAATGATGAAAAGGGAGCGGGCATGAGGAGACGAGAGGAGAGAAGAAAGGATCGGAGAAAGAAGAAGAGGCTGAAGAGCTGTGTACTCTGCAGCGTCTCCCCCAGGAGAATCTCCTCAGCACTCAATACAGAAACTCAGTAAGCTGAAGAGCAGCAGCTCCAAGTCTAACCGAGGGCACCCACAAACTGCGTGAGTGTTAAGTAAAGACTGAGTCTTTCTGACAACCTCACAAGTTTGTTCTGCATTTACAGAAATAGAGCTGGCTGAAAAATCATTTTTGCAGCTTAATGAGTTAGCTGCAGTATATCTGCCAGCTTCATCCTGGTTTCCAGATTGGGATATACAGTATATGCCCTCAGCAGTATGACACACCACCACAGCCTGTGAACTCTGTGCTGTTAGAATACAGATTTCCTGGTAGGCTGAATAAGATGCACTCAATGGGAGAGTAACAGGGAAAATTTGACTTTTTGGGAAAATTTGCTTTCTTGCCAAGAGTGAGATGAGAAGATCAATACCACTGTCACATCTGTACACTAAATATGGAACTAGAACAAGACTCAACAAGACTCCAAGAATTTACTGCGCCCGGCCAAGAAATAGTCCCAGCATGTAACTCCATATACAGCAAAACCACAACTTGTTGTTTTTACATTTCTTTTTGTGCCCAAATTAAACAAACAAGATGTAATGTATTGATTAGTCAAATTTAGAGGTGCTTTTTTAAACTTTGGACAGAACCAGATTAGTTGTGTCCCTCTGCTTCCAGTATTTATGCCAAGCCAAGCTAGTTGTCTGCTGGTTCTTCTGTAGCTTCATATTTAGCACACACACATTAGAGTGGTATCAATCTAATTCTCAGCAAGAAAGTGAATAGGCACATTTCCCAAAATGTTGAACTATAAAGGGAGTGCTACAATGTGCTAGAGGTCTTCATGGTCCAAAGACTCGGAGAAACCTTCCCCAAAACTGACGGGCACACATTCATTTTCAAAAGAAGAGACCCAAAGACAGAAAGAACCGATCTGAAAACAGACGTGAACAGGTCCAAACAGAGAGAACACCAACACTGGCAGCAGCATGATGCTCTATCCATTAATGAAAGGAGTAGCAACGCATATAGAAAGTCAAAGAAACTAATTCCAAAAAACAAAATTTTCTCCTGCCATGATTATGATGCAGCATGTTAATAGAGTCCACTTGGATCCACTTGGGTATCAGACTTATTGACACACAAACCTCAGACCTACAGCAAAGGAATAGCTCGCTAGTTTGTAGTGCTAGCTCAGCTAGTTCTGTCCCTGACAGGTTGTGAGTCTGAGCCAAGTCTGTATTTCATATGGCAGAGAAAACAATAAGCATCTGACCTGTCTGAACTGAGCTTCTGCAGCACCGTACAGGTATGAGTCACTGTGACTTGGCTTGTCAGAGAAGACTAAAGTGTGGTTGGCATGTGGGACATTTAAATCAGAGCTGACAAGACTGAGAGGAGTCCAAACTCTTAACCCTGTCAGCATAATATCCTGGCTATCAGCATGAACGTACTCTGCAGCTGCTAAGTGCATAAAACAGTTGCTCTACCAACAAATGTTTATTTCTGTATTGGCTTGTATTATTGCTTTACAGGTAGTGATTCCAGATCTAATTCAGCCATCAGTGATTGTTAAGCCTGCTTCATTCAGATAAGCCGACTGGCCATTATAGAGCGAGCGATGCCCAGTTTGATGCTGCAGCTGTGATCCAGAAGTGGCACACCTCCCTGTCTGAGTAGAGTCAAAGCCAGGATAGTTACAGCTCTGCTCTGGCTCTCTTCCTGTGCCCGCTGCTCATATCCAGCTCTGGGGAATCAGCAGGAAGTGTATCCAGGGGACTGCTGACACCCTTCAGCCATCACCAGCCCTGGTCAATGTCCTCACTACGGCTAAATTATCTAAAGCTCAGCAGAAGAGAGAGGTGAATACTCCTGAAGGGCTGGAAACTGGCCAGAGCCAAGGTTTTACACAGTGATGCCAATTAAGGACAAAAGAAGCAGAGAAAGAAGAGGTTAGACATGAAGATGTTAATTCCAAAATGCTGTCCAGGATGTCCTGTTTCATTAGTGGTCTTCTCTTGACTAGTGTCTTTCATATCAGCAATCATCATCAAGTTTTCAAAAAGATAAAATATCTGAAAATCATCAGTGGTCACAAATCCTTAGAAGCAAAGAAACTAAAGGCTATACAGGTCAAGACAGGGCCTCCCCCTACTCACACACACACACACACACACACACACACACACACACACACACACACACACACACACACACACACACACACACACACACACACACACACACACACACACACACACACACACACACACACACACACACACACGTTTAAGATACAAATATGGTAACCAGAGGATCGGGATACAGAGAGCATTCAACGTCAGATGCAAATGTGACATATAGCGTCCTGTAAAGGTCACCATCCTACACATAAATCAAACCGGGGACAACTGAGCTTCATCCTGTGTGGCTGTAAATGAATGCCTCATTTCATGTGTTCATGTGTTAATTTATTCCTGCACATTATTAAACTGTGGACTGTTAGTGTTTTGCTGGAAACATTAACATTTTGAATGTCTTTTGGAATAACACTAGGCATGCCCAGACTGCAAATCTTTATGAATCATATGCATGTGATCAGTGCCAAATGTATTCACTGTATGGCCGAGAAGTTCGGGTTCTACCCTGCATGCTGTCATCAGCGCCAGAAGTAATGGTTTCAGCTCTCAGGTTAATGCTGGCAATCAGGTGTCAGAGCGTGACACCTGACTGACAGGTGAGTGATGTGTGTGACCAACAGAGCTCAGACAGCCACTGACAGACAACAAAATAACAGCCTGCCTAAAGTGCTGAGGGATGCTCTACAACCTGACGTGAGTGCATGTAAATGTGTCTTCTTTGGAATGGGGTTATTTGGCCTTTTTTTTTTTTTACATCTTTGTGGGTCATGATCAAACCCCTAAAACCCAGCTTTTAATCTATAACGGGGATAGAAATAAAAGGACAAAACCTGCCACAAGCGCAGATTCTGACATTTTAGGTTATTATTTGTTATTTATTTGTTTACACCAAGCTGAAACTGAGCTACTCTTGCTGGTTTTTCAAATGAAAATCATGTTTATGTATAAAATCTTGCATAACACCATGAAAGAAAACACAACATATGAATATATGTTTAGACACATTTTGATTATCTTTTAATAAAATAAGAACTGGAAAAAAAATCTGAATGTAAACTTTACTTAATTAGAGCTCAGTTTGTTCTAAGAAAAAAAAAGCCATGCATTAATGGCAAAAACTGTTTTTTTAAGTTGGTAAACAAATGCCAAACCCAATCACTAACAGATCAATATCAATAACAGAACAATATCCCTTTAAAAAACTTAAATGGCTTAATTATAAACTCACAGTCCTATAAATATCAGAGATAATAACTCAAATTTCCCACACTCTGCAGTATTAGGGGACAGGCCATTTAAATTGTCCTTACAATCATAGTTACATCATAAAAGCCCTTAATTAGAAAATATTGAGGAACATAAGCAACATTTAGGGCTTCATTTTGGTCTGGGTAAATGCCTTCAAAGGGGTTTTACTCTATAAAATGATTTATTCCATGCACATACACTTAATTTACCCTTTTGAAGGCAAAGTGAAATCACAAAAATGACCTCAGACTTATTTGCAGAGGGTTGGGGTTTGGGTCAGGAGTTAAGGAATGGATACAATCAATAGATGCTTCTCCCTGTAAGATATGCACGAGTGTGTCTGTGTGCCAAACCAGTGACAGAGACAAAGCTTCTTCACTCACAGCCAACCGAGCCACTGTATCAAAAATGCTGGCGCTGGTAAAATAAATGATCGCTCCCCCTCTGTCCTCTGCTACCCTGCAACACTACTGCTGACACCATGCTTCTACCAGCACCGAGAGAGGGACAGGGACGGGATGACAACAGGAAGACTCATCAGTTATAAAAAAAAAACAACAGAGGAGAGGTAGAAGATGATGGTGACAGGAGGAAAACAGATGGGCAGAGGGAGGGTTAGAGATGGTCAAACAAGCCCATATGGGCCAAACACATGTGAACTGCATGAAACTGCTGATCTGGTCATGAACAATCTGTGTTAGGGGCCAAAGAGAAAACCATCTGCCATACATCTGCTAATGCACATGAAATGATGCAGCATTATCCTTCTGGTCATTTCTTCATACAGACATAAGACAATAGACAGACAGACAGACAACACCTGTGATGCATGTTTGGTTTGTCATCAGAGATCCGAGTGTAAACACAACCCAAATGTTGGCGAACAGCTGCCGGTGTTTCTCACTCAAGAACAGGCTGCGAAAAAAAGAAAAAAATCAACTGGTTTCCATGGTGACTGCTTTCCGCAAATCCCATTCAGACCAATTCAGATGCAATCCTAATGCTCACAGACGCTGTGCCAAGACAAAGAACAACTTGCCTCTGACACCAGAAAGGAAATGAACCTTCTACACTCTTGCCTAAATAAAACCGCCGGTCCACCAGAAAGACAACACTCAAGAAAAGTTAAAAATGAAAAGTTTTGTGAACAGCATAATTTGATGGTCTATTATTCCTACTCCTGTGGCTGACGTCACATCATGCACACCAAAATATTTCTAGCATCGGAGCTTATTGGAGTTTGAGAGCGGAAACAAATTCAGCTATCTAAAACATCCATTTTATTACTACTACTTCCAGTCCTGTAGGTGGTGCAGGTGAGCAAATAGGTGGCAATGACTGAATAGCTCCCCCGTGTGGAGAATCTGGAGTGAGTTTGTGAGTTTGTGAGTGAGCTCCATGCCGGTTCCATGAAGTGTTTCACTTCTAAAAAGCACAGCAGCATTTTGATTCAGTATTTATTCACACAGGAGAAAACCGGAAAAAATAGGAGCCATTTTTTTCCATTAACAAAAACTGAATGTAACACAGCCTCAAGACATGTTTTGTGATGAGGGATGCAAACACACACAGTACTACACCATCATTTTCCACCTACATGTACATCCCACAGCTGAATGAAGCCATTTCAAGCCCATTCTTTAATAATGTAAATTTAAATTCCTAATAATAAAACTTAATTTACCTCTGAAATGGTCCAAAACAAAAATGACTCCAACAAACTCAGACTCATATGGATAATATTATAATTATCATAATCATAATATCATAATTAACTATTTTATTCCTTCATTAAACTAGATATAAACAAACAGTGGATGCTATACTGTATAGCTTTAAATTGGCTCAGTTAATCATATTAGTGGTAATATTACACTTTATTTACAATCATCTGCCACTTATGTCTTTTTACATCATACATGATACCAGTTTATTGGCTGCCAACAACATTGCCAGGAATCAGAAATAACCCCTCATAATAATATTCCTACTTGTTCTAAGAAACAAGACTTTGACATGACAGTTTTTTAAGGCCCAAAATCACCATTAACTTGACCCATTTTACATCCAAAACTGCATATTTTACAGCAACAAGGATGTCATGACACTGTAAAAAACACTGAAGAAACAGAGAAGGCTCAGAAAATGCCTTTTTTTTTTTTTGGCAGTTTTACACAAAAACATAAAAGACACCTTTACTCTTCCACAACACCCTGTATTTGTTAACAGACCTCTTTTTGAAAACCCCGCAAATTTAAAACTATGATCAGATCTTACTCAATGAAAATGAAGATTTTTTCTTCTCGTTTTTAAGGCAGATATGACACGAATGCTGAATTGTGTAACAGCTCTCAATATGTCACCCTGAATGATCGAGTCACCTCTCCGCTGTATATTTCAAACACGTCACAACTTCCTGTGTTGGAATTCGACACCCTCCATTTTCCCTCCTGAAGCCTTTCGGTGTCACTCATCCTGCTGCTCTCCAGCACAATGTGAGATCCTCCAGAGGAGTTACAGAACGTTATCCTGTTTGGACCCATCACACAAAGGAATTTGGAGGATTAGCTATTCATATCATGTGGGAGTCAGGTCTACCTTCATCCATATAAGCAGGCAGCCCACGTACTGTAACCTAATTACACAGGAAGCTGTAATTCGGAACAACTAACCATGAAACACATCTCCCCGCAGCAGCCATATTATCTCTGTTCAGCAGCCTTCTACAAATAAGAGAATAGTTATCCATAACTGCTGTCAGGAGTGTGTTTTTATTTCAGTGTGTATGTCTATGTGTGCATGGATGAGTTGTTCACCTGATATTTCCTGCCCTGCTGTGGCAGACCTACCCTTCAGTATGCTGCCTCAGCTGTCTGTTTCCTTGCAGCAGACAGCTGCCACCTGAGGCTCTCACTGCCCTCCTCACACAACACGCTGCCCACAGACACCTCGACCTCGTCTGGTTTATTCCGCACACGGCTCCCAGGAGGGTCTGACGGGCACATCAGCCGGACGACCAGCAGTGGAACAGAACTAAATATATTTACTCCAGTACTGTAATTCAGTATCATATTTGAGGTACTATTACTTTACTTGAGTATTTCCAATTTGGGAGTCTTACTAAAGTTATCTGATGGTTGGAGTTTCATTTTATGTTCAACACAAGATAAAGATTGCTAATTTTCTTTTTTTTCCCCTGTCTCTCCCCTTTTTTTCTATTCCTTTCTCTTTATTTCATTTTCTTCTTTTGTTCCTTATTTCCTCCCTGCATTCTTCCGTCCTCCCTTCCGTTTGTGCTTTTTTCCCTTTCTTTCCTTCTTCATCTAATCTAACAAAAAAGACAATTCGCAAAGTTGGAGGTATGAGGTTTTACCAGCAGCACTTTTCTTTACACTTTTTCTTTGAATATTTTCTTTGTACTTCAATACATAGTATTTGATTGCTTTTACCTACTGTAATCATCATGGAGTATTTTTCAACTGTGCTGTTCTTCTTCCACCACTGGGGACTTAAACCATAAGGCTTTAGTTCAAGCTGTATCCATTAGTCTAATAACTGCTGCCATCACTCAGTGACATTTCCATGTCTGGACCGTCCACAGTTTCAAATACACACACAGAGGATCCATATCAGTGAGATGGATAAACAGTTCTTACAGACTTCTGAAATCAGCAACTCTTTGATATTTACACTCACTTATCAGCTGTGGCATTCAGCTAAAAGTGTGTGTGTGGCCACATAGCAGGCCATGTGTGTGTGTGTGTGTGATCTGTTAAAGGTCACAACACTGAGAGAACCAGTGGTGCCACCGCATCCCTCCCACCGACCTCCCATCACAACAAACATGAATGTCACTCCTTTGTTTGCCTTCATCTTTTCTTCTCTTTTCTCTCCATCTTAATAAGACATCACTGTCCCTGAGGATGATGGGATTTGCTGCATGCGTGGGTTGCTTTTACTGAAGCTTGGTGCTTTTACTCTACATGGGCATAAACAGCAGTTGTGTTGTTCTCTGGGGGCTTGCTTTGTCATAGAGAGGAGAAACAGGGAACCCACTGTGAGCAAACAAAGGGGTGGAGGTGAGGGGAGATTATGAGGCTGTGTTGGCTGATAACATGACACATGGAAGTCAATATTAATGTAAATGTGCTCTGAATATGATGATTAAAATGTTGTTGAGAATTCTGTGACATTCATGCACTAATGTAGGATTAATCCGTTCAGTAGGATGGTGCTTTACTTTGACGGAGGAGATACAACAATGTTAAATAATCACAAAGTTAAGATATATTAATAGTAACGCTACTCAGTATGATGCACCATATTACTTCAGAGAACACCAATAGTAAAATAATATGTAAACAATGAGGAAGTAATGATTCATTTTTGGTTATGCCATTATATTAAATATTATATTAAACACAACCAATTAACATTAAAGCAAAGTTGATGAGAGAACTGAGACTGTACCAAATCTGCAATAAAAACAAAACTATGAGCTAAAAGAGTCTAAAAGGACCCATAGAGCAGCAGAGTGAGGTCCCAATTCACCACGATTTTGGCACAGTTTTCCCATTACAGATGCATTTAATGCAATATTAATAATACAGTAAGACAGAGCGTCTACAGCCATGCTAGCAGCTCTGTGAGGCTGTACCTAGGCACAGCGCACCTCAGCATGCTAACATGCTCACAATAACAATGTTACATGCTAATGTTGAGCAGATATGTTTTTCACTGTTGACATCATACAATAAGAAATACTTATAAAGTCAAATAAACACAATCTTAGTACTAAAACACAATTTCTTTTCCATTTTGCATTACATTTATCATCATGTTTGTCAGTGTGGGAGCAACCAGACATACGCACACTGAATCCTTTAGACCTTGAATGTCATTAAATAAATATTCAGTGAACAGCGTTAATGAATAAGATGTTAACTTGAGAATGTTATTCAGTGTGATACGTAGTGAAAGCCTGACATTCATCAAGTCCTTGTAGTGAGGAGAGCAGCACAGAAGCAGGGGATTATGGGTCCCTGGAGCATGCAGCTCACATGTAGCACAGCTTCACCGCGACCGGTGGAGCATGAAACAAAACAAGCCTTTATGTAGATGTAGAGCCATTGTGTATGCATGCACATGTACCGTTAAAGTGAAGGGGGGGGCACACCGGAAAGTCGGAAACATGCAGGAACATTACATGTTTCACCTGAGTGAACCTGGGAGAGCATGAGAGCAGAGCATGAACACGTCCCGCTGTTTGTGGTTCTTATCTGGATGAATCATCTCAGTCGGAGAGACTCAATGGAGCAGAGAAAATATAAACTATCACACATCACAGACTGTGGTGCATGGTATTCCTCCATGCTTATTAGCTCCTCCAGTCCTCCATCTATGTCGTTAATCTCTGACTTCCTCCTCTCTCCTCACTCTTCTCCCCAGGGAGCTGTCTTCCACTTCTCAAAAACGGCAACCTGTTTTCTTTTTCTACACTCACTCAGTCACTCACAGATTTTTTTATTTGCTTCTCTAACTCTTTCTCCTGCCTGCCATCGTTTGTCAGACGCAGGAGCTGCGTGTGGATGAATCGTCCAGAGAGGAAGAGAGAGGCCACTGGAGCAGAATTAATCACTTCTTCCTGCCCTCTCTCCCCACTGGCACTGACTGCACACGCTCAGATGTGACATCACATCATAGATGCCATGCAGGAGACATTTGCACAACACACACACACACGTTTTTTTACATATATTTTGAATGTAAATTTTATATTTATGATTCTTGACATTTGCAGTACTTGCTTTTTAATTTTATTTTCTCTTACTGTGTTTATTGTTGTGCACCAAAATACCAAGGCAAATTCCTTGTATATGAAAACCTACTTGGCAATAAACCTGATTCATTCATAACAACACACAGAAGACACAGAGGTAACACACACACATGCACACACACTCAGGCATGAAATAACATTATATGTCATTGTACAGTAAATTCATGTGGTATTCAAGATATAGCTCAATGGTTATGGCTGAAATAGGGGGACAGTATGTAATAATAATACTATGTAACTATGCTATGCATGACTAAAGTTGTATACAGAACTTTTGCTGAAGAGCGGCCAAAAGTGGCAATTTCAGTATAATGGCATGTTGAAGTTTCCCTAGTTTTGCAAGATTCTCTTGCGTCAGTTGTGTTAAAGCTGCTGTAATCAATATTTTAACATTTACAATAGATTAAATAACAACGTATAATGTGAAAAGTGTCACTTGAAGTGATGAAGCCACAGATAATTATTATCAAACTCTGCAGTTCCCCTTGGCTCTTTAGCGTTTTAGCATCTTTCAGCTTATTGTTTTGGTTTTTACGCTCTGCAACTTTACTGTCTTGGTTTCAGTCACGGCGCTCTCATCAATCATGATTTCAGCAAAAAAGTTCTACATAGTGGAGCATTTAGAAGCTGAAGAAGAGCCAGATATTTCTCTCAGGAGTTGGTGGAGTCCAAAATCAGAGCTAAAGACATTCATCAGGTGGCCAGTAACACAACTCCAAATAAATGCTAATATTGCTCCAGTGTACGCTGGATGTATGAGTAGGCAACTGTGACATGCTAAACTCAGTGTAGCATTAGCACTCGTAGAGAAGAGTCATGAAGTCAGCACACTGACTCAGTAATCTCACATCTATGTAAACTTTAGCAACATAAGCTAATATCAGCCACTATAAGCTACTGGTCATACCAGACCAAGTAAGTCTGTACAGGAGCAGCAAAACCCCTGACAGGATTTAATTAAGTAACGATGCAATTTATTGCTAATGATTGCTTATTTCTTTCATATGGAAGATTGTGTTTTAATAAAAGAAAAATTGGATCAATAAAATCAAACAAAGATCTGGGTAAAAATCATAATTTAATGTGCAGGGTTTCCTGTTTTGTTTTGTTTTGTTCTTCTGATTTGGAGCATCACTAGCGGGTTTGTGTTTTCTCCCTGTTTTTCTCTCTACTTTCTATCATCAAGCTTTCCTAACACAACAGAACCCGGTTTACTGTGATTAGCGTCTTCTTGCAGCAGGAAACTGATCCGCTCCATATAAAATGAAAACAGTGAGTCTCGACTATGTAATACTTATGTAATAACATTAACATTGTATGATAACACAATAAGGAAGAAAACAAATAAAAAGAATATAACACAACTGGTCTCCATATGTTTGCAGAAGTATACTAATAAAGCTATGTAAAAGGATGTGAAGGAGTACTGTGGCGTGTGGATTTTAGCAGATTTCAGAGTGTGTGTGCAGTGTTATCACCATTATAGCAAGACTCCATGACTTTAAGGCCTTTACATGTCACAAACAAGGCTTTTCCTGTCTGGAAAATGACACTGAGGAAAAGAAACTGCATTACTGGATAAAATCGGTTCATTTGAATCTCAAAGTTTTATAATGGCAGTCATTACTGCAGACGGCAAAAGACAGACCGAATTCAGACCCACCAGAACTGTTCATATGTGGTGGCATTTTTCTTGTTTTACCTCAGACATTTGCATAAAAGCAGCTTTTAACTAATCAAGTGTCTTCACTTGAAAAGGTCAGCGTGTGAAGAACACAGAGTCTGCGGAGCATCTCTTCACAAACCGCAGTGTCTTTTCAAGTATTAATGAGAGATGCTGGCCAGGTTTGTGATAGCCTATGTGTCCGCCGTGATTATTCATGATCACAGGGATCCCCCCCCCCGCTGTGCGCCAGTTTCGAAGCACAGTTGCCATGGAGATGCTATTAGTATATCAGGCTGCCTCATTTCAATATGTGGCTGCATGTGAAATGGCTTTATGGCAGGGAACATTATGTATTTGAAGTGCTTTTAGCAGGAAATGGCACCCAAATTTAGTACTACCTGTTCAGAGCTGGAATAAGAATTAGTTTGGTGTATGAGGCAACATGTGATAAACATGTACAGTCTGCTTCATATAACTGTGATGATATGGATTCATGCTGAGGCAGAGGAGAAATGATAAATCTTATATGGAGCTTACAGTACAAACAGACTGAATGTATACCCTACGAGTATTAAGGGATATGTTAATTTAGATTTTGATTTATGTTCACCAAACAGCAGACAGACAACGTTAGCGACTAGCAAAAAACAGTGCAAAAAAAGAGAGTGAATACTGGATTTACATTTGTCGGGTGGCAAAAGGTACGACTCCAAATGTATACTAATATTGCTCCATGTCTGGATATATAAATAGGCAGCTGTTGGCCAACATGTTCGCAATAACAACTTTACAAGGTGACAATATGTCAGTGTTGTGTTTACAGGTTGTTACACTGCCATTAAGTGGCAAAAGAAATGAATGCAGTTTTAATCAAGGTAAAACACAAACAGCACCCAAAACGTCCATTTTGAAACAGATAAATTATCCCACCCCCACCCCCCAAAAAAGAAAACCAAAAACAGAAGAATCAAACTATCATTCAAATCACGGCAAGCCTTTAGGTAGTCTCCTCCCCCCTTCACACTATCAAGATTTAATTTGCCTTCACTGTTCCCTCGCAAACATTAAGTCCTTGCCTTGAGTGGCAATCTCTCCCATTGTAATTAGTCTTAATTGGCATATGAACTCCTTATGCCAATCAGTGACATATTTGTAACTGGTTTTGTTGATGCCCATTTGCAAAAATAGATTTGTGCACACTGACAACTGCACAAAAAGCTTGTGTACTTTATGAATATACTGCACATCAAAGTAAAGTAATGTTTCATTAGTTCAAAAATAATTATACTTGAACCACTTGCCCCTCAAAGTGCACTTTCATACAGGAAGAGAGTTCACGTGGGATGTTCAGTAGGATCATGTTAAGTCACATGCCGAGTACTGGTACCATTTTTTCCCCTTTATTCACTGTTTCCTTCTCTATATGCCTTGGCATGGTATTTACTTATCTTGCCAAAAAATAAAATTGAAATTGTTAACTGAAATTGAGAGTGTGTCTGTGTATCTGGGGGACTGTAGTTGTCCAGCTGCGGCTGTGCGGGACTCGACTGGCTGTGATCAGGGAACACTGATCCCGGCCGGGGTGACTGATGTTCTAAATATTGGATGAGCTCATCTGTGACCGAGAAAAGAGGCAGGGGAAACGGCCAAAGCTAGAAACTGGAGCAAATGCTGTCACACATGGTGCAAGCACTCACACATCCACCCACACACAAACTACACAGATGCTCTCTTTTCTTGCTCTATCTATCTGATATCGACATGTACAAATACAGTATAAATATAGATGTACACACACACGCCCTCACAGATTTACGCACACCGTCACCAGCGAAGGCGCATTATAAAATATTTAGTCAATGCACAAGGCAGTGACACACACACTTAAGAGTTATGAGTATCTCGTCATTCCTCATCATAACATGAGCAACCAAATTCCTCCGGCTGCTGCAGCTTCACGTGTGATGTGTGCCTGCTCACATGCAATTCATAATGTAGCCTATTTGAGTGAGAGAGCAAGCAAGACACAGAGAGAGAGAGAGACTTGTTTTATTCACTCGCTCAGACCTTGATTGCTCAAAGAGATCCGAAATGCTGAATTAACCTGTAAAGAATGACAACACTGATTCGGTGAGATGCGTTGCCATGGAGACGTCTGAGGGAGTATCTGCTGTGTTATAGCGACTGACGCATATGGTGGCTTATCAGTTGTGTGTGTGGGTCAGCGGCACTGACCTCTCATGTCAACCACCATGCAGATCTAACAGGTTTCAGAGTGGATCTCTCCAGGTACAACAAAAGGACATAAATAAGTACTCCATGTTGCCACATGTAACAAGTACATCACATGCAGTACCTGTAACATGTGGAGTGATAAAGGCTGTTTCGTCTCTCACTGGTTTAGTCTAATTAGATGTGAGGTAAGTCTGGTTTCATATAACTTAAAATTATTTTGGATATTTTTGATATGCTCAATATATTTGATGTATCTTTACTTCAAAATGTTGGGGATTGATGGAATTGTGTGCTTATCGTGATGAGTGAAACGTTTATGATATCAAAACTCAAAGAGGACGAGGACAGGGTCAAGTCAGTCAGTGCAGTACTCCACTCATCTGTTGACTCTCCTCAAGTGTACTGGTCAGCTTCTCTTGTGCAAACAGACTAAACTGAGCACAGACGACGACTGGATGTCTCTCTAACAGTGTATCGCTCCAGAGCAAATCAATTCGTCATTAATGCCTCAGCTGAGAGGCTAAGAAGGAACTAGAAAATGAAATTATTCCCATAGTACGCTCATAATTAGACAGACAGGCAGAGTAATAAAAGAAATAACAGCTTGCATGATTCTTCATTTCTTCATTTTTTCCTGATCTGAAGGGTCTAAGGACAGAGGGCCTTCATGCAAATTTGTGATTTGTGATATTGGGAAACATAAATGAAATTGACTTGACAGACAAGGTTTATAACACCTTATAACATGTTGTTGCATTTATTAATATTGGTGTATAAACAATTGAATTGTAATTGAACAGTTAAAGTTGTAATCATATCTACTGATGTGGCTTCAGCAGTTTAATACATTTATGAATTACCTATTTTAAGATACATGTGCTTGTTTTTGTTAAGTTATACTGTGTGTTAAACCCTTCTGAAGAGACATTATCACACATGATTACAACAATGTTACACTGCAGTAACAAGTATTCATTATGGTTTACACACCAGTATATCTGCTTACAGCTACATTATAGTGTGTTTTAAACCGTTTATTGATTGTTTATATACTGGATTGGATTACTATTTTGCAAATTGCAAATATTCTTTAAACATTATACTGGGAACTTTTGCACATCCCTGCACAAAACTGTACAGCGCTTTCGTTTTTAAATAACAGTAACATACTGTACTTTTTCAAAAATTATTTTTATAACTTTTCATATCTTATTGTCAATTTTCTGTTTTACATTTATGCTTAATGACTTACAGTTCTCGTTTTATCTTCTTTATATTTTCTACTTACTATGTTTATTGTACTGCACCAAAATACCAAGATAAATTCCTTGTTTATGTAAACCTACTTGGCAATAAACCTGATTAAGATTCTGACTACTTATAAATACTAAATTAATGGGGTTCAATGTGTACACACACACATGGGGTGTTACCAAGATAGATTTATACAAAATATATATTAAAAAACTTCAGTACTTCCACTAACATAGCCTCAAGTTTGTTTTCCCTGTGGGAGCTGTCCATAGTGCTGAAACACCAACACAGACACTTCATTATGGGAAAGCTCTCACATTCCCTCCGATTCTACATCTATTTCAGCTGGCTCAGAGGACAAAATACCCATTAGGCCTGCCATGCATTTTGTCAAAACATAACAATCTCTCTGGTTAAACACGACTGTCACTGTGAAGTTTAGTGGCTGAGCTGCAGAGACAGAGATCCAGGCCTGGGGATGGAGCAGCAGCACAGAGGAGATCTAAACAGGTGACTGGTGTCACACTCCATCATTCATTTGTCAGGCCTACAACAGGGCAAGGTGGAAGAATAGTAAACCTTGCTCAAGGGCACCACTGCAGAGATCATGCATCAGAAATCAGAGCAGCAGCGAGTCTGAAACTCTCTGCCTGCGTCGGGTTATCAATAGAAACAATCAATGGGAGGATAAGGAGATAGAACACAGTGGTTTGACTCCCGTTGTAGTAAAAGTTGTAATAAAACTCAAGCTTCAGCAGTCCATCATCATCATCAGGGTCTCACACAGTGGTACATGCAGTGTTTTACTTATGGTTCCGGTATATAAAAGGTTTTTGACATGAGCACGCTTCAGCTGAAATATTTTTATCAAACAACAGAAAAAGCTTGAATTTTGAGAAACAGTTTAGAACTTTAAAAATACACCTGTAAAAAGCTTTCTTCTTCAGCTCACTGCCCAGTTTGTTTTCCCTGTGGGAGCTGTCCAAAGTGCTGAAACACCAACACAGATGCTTTATTATGGGAAACACATCTGAAAACAAATGCCATATCCACATTTTACTGAGTAAGTACTGTTTTTAAAAGTATTGAGGAGTTAGAAAAATGATTTTATGAAAGACTTAATTCCAAATCCTAATTATGAGATGGAACAAGTCTCTCAGAGAACATGTTAAAGATCCAAGGCAAAAAGTTCTACATTAATTCAAGGGACCCATCACACGAGGGATAACATGTTAAAGTGAGAAAACCTATTTCCAACATGTTCCTGAGATGCAGCAAAGCGATGTACAGTATGTAGGCAGAGTGTCCATCAGCAGGAAGCTAAAGTGCTCTTTAGCAAGATACTGAATCCCTGCTGCCTGCAGGGCTGCTGCATTACTAACCCTGTCCACCCTGCAGCAGGGACAACAAAAAGAGAATTTCCCTCAGGGATCAATAAAGAATTACAATGCATTATTATTTCATTAAGTGTTCCTTTGTATCTCCACGTGGATTTAAAATCTTCATGACTCTGTCTTTGAGTGTACACTAGCTGAAGGCCTGCGATGATCAGGGAGCCTCTATTCTATTCTCGTCTGTTAGGTCAATACACTGCAACAGACAGAAAACTAAGCTAAATAATACACTATAGATTCATTGATCTGATTAGTGCTGCAGCAATTAGTTGATTAATGAATTATTCTTTATTCATTTATCAAGCACAAAGAATGTTCTGCTTTTATCACTGTAAATTATAATAATCAATCAAAATAAGCAGTCTGAAGAAGTCACCTTTGCATTTTTTACTAATCTGAGACATTTTATGGACTCAACAATTATTGGATTAATTGAGAAAGTAACTTCCTGATTAAGCAATAATGATAATAATTGTTGGTTTCAGCCCTATTTCTGATCGGCAGTATATCTGTCTACATAAAAACATGAAACTACTTTATAAAACTCAGTAACATGAGAAGTATTGATTCCCGATCAGGTTTAAATGGTGAAGTTCAATAAAACTCAGCAGTTTAGAGACACTGAGTGGCAGATGCAAAGTGGTGAACTGCTCTGTGTACAAGCTCGTCAGTTCATTGATAGTGTCTTTGTGTTGCATCAAGCCATTAAAGTATCAAAGTGGGGTGTGTGAGTGTGTTTGTGTATCCGACGCTCTGCTGTCATGGTTACGTCCTGTTTCATTCATCCGAGGTTGACAGGAATTCACCTCGATCACAACAATTGATGAATTTGAACAGGAGGAGGAGACGGATGAGCAGGAGTCTGTTTGTTTCCTTCAACAAAAATAGTTTTTCATGCAATCAGAGGCTAGTATTCTTTTATTATTCTATTATTCTCAGACAAACACACACACACACATTAAGAGGCTCTCTCAGAGTGCAGAAGCTATTAGCAATCAGAGGCATGTTTGCAGCAGCCGAACTTAAGACACTCTGCTTTTCAATATGGGAATGATTTTGTTCTGAACAAGCCGTTCTACAGAAACAGAAAACACTGCAGAACAAAAAATAACAAATCCTGCTGGCGGATATTCACAACTCAAGACCACCACAGTCCTTTCATCTTTTCAGATTAGTGTGAGTGTTGGGGAGTTGTTCCTAACAGGAGGTTTTGAGGTGTAGATCAGAGGAGAAAGCTTTTAGAGGCTGTTCAAATTCTGTAAATGGCATAAATCCTATTTATAGTCAGAGCTTCTCCACTTCTTCAGCTTGCCAACAGTACATCGTTTATTCTGTGAGCTTCTCTTTCACTCAAAACATCACCATCTATTGTACACACTTAGCAAATGATGCTACTTACAAGTTACTTTCTCTCATCTTCTATCCATCTCTGTGCTTTGACTGTAGCCTACTTTTTTCTCTTATGAACAACAAAGACCCACAGACATCCCACCTCTATGTACATCTACTCTTGGCTTAAGTCCCTCCAAGCCAACAGCCCCTCTCCCCTGGGTTTACCTGCTCCTCCAGCACCTGGACCTTAGTTTAGCGATAGCCTGGAAAGAGGGAAGTCCACTGGGCTTTCAAACCCACCATGTCCTGCTTCCTCGTCTGTTTTGTGTCCATATAATTAGAGTGTGTCTCTGTGTGCGCAGCCAGGAGCCCACAGAGAAATATGAAAAGGATAACCTGGGGCTCGGGAAACCAGCCAGCACTGCCAGTAAAATCAGCCCCTCCACCACCACTGATACCGAGCCCTGCCTTCACTGGGCTGTGATGTCATCCCTATACAGTCTAATTGAAGAGCTTTATGAAGCTCATGCTTCTTGCCCCAATATACTATGTGTGAGTCCACATTTCCTGAATCTCTATGATGGAGTGCAAAGTTAGAATGACCCATAGTCAGAATGGCCACAATTACAAGAAAGTAAATACCAGAATTTTCCTTTAAAATGACCCCAGTCATGATTCAATATCTTGGTCAGCTCCATGACAACAGCTTGAAGGTGCAAGTCTATTGGAACACCTAAATTACATACCGATTTAAAAAGACAACATTTAAATCACAACTGGATCTTTGTCTGTTCAAAAAGAAAAATTAAATGGAGGATTTTGACCTGGCAAAGTTCCAACTGGGAACCAAATGTTGTCCAGTTAAATAAATGTGTGGTTTGGACTCGGTGTCCCGGAGAACAGAAAAGACAAAATAACCCTGGTTCCTAATCTGTAGCAAAAGAGAGACGTGAGAGAGAATAAAAAGATTTGTTTTTCTCGTTTGGTCATCTGGTACAAACCAACTGCTGCAGAGACTAAAACGCTGGGATGGAGGGGTGATTTATACAATTCAATGAATGTGTTCTGAAAAGGGCAGGGGGGCATTATGAAAACAAGGTAGCCATTGCAAGAAAGGCAGTAGAGACCCACTTAAGCGTATTTGAAGGATATCAAGTGGAAGACAAACCATCATGCATATTAGGCTTCTGTTTTACGGCACACTGAGCACTGCCTGGAGCATTTCATAAACAATCCAGAAACATGCCATTGTCCTCACTACGACGTCTATATAACTCTTGAAAATGCATAAGCACTGTAGGAGTAAATCCATGTTTTATCCACTGTTGGAAACAAGAGATGGGAAAGCCATAGACTGCTGCACCTTTTGGTTGCCATAGAAACCACCTGAATGACAGGCCAGTAGCTGCTCAGGCTGTATAATAAAAATAGGCATTTCCTTTGCAGTGATTTCTGAGTATTTCACCAAGATATGAGAAACAATGAGGCAATCTGCCCCCCTTCATCATCTCCCATAATCCTCTTCTTTCCCAGGATTAATTGGATAACACCTGCTACACCCCCCTGCTCCAATTAGAGGACGCCTCTGCACCTTTCACCTTTCCACGTAGGTACTGCACCTTTAAACTGCTCAGCTGACCCGAGCAGCTGAGCGGAACAAATGCTGTGAACATTAAAAACAGGCTATCATTTACACACTTGCGCCATGATTGTTCTCTATCTTCTCTTAATGCAAAATCACATGCAAGGACACAGACAGCACCTTCAACTGCAGATGAGGAAGATTACATCATTTCTATATGGTGTAGCCATGTTTAGGCTACTGGTCGTCTTATAGAAGCAGGTGATCACTGAGATAATATGTTTATCGGCAACCAATAGTGTGTATGAAAGAACTAAAACGAGTATTATCAAATAACAGCACATTAGCAGCATTATTCGGGGGTGTTAGCGGCGGAATGTCGGCTCACCTGAGTTGAAATGGGAGCTGAGGGCAAAGCCGGGGCTGAAAACGACTGAAGACATCGTCACCAAGAGGACCAACATCTTCACAGCCGGCGTTGCAGAACCAAAAGAAAAACTGCAGGGCTTAGAGGGCAACAAACTAAGCAGCACTATTTCTTGAACACAGCTTCATTTCTCCTTTCCGAACCGGCCCCTGGTGATCCCTCAACGCGCCCCTCCATTTCTCCTCGTACCGGTGTGATTAAGACAGATGGTGACAGACACGCACTCCTCCGGTGTAAAGTCACCGCAGGCCGAGGCCGATTGTTATCTTCTTATTTTCCTCCTGAACTCCTGGATCTGTCGCTGCAGAGGAGGAGGAGGAGGAGGAGGAAGAGAGGAGAGGAGAGGAGGGCGGCTGGACGACAAAGTCCTGTTTAATAGCAGTCAAGTTGATCCAGAATTTAATTTTCCTTTCTGGCTGCAGCTTCACGCGACACCTGGATGCAGTCACATCCTCTAAAAGCTCTGACCGAACGAGATCAGACACGTGACACCTCTACAAATAAATAAAGAACAAATCAAACGTTCATCTTTCTGTCACAGCTGCTGGGAGCTGTCCGGGGTGCTGACAGCAAGAGCGCCATCTTGCTCGGCAATGCTCCCAAATAGAAAATTATGGAGAGGTTTTTGCGCTCTGGCTTCAGGGGGGAGGGGGCTGTAAGAGGCTGTGGATAGGCTACTGTGCTGCTTGAACATGTGAAACACTGAAATATACAGTACAGAATCTGGCAGTATGAAAAGATGTGGAGCAGGGATCTATTTTTGCAGTTAAAAAGACACATTTTCTACTTTTATTTCAAGGTTGCAGCAGAAACTGGTGCATCTTCACCTGCAAAGCAAATCTTTCTGTCCTGACTTTACTGTATGTGTGTTTTGTGCTTCTGGAGGCAGAGCGTGCAGCTGTCTCTTCCTCTGCCTCAACTCCCTCAGTTAGATAAGAAGAGATATATATATTACACATGACTGTGATGTGGGGAAAGGCACACAGCGGGACATGGCTCTCTGGACTATCCCCACTCTAATCCTACTGTTCATACATGTTGGATAAGGCCCCCTCCCCCACCAGACAACATTCATCCTCTCCCAATCCCCCTCCTCCCCTTCCTCCCTCATCTTCTCTTCCCATCAGACTGGATTCCTGGCAGCAGAGGGAGTCAACTTTTCCTTGTGCATTTTACAAGCTGACTATGATTGTAATTCTTCACCCACGCAGAGCGACACAAATGTCACAGACTGAGCTGCCGAAAAAGGAGAAAAAGATCTGTCCAAGCACAAATCCAGTCTTTGTCAGATTCTCCATCGTTCTTATTCTGCACCCTGCTCTTCGTCATCAACATCCATTGACATTCAAGTGCGGTCTTGAGAAGACGTCTACATTTTGACCCCGTTCTGATCATCGTTAGACGGTCAGACTGGCTGGAAGTCCAGATATTGAACCTATCTTGGACAAAAGTGGGCCCAGACCAACCGATATATTCTGCACATCCATTTGAGTTTTTGCTGGGGTGCCTTTTTATGTTCCTTTTAAAATTCTAAACTTTTCCAGATTGCTTCCAGCTTTCTGTTTGAGTGTCGGCATGACAAAACCTACCTCCATCTCTCGTCCTCCAGAGTTCATCAGAGCAGTTCCAGAGTGTGATCCAGTTTCAGGTCCAGTCCACCGAGCTCCTTGGGAGTCCTGGTCCAGGTCACATCCATCCAGCTCTCCACCAGAAGGCTCAGCTTCAGGTGGAGGTCTCTGCAGTCACAAAAACAATAATAAAAATTTCACTGCCATGAGTGCCTAGACTCCACTGGGAGATACACACTGGCCTCACGAGCACGAGCATCTTTGTATGCCTCTTATGTTATTACTATTGTTTATTCTATAACAGCATACATTTATTTCATTAATACTTCTATTCATTTTTCCCCTGATTGCAATTCAAAATTTTGCATCTGTGTTCAGACGCACTTACTTTAGGGTCCAGGATGCACACCAAAACTAAAACTGAAGGTACACCTACTGTAGATGGGTGACAAAGTTAAAGATTACATTAAGTGTCCAATAAGACATCTTACACTGTCCCCAGAGCAGCTTCAGTGCTCATTGTCATAGATTTTTTAAGTCTATGAAATTCCACTGAAGGGTATTCCCTTAATTCCTCACCTGTCTGTATCTTGGAACTGGGCTATGAACTTTTTATGAATTGGAGGTATTGCCAATTGCTGACTGAAAAATATATCTGCAGCAGAAGGGGCAGAGGAACTTTTCTAGCCAATAGAGACAGAGGACTAAACCATTAGTAACCATGACACGATTTAAGTCTGTAACCTGATCGCCCCTTTGTACATTACTAATTGTGATCTTTCTCTCATCTACCTGTAGAGACAGTGAAAGCAGAGGAATGAGAAGAGAGGATGATGCATGACGTGTCCTCTCTGTCTGCGATTCCATTTCAGACCTATTTACTTTCTAACGGAGTCCCAGTTTGATGAATAAGAACTCAGAGAGGAGGAAGATGGTGGAAGGACACAGTTTATATTTTACATACAAGTTCCTATTATTGGACATTTGATTTGTCTGACAGGAATCTTTTCACTCCTCCTCCACCTCCCCCTCCTCCTCTTGTTTCACTGTCTCGTCACATCATATTCTACTCTCTGATACACTGTGTTGCATGTCTGCTGTTTCCCTGGAAACAGAAAGGAGAGGATAGGATGGATTTCTGGTGTGAAACACCATCAGAGGGGATCATGCTTTCCAGTCACTTCACATCTTACGTCAGGTTAACTACAGTATATCACTGTACTTTTTATCAGCTAACTCAGTTCATGTGCAAAGCTAATTACACCCACGCAGAGGAGCATCATGATCATATCATGCTGAGCGTTTTCTGCATATCAGTCCATTTTGTGTTGACGAAAGCAGAAATGCAATTACACTGGTGGAATTTAAACAGCCGCGCACCCAGACACCCCGTCCATCTCCATCCTCACCCCACAATTCAGAGCTGTCCCCGGGGGGAGATGAGGGAGGATAGCAGGGGCCCGGAGCAGGCTTGAGGCCCAGCTTTAACAGCTCCCTCCGGAGCCTCGGTCACTCTGCGCCCGGGCAGCTGCACATGCTGAGCTACTCCTCTCTGGTTTCACTGTGGGGCTTGTAAAGAAAGCGCCAGCCTCTGGACTCGGTCTCAGCCAGCAGCTCAGCCTGGATCTGCTCCACTGAGCTTGTAACTCCAACACTTTTATGTCAGTTTACAAATTGGCTTTTATTATGTCGACTAAGAGCATTGGCTTTGTGAAACCCTGTCAGAACAGCGTTGGATACATTTAAAATTGCTTTGTGGTCCATCTGAAAACAATGCTGTGTTTAATGGTTCCTGAGAAGCTGACATTTGAGATGCAGTTTCAAAGGCTAGGCTCTCTGCTGCAGTAAATTATAATGCTGAATGGGTCTAAGCACTCATGTTCTATAGCAGTGGTTCCCAACCTTCTTGATTTGTGGCATCCTTCAAATGAGGCAAGGGTTACACATGACCCCTCATCACGTGGCCTTAGTGTGGACGTGTACAGTGTGAGCAGTTTAACCAAAGAGTGATGTGAAGGCGTGTTAGAGGTCTGAAGAGGTGAAAGTAACCAGCCCCTCAAAGACAACAGTAAAAATCAAAGAATTGTCAGAAAAAATAATTAATTCATCTTGGGGTCTCTTGGTTTGGGAACCACTGCTCTATAGGCTGAGAGGGGAAAAATAAATTAGAGTGCTTAATGTAAATGTGAATTTTTTAATTTGGTTGGAATGGATGTCCATTTACAACCGGGCAAAATGTAAAACAACTAGAACAAAAAGGTATTATATAAACATAACAAAACCTCACTTGGACTAAAGCTTTATATTATATGCACACACACACACACACACACACACACACACACACACACATATATCTGTGTCTCTGTATATTAGAATATGGGTGTGTTTGCTGTTGGTTTTCTGTTTGTCTTTGTAGTAACATTAAAAAAAGAAAAGACAAAAAAGAAAAATTAAGAGATGCAGTTACAAGTCTTCTCCTCGACAGTGACAATAACCCCAGGGCTTATTCTGACTAATAAATCTCAGCAGTATCCAATCAAAATACACAAAATACATACAAATAATTTGAAATAAATTAAATGAATTAAAAGGTGTTAGTATGTATTTTAATCATCAAAGAAAATCAACCAAATATAACCTATTATAATGTTGATATTCAGTACATTTTGCTAAATGCACACTATGTCTTTTCTGAGCTGATACCTCATTTAAAAGACAGCGATATAGACATTACAGTTTAATGCAGAGCCTGGAGATTGGCTTGTATAGTGCAAAAATCTGAGCCACTGACACACTCAAACAATAAAATGAAGAACTTTGTCATAGCTGCCTGTGCACACTGGTTAAACTGCAGAGGAGAAGAGACCTTCTGCACATGTAGAGAAAAGACCTGTAAAGTCAAGACTCCCCTCCTGCATGAGCAAGTAATTAGAAATCTAAATGTTTGTTTTCGTGTGTGTGTGTGTGTGTGTGTGTGTGGTTGTATGGGTGTTGTTACCCCTGAATCCATGCTGGCAGAAACAATGAAGTGATTAAGTCACAGAAATACAGTAACAAACTCTGCAGGGATGAAGAGGAGCTGTGGATTGTACTCTGACTGCAGGGAGACAGATCCCAGTCCCAGTCCTTTAAAATGACTCTGTCACAGTGAGTTCTGGAACCAGCAAAATTAGTTTTTTCCAAATGTTGAATTACATTTGGAAGAAACTCATTTTGCTGGTTTACAAGCTAAGACCCCTGCTGGCTGCCCCACAGTCTGTTTCTCCGTCCAGAAAAAGAATTCAACTCTTTTGTCTGAGTTTCTATTAAAAAAATAACCAAAGGAAGGATTGTAACCTGTAACTCTGAAAGTAATTACTTAAAGTACTGGTGAATTTGGCATGTATTTGCCCATTTATTACAAATCACATATACTTTATAGTACTGTGAACTGTTTGGCAAACCGTGCTACAATATATTGTGCCTGTGATATTTGAATGTATTTCTCCTCACCTTCCAGGCAGCCACTGGCTTCCATTCATTCCGTACACTTTCAAAAACAAATAGCAAAGTCTCCTGTGTAAATGTGAACTCCTGGAAAACTGTCACTTCCTGGGAGTTTGAAAAAGTGAATCTTTATTGGTAACCTCATCCTGCACTGATTGGTTTGAACAGTGTGACCCCGCCCTTCTGCCACTCCTATCAAATCAAATACCCTCTCTCTCCTAAGCTGACAGTCTATTGGTTTGCACTTTTGAATGATGCCTAACTGCATTTTGTCCTGCCACAACATCCTGTTTCAACAGGAAATAAGAAAATAAAGATGTCATTTTATTGAATCTTTATATGCACACATTTCAATGCACTTGCAGCCAAAAAACAGACTAAAATTTATGCTGACAACATGTTCTCTGTGATAGATTACACAACTCAAGCAAGCTTCAAGAGTGATTTTCATATCGCATAAACGGAAACCAGTGAGTTAGTACAAGCACCTACTTCACCTGCTCTACCCAGTAATAGCTAAAATCTTATCTTCTTAGCTTAGCTTTTAAATAGCTTTCATTTTAAATGCTTTTTAAATTGTTTTTAACTTAATGTGGGAATATTTGCTGCGTTCTTCTATCTTTCACTTGATTGAAACTGCACTAGTTTACTTCTAAATTTTGTATCTCTTGTATTGTTTGCCCTTAATTTTGCACTTTTAAATTGTAAATCTTTTACCTTTGCTGTATTTTTATTACCCTGTAAAGCACATTGAATTGCCCTGGTGTATGCAATATTATAAACAAATAAAGTTGTCTTGTCTTGCCTTTCCTAATATACATGATCAATAGTAAAAAGTTCACCCAAATTACCCAAGCTAGTTTCCAGCCATGCTAATAACTTCAGTTTTATTTTACCAGGTATTGGGACCACAACACAGTGGAGGTGAATTGAATATCATTGCATGGAAATCTTCCAGTAAAAAATAAAATTCAACAATGAACAAACAATATTCCCGTTACTGTGAATAGTTCAACAGAACACACCGTCAACAGTTGTCAAAGGGACTGCTGTGTCTCTTTGGTAGAAAGTGGTAAATATGTTTTTTGGAGGATAAACTGACCATCACAAAACCCTGGTACAGCATGGTCCTTTCAGACGACTTATTACTTTCATGACACCAATTAATTTATAAAAGCAGGTTAAAAGTTATTTTTGTTTCTTTTCTTTTGATGAGAAGAATTTAGGAATAAAAAATGTTCAACAGAAAAACAACTGGAAGCTACAAGATGACTTCTATGCAAGATGTTATGAAGGCTTTTGATGAGACAAAGTGTACAGAGCTGGTTGCCAAATTGTTTTAGCTTGTGACCCTTTATAGCCTACACACAGGAGCCTTGTTGCAGGTTACACACACACTCACTGGCAACTTTATTAAGTCCACCTTTACAAACTAATGCAATCCAATACAACAGATCTGCCATGAACTCGACATTTACAAAGCTTTCAAATGTTCAGTTTTTGTTGACACTGTTAGAAAGGTGATAATTCTACTCTATGTTTATTATTGAGGACTTAGTGGGCGGTAGTGTTGTACTGGAGTGCATTACACTGAGATGTATTCAACATATTTTCACACACAGTGCAGTGCAGTAGTGTTACACACACAGGACAGGATGCAGCTTTGTGTGTTCACACATCATTAGGAAGCTGTCTGCAAAACTCTGGCGTGCTAATCCACCGCGCTAATGTATGTCTGTTAAATGTGACGCCTCAGCTGAATGGGTCTTTATGGAGTCAATTTCAATTAGGCTCTGAGGCTTGTTGGAAGGGTCCTTCAACACTTAATTCAGGGATCTTAATGGGATTAATTACACTTATCTCCATGCCAAAGATATTTTTTCAAAAAGGGCGGTGAGACTGACAGGAATGGAAAGATTTTGGATTTTAATTCTCCATCCTCCAGTGACATGATGCAGTCACACTGTGTTATTGGTCTGCACTCCAAAAGAGAATATTGAACCTGCAGATCAATGGCATCACAGTCATTATACTTGAAGGTTTCAGCGGAGTGTGTCCCAGCAAAACATCACTTAAAAAAAGCATCCTGACACAAACAAAGTTCACTTGATCTTAAAAGCTGTGGTCATACACAAGCAGGCTGCAGTGTACTGTATACACATGCACAGTGAAGGTTTACAGGCTCAGTTCAGAGTTGCATGTAGCTGTGCTGATTGTTTCTGTTTTACTTTTTTTCAGATCTCCATAATGGTTCAGGATGCCAACTTCCTTCAGCAAAATCCTCTGTGGTGACGTGTTTGAGAGAACTGTCTCCTTCCTCGGGGAAAACAAAGCATGAAAAAACCATATGACCTACCTCAGTCAGACAAAACTGTTTCAGCTGTGTGTGAAAACTCCTGTTTCAGGCAGCAAATAGACATAGATTTACTAGATTTAAGTGTCAGCATGTGCCAAGTCTAGTCAAGGGAGGGGACTAAGATGAATCTCAGGTTTTAAACTGTAAATTAGACAATCACATTTCCCCTTTAGATTTGAGAAGAAATAAAATGTACGCATGTCTGTATTCGCACTTCAGGGCCAAACAAAATATTTGTGATTTTGGAACCTGGCTGCAGGGATTTGCTCCCATTCAGCCACAAGAGCATCAGAGTGGTCCAACACTGATGCTGGGTGATCAGGTCTGGCTCACAGTCGGCATTCCAGTTCATCCCAAAGGTGTTGGAGGGGATGAGGTCTGGACTGTGCAGGCCAGTCAAGTTCTTCCACACCAAACTGGGAAAACCATTTCTTTATGGAGCTGCTTTGTGCACATGGGCCATGTTGAAAAGAGGAGAGGGACAAACACAAACTGTGTTTTTTTGGAAGCACACTGGTGTTTAAAATGTAATTGAAGCATTCAGATTTCCCTTCATTTGAACTAAGGGAGCCCAAAACAGCCCCAGAGCAAAAGTACGCAAAGGTATGAGTCCACATACTTTTGGCCATGTAGTGTATATACAACTAACCCCTATATATAATACAATATCAAAGAGATTGACATATCTCACAAAAATCAACACCTAAAAACACCCTCTGGTTTTCAAATATCCAGACATCCAAATATTATTTTGTTTGTGTTGTTCAAAGTGTCACAAATGTCATTTGAAAAAACTCAAATAGCAACATCTGTTTCCAGGAACACAATGACATCTGTGAATTATCCAGAGCAGTAAGATTACAGTTTCTGGAAAGACAAGTTGTTGTAAAATCTTGTAAAGTCTTTTTTAACATCCAGCATTTAAAATATGTTTGAAACTCTACTGCAGCTCTGGATTTAGAGAGTCTCTGATAGAAGTCATGAAGGCCGACTATAGCGGCCTGTGGGGCAGACACAGCTCCCAGGAATTCAGATTTCAGACACTCTGGATCAATAGACAGCAGGAATCCAACTCAGAGCATCTGAGGCTTCAGCAGGCCTGTAGACATGTGTTCTTCTATAAATAATGTCTCCAAGGAACACAGTTGCTCACAAGAATTTTAAAAGAAATTCTCACAAATATCAAACCCAGCTTCATGGGTCGTGCGGCACTGTGGGCACTGTCTTCTCTGGTGTGATCACTGATCTATACACAATTGCCTGGAAGTGATTCACTGCTCATACGTTATTTAACGCACATGTTAGCACACACAACTGAGTTATATAACTGTGTAGTGTGTACAAGACTTTCTCTGCAGAGCCCCATTTCTATCTGCCAGCTCTCTGCTGTGTAGCGTTTGCATGTGAGTGTGTGGCGAACGGGCAGCAAACCTGATTACGTGCCTGTCGTGATGCTGGCAGGGAGCCGGGCCCCGTCGTACTGAAGTGATTCATCACTGTGACGGTGATTTCTGATCAAAGTGGTTATGCTGTGTGTGGAACAGACTTCTGTTCTCAGCCTCCACTTCCTCGCCTTTGAAGGGGAGCTACAGATGTTAAGGGTCAGATATAGTGATTGTCTCTGACATCAGGCTATAGGAACAGTCAGCTACATGCACAGTACTACCCATATGTCCAAAGATTACATTTCTGAGTAGCCTAACATGTCCTGAAAATAACAATATATCCGTGGAGTCACGGTCCCAGAAATAAAAGGTAGGGAAAGACAGCTTCAGGTTCAAGAGGTTAAATGGGAGAGAAGAGACCAGACGAATGAATAATACAGTCTTTTGTTTTCTTCTTTTTCAAACACTTAGATATAAATATACAGTAGATGAATGGACAAAAAACAAAACGTGAGGCTGTGATTGGGCTATTTGGTATCAGTCAAATCTGTCTCTGAATTTGTGCCGGACTCTCAGAGACTGTGAGGCCCTGGCAGCAGTGCAGTGTGGCTGGCTCAGGCTCCTACAGAGCTTTGAGACATATACGTGACAGCTAAAGCAAAAGATCCTTCATTGAAGAGATGTCTAGAGGAAGAACTAAGTGTCTCCTTGCCTCAAAGTAAGAATAACAGCTACTGGTGAAGTGGCTGTTAAGATGTCGCTGTGCTGTAGCTGCCACCAGTTATTTATGAAATCTTGCAGCACTAATGTGTTCAGGAATGACATTTATAACTTGCACAACAGTTTTCACTGCAAAAATATCACTGATAAACTCTAAGCCCGTTGATGAGGTTGAACTGGAGGACAGCCACGGAAGGGTGGCTGTCCTCCAGTTCAACCCCATCAACGGGCCTAATGTGGGGTCTTGTTTCCAGTACATCTGGAGAGATGTGTCCTGTCTGCAGCAGCCGGAGCCAAGGCTTTAATGGAGAATGGCTCCGCAGGGGAGAACAAGACAGGTGCAAGGCCACTGGTGGTTACATCCTTCCCATATATAAGAGACGGAGAGAGGGGGGAGGGTCAGCTGTACCAGGAAACCTTGAATCTGGTGAGTAGCACTGGACGGGAAAATGTTGAAAGGGGGAAATGGTAGATGGGACGGACCTGGTGACTGGTCTGTAACTGCTAATGATTTCCAATATTTTCTTGTAGAGTCGCTTCGCCTGATGTTAGACTCATTCTCTCTTCTACTGTCATGGTGCTAATTTGTCAAAGTTGTAAACAAGCTGTTGACTCAGCGGTTCAATTTCTGGCTTTTTCCTCTTCAGAACTTGTAGACTGAGCGCAGAATGTGTCTTGTTTGCTCTATGGCGTGCCTTTATAACCTCTGGCCAATGAGAAAAAGCACACATTCATCTTGATAAGAGAGTTCTTGAAGTGCAAATGATGGTGTGAAATTGGGGGGGTTGAAGAGAAGAGGAATGATGAAACAACCAGTGGAAATGCAGCAATACTCTGCTTTATGTCCTCTGCTGCATTCTGCATGCTGATTCACAACATACACATCAATGCTAAACTGCAGTCCCTCCATTTCTGTCTCTGATACACACTTAAATGACGTGTCCTCTGAGATCAGCGTTGACAGACGTTATTAAGATGGAGACCCAAAATATCCATGACCTACCCCGGCATGAGTAATCGAGCTATGACTAATCACTTAACCAGGTAATTGAGGTTGTATTGATTTGGAGAGGGGCAACGTTTGGTGCCAGTGATGATTAACAAGCCTCTAAGTCAGCCAAGAAATTAAAAGAAGAACATCAAACGCTTGTTGGAGATTCAGTCATGCATTAAAATGCTAGTTGAGTGTTTTGGGACAATGGCGAAGGACGTACTCAGCTCCTTCATTCAAGCCAAAGTAACAAAACTCAAGTGGAAAAATACTCGATAACAAACTGCAGTGGAAAAATACTTGCGGAAAGAAAAGGTTTATTTATGTCTTGTATCTTGTATCTCCATGTTCTAAATGATGTAAGATCAACAGGAAAAGAAATGAAGGACAAAGGAGTCAAGTCAAGTCAATTTTATTTATGGAGCTCAAAATCACAAAGTGGCCTCAGAGGGCTCTACGATCTGTACAACAAATCACAGCCTCTGTCCTCTGACCCTCGATACAGATAAGGAAAAAGCAAGACAAATAAGGAGGGAAAGAAAAAAGGACTGAAGCAAAGACAGAACATAGAAATGAAAGAAGGAAACCAGAATGAAATGAAGAAAAGAAGGGAGAAAAAATGAAGCAAAGAAAGAAGGAAGGGAGGAAGTCAAGGAAAGAGGGAAACAAAGAATTATTAAAGGAATAGTTCAACATTTTGGAAAATACTCTTATTCGCTTTCTGGTGGAGATCAATACTGCTGGAGCCAGGAGCAGTTGCCAGGCAACCACGGCTCTTATAGCCCCTCCATACAACGGTGAATTGTCGTTTACACACTTTTACACTAACAGTGTATGCTAAGCTAAGCTGCTGGCTGGAGCTTCATATTTAACATACAGATATAAGAGTGGTATCAATCTTCTTCTCATCTGACTCTCTGCTAGAAAATGAATAAGCATATTTCCCAAAATGTCGATATATATATCTTATTATGAAAACAACCAGTAACTGGCAGCTTGTAGATAAATGTAATGGAGTAAAAACTACAATATTTCCCTTTAGTGTAAGAAAATGTAAATAATAAATGTAGCAATCATTATCATTAAAACATGTACTTAGCTACAGAACTTAAAAGTAACTAAATGTAATTTTTTCTTTTGATTTCTAGTCTTTGATGTAAATGTTGAACTGTGTGGTTATTCATCTCCTTATCTCCAGCTCAGGACACACCTGTACAACATGGAGGACAACTTTCGGCCACAGGTGAAGAAGGTGGCTGTAGCCATGGGCGCTTCACTCACAGAGCAGGACATCGACCGCATGCCAAGGGAGATGACAACGCAGGGTGACACTCTGTGTGTCTGTGTGTGTCTGTGTGTGCATTTGAGAAGTGTGCATGCATTAAAAGTGACCGGTATGTTGAATGAGGAGGTGCTCACGTGTGAGCCATGATGATGATTTCACTGTCTGATGTCATCTTTTGTGATTCTCTGCAGGAAACTTCAACTACAGCAGGTTTCTGGAGTACATGAGGCAGTTCAAGACCTCAGAGCAAAAAGAGGAGGCCATCAAGAAGGCCTTCATGATGCTCGACAAAGACGGCAGCGGCTACATAGAGTGGAACGAGATCAAGTATGAGCCCTACACTCATTTAAAAGATAAGGCTGGTGTTGTCAAATCCCCTGAAGACTAAAGACGTAAATCTTTAAAAACGTGTCACAAATATATAGTTTCATTTTCAAAAAAGGTTCAGTAATTTCCTAAAACAGCTGCTCACTGTAGTATTTAGCAAACGTTACTCAAACAGGAGGAAATAGTGCATTTGTTGGGGACAATTTTCAGTGGCGGATGAATCCACATTTGGTGCTCTAGTGAGTATTTGGTGCAGCAGGACGGTGTGTGTGGGACTGAGTCCAAATAAACTACAGCGTGTGTGTTCATGGTGATGAAGGAACAACAGTGTGGCTCATTCGTGTGTTTTCAATAGTTTTTGGACAACAATGGAGCTCTATGGCTCAGAGGAAAAGAGATATCAGGCTTTGGATACACAAACAATCTTTCATTGATGATTTTGGTCTTTTCATAGGATTTCTAGACAAAAAAGAAAAATATGGAACTATGTCCACCTTATCCTTTAAGTGTATGTTTCTACCAAATGAATACATATTTTGCTAGACTCTTAGTCTAGTCTTATTATTAAGTAGTAGTTCTAGTAGTAGTTGTAGGAATATAAAAAAGACATACAGTCAAAAATCCAACCAAAGACAAATAATTAAAAAAAAAACATACATTCAAGTCGATAAAGATTTCTCTTTTCACAGGTACATTCTGTCGACTGTACCGACTGCAACCCCATCAGCTCCTCTCTCTGATGAGGAAGCGGAGGCCATGATCCAGGCTGTTGACACTGATGGAGACGGTCGCATCAACTACAGAGGTGAGGGCTTTTTTGTTTTTTTTGTTTTGTTTTTTTTACACTCTCTGGTGCACTGGCCTCTAATCACCACTAAGGGTCAGCAGTCAGTAACTCTTGTTCACTCACTTCAGGCTTCACAGAGCTGAATCATACATTACTTTTTGTACAGTAAATAGAAAGTAAATAGAAAACATGTCAGCTGATTTCTCTGCTATGTCTGATCATTATTTATAAGTGTTTAAAAGGCGATGATAACAGCTAATAAGCTCAGCATGATGCAGAGGTGCTGTAATCATGTCAACATATTACAGTTGTTTTATAAATATTACAATAGAGCACGCTTGTTATCACATAGAGCAAAAAGCCAAAATTAACTTTTACGGCCTTAATGCCCCACAGCGACACTCACTGTGTCTCCCTCCCTTCCTTGCAGAGTTCTCAGACATGGTGAAGATGGAGAAGAAACCGAGGAAGTAGAGGTCACGTGGTAAACCTGTGCTCCAGAGTGTTACTACAGAGAGAGCACGAAAGAGGAGGAGAAGAAGACAGATTCCAGATCTACCCTCCCTGAATGCTCTTCCTTCTCCTGTGGATCATTAATTGAGGAAGTGTGAGGACTGTTATCAGTACAGTTTGCTACATTTATAAAAAGACAAAATATATGGTTTGTGGAAAACTGAAGTTGTTAAAAACATGGTCACTTTATTGGCTGACCACCTTCTGTCCAAAACTAATAATTAACCTTTATCTGAGTGTGTTTGCCTGCTAAAATGAGTATTATAAGGTGCAAGCTCACTGTATATTGTCACCGAGACGCCACACTGGACACTGGACATGGTGGAGTTTCGGTGACGTGTTATTTCACGCGTCTATCATTTCCTAATAATTTCCTTGCAAGTTTCCTGGAAAGAATTATGTAATTTGGTACTATTTTTTTTTAACTGTATAGATATTATGTAAATACAACAACAAACATACATGCTTGGAGTTGAAAGTTCAGTTAGGCCGAATTCTGTGGCTCCTCCTCAAATGTGTGAAAATTATATTTGTATATGTTGTCTCAGATTTCATAAATTCTCTAATTTCTCTAAACTCTATCATCACCTAGATAATGATGATAATGATAAAGTTTCAGTAACAAACCAAG
The DNA here is from genome assembly GCA_005408345.1 of Macquaria australasica. Lineage (NCBI taxonomy): Eukaryota > Metazoa > Chordata > Actinopteri > Centrarchiformes > Percichthyidae > Macquaria > Macquaria australasica. Next base: position 127,034 of record SEMN01000228.1, read on the forward strand.
AAAGAATCACAAACCCACTTCTTCAAGTGTATGTTGTTTTTTCAGTGGTTCATTCTCTGTGCAGTAGGCAGCTTCAGTCAGCAGCATTTTAACCCAGCAGAAGAGTTTGTTTTTTGAGTATTTTTGCTTCCGCCCATTTTACAACAGAATAACACATTTATTTTCTTTTGCAGGTATTAAAATGTCTTAATGTCATTAAATATCACACTCAAAGTGTGCCCATATGCTGATGATGTCAGCCTTTGACTTTTCTTTCAACTTTCATATCCTTGTGTCAACAAGGTGTTGTCCAACTAGGGCCACCATTAGTACACTGGCATGTGCAGGGCAAAACTGCTGCAAAGATTATGTAGAGTGCAGTCTTAAATTGAGGTGCAGGTGGCATATGAGGCAGCAGGTATGACATTGAGTCCCTGTCAGATGATAATCAAACAGCAGCAGGCACTGGAGCTGCTGCTGTAAACTTTATTTTCATCTTTGCAGCTTGTAAATGTTGCCAGACAGTGCAGCACCTTTTCCATTTGGATTCAGCAAGACAAGCCATGAGAAATATGTGTTTATTAGTCTGCATTATTTCCGATGCTGTTGGTACACATGATATTTTGTTTACTTACCGCACACAGCCGTTGAGTTAATTGTCATAAGTGGCATGTGCCGTTTTGTGTGCCAAATTGAAATAGAGTGAAAAGCACGTCCTCAAACCAGCACTGGACCAGTCAAGTTTTGGAGCTCACCCATTAATGTATATGTGTTAAGGATCACACAATGAGGAATGACAATGAAAATATGCACCCAGTGAGCAATTTTTATTAGAATGAATGGGTGCCATCTTGAGTCTGGTAACCTGTTTTCATGCCCCATTCATGGCTAATTCCTGGGACCTCCCATTAGTCAGGAAAACTGAAGAGTCCTTTTATATGAGTGGAGAAATGTCTTTAGGAATAAAACATAAAGTCCAGCTGCCTTTGACTTAGTACTTTTAGAAATCCTACAACCTGTATATGGAAGAACCTTTATATACAGTTTTGTGGCAAAGACACACAAAGTAAGCAACCTAGGATGTTTTTTTGTTTACATATTTTAAAATAAACAAGAAAGACAAAAATAAATTACAAAATAACAAAAGGCAATGAAAACTGCTGTGGTTCTTACCAACACACTTGGTTAACAGTTTCTATCCTGTGTGGACTCTCGTGTACCTTAAGATGCGTCTTCTGGGTAAATCCTTTCCCACAAACATGACAACGAAATGGTTTCTCTCCTGTGTGGACTCTCTTCTGTGAATCTACCTTTTGCTTGACTCTAAAACATTTCTTATTAACCAGACAGGTGGAGGACCTTTTTCCTAAATGACATATCATGTTGTAGTGAAATTGTTCACCACAGTCAGAGCAGCTAAAGACTCTTTTGCCAGCATTACATCCCACATCACTTACAGGGGCTTCCTTATATTTCAGAGCATTTACACCGGACTCAGGTGCCCTTGTCTCCTTCCAATCATTGTCAGTGTCTTCAGTTTCAGGTCCAGAATCTGACAAAGGTTCTTGCCAATCATCATTCCTGACTTCAGTCTCAGAAGAGTTTGAAGCCTTTTCATCAGTATTTGGTTGTAAATGACTCTCTGGATTGTGGTTCCTGGCTGGTTCTGATCCTCCACAGGCCTCTCCATCAGTTTCTGGTTTTATCTGTGTAGCTGAGCTGTTGGCTGGAGGATCTGCCTCTCTGTTGTCCTCAGTTTGGCTTCCATGAAGCTGTGAAGACTGAGGTTTCTCTTCATCAGCTTCCCTCGTCACAGAAACAGCAGTGAAAGGGAACCTGGTGAAACCAGCCTCCTCCAGCCCATTAGGCTGCTCTCTCTCCTGACTGGTCCAGAGTTCCTCCTGTTCCTCTTTTATGTGTAGGGGCTCTGGGTCCTCCTGGTCCAGAATGGGGCTCCACTCAGGAGGAACTTCTTCTTTAATCACCAACAGCTGCTGGACATCTAAAGGGAACACTGAAACACACACGGCATGCACATTATGGACAACTGTGACTTTATATTCACATATATACACACCGATCAGCCATAACATTATGACCACCTGCCTAATATTGCGTAGGTCCCCCTTTTGCCGCCAAAACAGCCCTGACCCATCGAGGCATGGACTCCACTAGACCTCTGAAGGTGTGCTGTGGTATCTGGCACCAAGACGTTAGCAGCAGATCTTATAAGTTGCGAGGTTGGGCCTCCATGGATTGGACTTGTTTGTCCAGCACATCCCACAGATGCTCGATTGGATTGAGATCTGGGGAATTTGGAGGCCAAGTCAACACCTTGAACTCGTTGTCATGTTCCTCAAACCATTCCTGAACCATTGCTGCAGTGTGGCAGGGAGCATTATCCTGCTGAAAGAGGCCACTGCCATTAGGGAATACTGTTTCCATGAAGGGGTTCTTGGTCTGCAACAATGTTTAGGTAGGTGGTACGTGTCAAAGTAACATCCCCATGAATGGCAGGACCCAAGGTTTCCCAGCAGAACATTGCCCAAAGCATCACACTGCCTCCGCCAGCTTGCCTTCTTCCCATAGTGCATCCTGGTCCCGTGTCTTCCCCAGGTAAGAGACGCACACACACCCGGCCATCCACATGATGTAAAAGAAAACATGATTCGTCAGACCAGGCCACCTTCTTCCATTGCTCCGTGGTCCAGTTCTGATGCTCACGTCTCCATTGTAGGCACTTTCGGCGGTGGACAGGGGTCAGCATGGGTACCCTGACCGGTCTGTGGCAACAAACTGCACTGTGTGTTCTGACACCTTTCTATCAGAACCAGCATTAACTTTTTCAGCATTTTGAGCTACAGTAGCTCTTCTGTTGGATCGGACCACACGGGCCAGCCTTCGCTCCCCACGCGCATCAATGAGCCTTGGCCGCCCATGACCCTATCACTGGGTCACCGGTTTTCCTTCCTTGGACCATTGTTGGTAGGTACCACTGCAGACCGGGAACACCCCACAAGAGCTGCAGTTTTGGAGATGCTTTGACCCAGTCGTCTAGCCATCACAATTTGGCCCTTGTCAAAGTCGCTCACATCCTTACGCTTGTCCGTTTTTCCTGCTTCCAACACATCAACTTCGAGGACAAAATGTTCACCTGCTGCCTAATATATCCCCCCCACTGACAGGTGCCATTGTAATGAGATAATCAATGTTCTTCACTTCAGCTGTCAGTGGTCATAATGTTATGGCTGATTGGTGTATCTACAAGTAATACAAGTATTGTGTCTGTGTATCCAAAGCCTGATAGATCTTCTTCCTCTGAGACACAGAGCTCCATTGTTGCTCCACAAACTATTAAAAACACATCAGTGAGCCACACTGTTGTTCCTTCATCACCATGAACACACACACTGGAGTTTATTTGGACTCAGTCCCACACACACCGTCCTGCTGCCCCGTATACTCACTAGAGCACCAAATGTGGATTCATCCGCAGCTGAAAATAGTCCCCAACAAATGCACTATTTCCTCCTGTTTGACTACAGTGGCCAGCTATTTTAAGAACATTTTGATTTAAATATATTCCTACTGATTAATAAAAAATAAAAAAAAATCAGTATGGGCTTGGGACTGAGTGCCACAGGCTGGTATTGAGAGACTCTTTTCATGAGATTTGTTGACATTAAGAAAAATATAAAAGTGCACCAGCCTTAGCCTTTAATTGTTTTTGTCTTTGTAAAGAACTGTGCACTTCTGTTCTGAAAACTGCAACATAAATAAAGTTTATTATTATTAAAAGACATCTTACATTTAAAATATTCAATATATATAACATTCAAGCTGTTAAAAACTTCAGTTCACAGGTGGCTCTGCTCTCTGAGGAGGAGGTGGAGGCCATCATCAAAGCTGTATATACTGACGGAGATGGACAGAGGAGAGGGCCTTTTTTACATTTTGCCCTCTCTGGTGCACTAACCTGTTATCACCACTAAGGGTCAGCAGTTAGTATGTAACTAAGTCATGTTACTAACTGCAGCAGGTTTTACAAAGCTGGATGAATCATATATTAACTGTTTGTATCATGAATAGAGATGCAGACATAAAAGCTGCTTTCTCTGCTATGTTTGTTCAATGATACCCTTTTATAAAAAGGCTGTGATAACAGAGGATGAGCTCAGCATGATGCAAATGCACTATAAACATAATGTAAACACATGCTGCAGTTGTGTTGTAGCTGTTAAAAGTAGGACATGTCATGGAGGAATAAGAGCCCACATTTGTTATCACAGAGTGGCAAGAGCCAAAATTAAGATTTTAAACAACTAATCAATCTGCTTTGATAAGTAATTTATGCTAAATGGGATCCAGATCACGCAAACTGATCACCTGTTCACATTCCCACATGTATCTGCTAATGGTCCAATCTGAAAAAGTTCCCCGTTTTGCAGGCTGGTGGCTGCACTCTACCAACACTATGTAATTGTAATGTCCTGCTGTCAGACATTTTGGCAGCGCTGCAAAGCCTGACTCATGGCTTCGGTAACTCCCTAATGTAGCCCCCACCCCGACCATACCACACCATGCACATCTGGCTCTAATCTTCACCACGTCTAATTCTCAGACGTGGTGAAGATGAAGAAACCGAAAAGGTCATGTGGTTAATCTGTGCTCCAGAGTGTTACTACAGAGTGTGTGTGAAAAATAGGAAGACTTCGAGGCCCTGCATACCAGATCTACCCTCCCTAAAGAATGCTCTTGCTCCTCCTGAGGACTGATGTTATCACTACAGTTTGCAAAATGAAAAAACAACAAAAAAATATATGATTTGTGGAAAACTAAACTAGTTTAAAACATGGTTACTTTATTGGCTGACTGCCTTGTGTCCAAAACTACTGATTAACCCTTGATCTCACTGAATATACTGTATGTTCCCACTAAGGCAGCACCCTGGTTTAACAGAAACACAAACACAAATTCAAGAATGACAGTCTTCACCTTTTGCAGAGTCTGTGTTCATGTTTCCTGGAAAGAATGATGTAATGTCACTGATGATGACTGAAAATGAAAGTGAAAGACTGTTTTGAGGCAGATATTTGAGTTTGGTTAGTTGTGCTGAGTTTATAAGAAGTTGTTGCCTGTAGACAACATTGAACTGACCTCTAGGTTACACCAGCAATTCATTGGATTTAATTAATTGGAACTGTGCCCACCACCCACAACTTTCCCTATAATTAGTACTAAATTGCAAAGTCCTTTCCAGGAATCTTCCTAAGAATTTACAGTTACTTTCTGGGAAATCATACAAAAACTATGGGAATCTGTACGTTTCGGTGACCAACCAAGAAAGAATCACAAACCCGCTGAGATAAAATCAGTTTCCTTTTATACAGATTTTAAAAAGGTAAAAAATTGCACTAAAAAAACCCCCCAAAAAAAAGGTCTCCCTATCCTCCGTTGGATTTTGTAAAAATATGATCCAGTATATCAGATGACTGGACCACTTTGTCTGAATATGCATTGATTTGATATTATACAAAAAGTAACATTTTAAATACACATATTCCCTGATTTGCAGTGTCTTTGGTTTCTTTCTCTCTTATTCATTTAATCACAGACAGTGCATCCCCGTTGTTGAGGATGTGATGCCTCAGCCCAGTTTGAGATGAATGGCACCAATAAATCTTAATGAACTCTGACCCTTCATTGCCACAGCTCAGAGCGGAGTCCAGGTGCGGCGGCTGAAACAGCAGATTCCACAAGATGAGTCCTCGGCTCCCAATTCCAGAGTGAAAAGGACACGACTTCCTCGTTTGTGTCGTGGAAACGTCCTAAAATCACCTCAGAAATTTCCACCTCAGTCATAATGCTTCATCCAAACTAGTGATTCACATTTAAAAAAAACAAAAAGGCACTGAACATCCAGTAGAGCCCACACAGTGTTCTTGTCATCACAGTATGGCACCTTGTAAAAACAAAAAAAGTACACTTGAGTACTCAAAAAGTCTTAAGAACAAAGAAAAAATAAGTTAAGTCTCTTAAACTAAATACACTTTCTAGTCACACTCAGTGGGTTTTTTGTTACCTTCCACAGTAAAATACACAGAGATTCCTAAAACAAATCTGAGTAAATGTCAGAATAGACTTATTGGCATAGACTGCCAGCAGTGCTCTGACTGTCTATGTAGGGTGGGGACACAAGATATTTTAAGGAAGTGGCAACTCAATTACAGTCTTGTCCTTTGTCAACACACTGTATCACACCAACAAGAAACCCCACTTTAACTCAGAAAGTGATTGTATGATACGCTCTAAAGACATCCCAGAAAACATGTTTTTGGTGATTTGCAAGTCAAAACAAGTGAACCGGGCTAAATATGGGTAAGAGTAACTTTTGTTTCGACAACATTTCAGTCACTATTTCAGTTTGTAGCAGCTTGTAACTACACTTTGAAATGTTGTTGTATGCAACAGCCCCGCTAGCAGGTCTGTGGCGCTGTAACGCTTGTAAATCAAATTTTAATGTGGATTAAAGTTTGTTTTTGATTCTCTGCAGTAATAAAAATGAACCAGACGTGGTAAATAAGAATCTTTTAGTGGTAATTCTGTGCCCTCATTTTCCTCTTTGTATCGCTTTGTTGCACCCTAAATGTGAGGGATTAAGAAGACAAGTGAGAGAAAGGAGAAGACAAATTATGGGAACGAGCTCAAACAACGGACAGATCAAACAAAGTGACAATGCCCTCCCTCAGCTGTATTCAGGCACTGCGGTGCTTTTAGCTAATGCAGCATTCACACAATGTCAGCAGAATGGCAAGAATGGGAACATCTCTTGGGAGTGTTCACTTGTTGCTCCCACTGCCGTCCTTGTAGTCACACAATTTAAATAGCCGGCCTTTGCTACTTTTGCTGATCTAGTTCGGTTTGTTAACAAATGAAATCAAATAAAAACAGACTGTGCAAAGCTCCTTTTAAATTTGCCAACGCAATTATACTTGTGCTAATATTAGATTTTATTTTCACGTGACTGCCAGTGATGGTGGCTTTGTAGCCATTTTTCCAAAGGTTTGTTAACACTTGTTAGTTTTTTAACCAACCAAATCACAGCAGCCGTCATTTAAAAAAAGAATCCCTCATGAAAAGAAAACTTCTGCTACTTTTTTGTTTTGCTCAGTTCAGAGAGTCATGAACAGTCATTTTGAGACAAGGCAGGCAGTGTCGTCCCATCCATTTTTGGACCTGTTACCATGTTAGTAACACGTGTGCAGACAGGATGACGTCATTTCTGGTCGACCAGATTTCACTTGTGCATGTACAGTCGTATGAGGCCCGTCTGGTGCAGCTGCTGCCACAGAGTCATTTCCATACGCAGGTCGTGGTTGATGAAGAAGCCCACTGGGTGATAGTTTTTGTCGTAGTAGTGATCAGAGTAGTTCTTATAGTCTGGGGTCATGAAGCCATACGCACTCACCTTCATCAACAAAGGAAACACAAAAGCCAGTCAGAGTATGAAACCAATTCTGTCGTCTGACTGCCTAAAATTCTAAACAGAGATGTCAGCTTTTATGAGCTCTTTTGTTTCATGTTTTGACTCGATTCTGACCCCTTGACTCAGCCTGAATCATTTCTTTCTTTTCCACCAAACAGGTTGAAAAACAGGTTTTGACAGTGATGACATGCTTTGGATCTGAGGGAGTCCGTGGGAGATCGGATAAATAAAACCATACAATTGACACAGCAAAGGACAATTTCATATTTCCTGAGTGCACTTCTACAGAACTGATGGTTTGAGTGAGTCACTATCACCAAGGCTACACAATGTCAGACATACGTGCATTTACAAGGCCAACTGCTAAGAGTCAAAACATTCTCACACTATCAGTGCAGCCTTGTCCCATAGTAAATAAACAGCTGACTGACGGTAACATGCAGAGCGGTAATCATGAACTCCACCTTGTTGCAGGTATGCAGTGCAGCCAACAGCATCACAGCTCCTGTTGACGGACGGTAAATGTCCTTATATTTGGTTTTCAGAGCATTAGAATGGAGGAATCTGAAACCAAAAAAAAGCCATACAAGAAAACATAAATTAATCTGTAGTGTCTTTCAGTGGTTTCAGGGACACTGAAGCTTAAATTAGATAAAGCGGATATAGGGGATGTGAAAGTGAAAGCACACACATAAATACCTCTTTTGCCCTCTTGTCACTGTGTGGGAACTTCCCACAGCAGCACACTCTCAGCCTCGGCTTCTCTTTTAATCTCATTTCCAACTATTTGAAATGTGAGCCCCTGCTGTCGTTCTGTTCACCTGCTTGGCTGATAATTTGCTCACCTGTTTCTGAGGTAACGGATGAAATCGGGATGGTACATCTTCAACTTTCCTGCTGACACATCCTCTCCAAAGTACTTGGATGCACTGTGGAGGAAATATGACATTACTACAATCTAGCAACACTTAGGAGCTTGTTTAGCAAGAAGACATCTTTGCCATGTGTTGTGCAATGAAATGGAATCTGAATGTAAATGTTTACTGTACATGCTAGGGTTACCACAGTGACTCCTTTCTCTTGGGCTGCAACACTTGTGTGAATATGGAAGTGGTTAAGATTAGGCAGTGAGGTTTAAAGCAACAACGCTAACCACACAGGAAAGCTGCTCTGTATGAGCCCATACAGTGAGAAAAACACCTGTCTCCACTGGCTGTACACACGTCCCTCGACTGGAGTATTTCCGTACAAATATCATACAATTGTAGCTACTTCAGTACTTTGGTAAATGTGCTTAATTTATATTTACTTAAGTATGTAACTCTCCACCACTGCACATACATACATGTGTTATGAAGAGTGAAAACATCTGGAAAAAGTAGCTAACTTAGTCTTGTTTTCATGTCTCTTATAGAACAGCCATGCTAGCAGCTCTGCGAGGATGCTTTGAGCTAAAGGCTAACTCAGCATGCTAACATGTGGATGCTGGGAATGTCATTCATTTTGCAGGTATTTGGTCATAAATCTAGTTAAGTATTGGACAGATTGACATCGTGACCTGATGATGGTGCTAGTGGAAAAGTCAGATGATCACCAAAGTTATTACAATTCATCCTGAGGAGGACATGAATGTCTGAAGCAAATTTCATGACAATCCATCCAGACATTTCACTGTAAACCACAAATGTTAACCTCATGGTGGTGCTAGAGGAAGTGTCTTACAAAAGTCAGTAGGGTTCATCCTCTGGGGACCACGAATATCTGTAGAAACTTTCTTGGTACGCCCTCATATCCCATCAATGCTTGTTATTAATTCAACTTCTTCCCGTAGTTGTGTGCTTTCTCTCCTCTCTCTCTCTCTCCCCTTCTGTTGCTTTCTGCAGGTGTTTCTGCCTCTGGAGCTGTGGAGTCTGGATCTGTGGTTGCTGCCGCCTGCTGCCCCCGTGCTCCTGCTCTGCACCCACTGCTGCTATTGCTGCTGTTGCTGTTGTTGCTGTTATTAGTATTGCTATTATAATGTTGCTCTTAGTATTATTTCTGTTGGTGTTAACATCAATGCCATTACCACAGCTGTTGCTTTGCATCCCTATGTGGAACTGTACTGTGCTGCTGTATGTTCTCTTTCCTCCCGCTCTCTCTCTCCCGCTCCCCCCCTTCCCCCTTCAACCCAACCGGTCGAGGCAGATGACCGCCCACCCAGAGCCTGGTTCTGCTCGAGGTTTCTACCTGTTAAAAGGGAGTTTTTCCTTGCCACTGTCTCCTAGTGCTGCTCATGGTGGGAACTGTTGGGTCTCTGTAAATATAAAGAGTCGGTCTAGACCTGCTCTACTCGAAAAAGTGCCCTGAGATAACTTTGTTATGATATGGCGCTATATAAATAAAACTGAATTGAATTGAATTGAATCCAATAGTTTTCAGTAATATTTCAGTCTGGACCAAGATGGTGGACCGACCAATAGACCGGCATTGCCATCCCTTGAGCCATGATGCTAGCGTGGCTAAAAATTAGGTACACTGAGTTGTGAACTGTTGTATGGAGGTTCTAGCTGAACATATAAGGAACAATAAAGAGCAAGAACATTATCATGAGTCAAACTGCATCATCATTTCGGCAGCCTGTAAGTGTTGCTTACTCTCTGCCCCGCTCAGGCCCTCTCTCTACTGGAGTGTGTGTCGCTGCAGCCTTCATCAGCAGGTAATCCCGGTCGTGATCTGGCAGAAAAACGTATCGGGTTTCCTGTTGGAGAGCAGCAGAGTGTGGTGCGACTCAGGCCTGATTCTTTTAATGTCACGATTTACCGTTTTATGAGGAAAGACTTTTGGTTTTTGTCCTCACGTTAGACTTAGGCGGTCCTCGATACCCGGCGCTTGCGTAGCTCCTCATGGAGTTCATCAGTGTGTTGGTGGAGAACGTGTAGTGGGTGGTCCGAGACCCCACGTCCTGCTCAAAGCCCTTAATGATTACCCCATTGGTCCTGATGATCACAAGCAGCCACAAACACAGATGAATAATAATGACTGAACACACCAGTCTTTAACACATTTTAAGATTTAGGGGCATTATAGCAAATTTTGTGATTATAAAAATTACAATTTCAGTGGAGTGCTACAACAACTTTTGGGATTTGGGGTAATCTAACAAAATCAGTCACTGTATTTCTAAATTGTGTGATTTTTTTTTTTTTTTTTTTTTTGGACATTCAGATTTTGGAACTCACTTTCAGTATTTTGGGGTTTAGTGGCTTATAACAAATAACACATATTCAAATGCACTGTAGCAAATTTTGTCATTTATAACATATTTTGTGATTATGAAAATTACAAATTTGGGGAATACTAAAACAAACTTTAGGATGTAGGGGCGTTTATAACAAATGTTATGATTATAAAAATAAGGAAACTCTTTACGTAGGATTACTCAACAAAACCAGTCAGCATCTACCTGAAAACATAGTGATGACTGTCGATCTCCTTCCCTTTCTTTGAATCCTTCAGTATCCCACCGTTCCCCACCACAGCACACCGGATACACTCTGATTTATTCCTGCGATCTTTCCAGTCGTCCAACATCTGCCAGTTAGCAGACGAGTTGAGGACAGACAGAGTTTCCACCAACGCTGTTGACACAGAAAGACAGAATTAATCTGGGTGAGATTTATTTAACACAGTCTTAAAAGGTTTTTACAAAAATCCTTGAACTCAAGAGAAAAAGATTTAGTTGCTGAATCACTGGGTTTTCTTGTGCCAATGTGATTGCATCGGCCCACAGACTCAGTTACTGATTGGTCTGAAAGAAAAAAAAAACCCAGAGGCTACATGTGAGGGCACAGAGAGGAAGCTACCATTATCTCAACACGATAAGCATCTTAACAGTGATGAGGCCCACATGTCCCCAGTCAAATTCTCCAAAATGCTCTGCTGCTTCTGGCTGGATATTTTTGGAATGCAAATTTTAGATAACAAATGAAGTACACAGTCTGTTTTAGACAACCTTCGGTGTCGACACATCTAATATGAATATAGGCCCCTGCTTCACTGTGTGGTTTTAGGCTATTTGATTAACTGTAAATGTGTTTAGTAAAATGCACCACCAAAGAAATATTCTATTCAGTTTTATTTATATAACGCCATTTCAAAACAAAGTTATCTCAGGGCACTTCTTCTTATAGAGCAGGTCTAGACTGTACTGTTGTAACTATGATTTCATGGTTTTATTTATTATTTATGCTTATTTCATCATTTTTATTTTATTCCATTTCTGTTTTATCAACATTTCATTGCTGATTATTACTATTTATGTCATTCCATTTCATTCTGTTAACATTTTACTATTTTAGTATTATATTTATTTTGTGTAGTATTTCATGATTTTATTTTTAGGCTATTTTTATTATTGTGTTTTAATGGGGTTGTTTTGGTCTCCAAGTCCATTTTTAACATCCTACGTTTTCTCAGTTGCTTGTAAAGCACTTTGAATTGCATTTGATTTGTTTGAAAGGTGCTATATAAATACATTTTGATTGACTGATAATATATCAACTGAAAATGTTTACCTAATTTTGAGTCCCTGTGTCAAAATCTATTTTTAATACCTGTACTTTTTCTGTAGGTATTATTCTTATAATGCACATATTCCTAAATACAATGATGTTTATTCAGTTACCACAAACTAACACAGATTAAACACAATGAAGCTGCCATGTGTTGCTTGCCTTGTGCATCTTGATGGATACTTAAAGGCAACACGGTACTTACACAATGCACAGATTAGGAGGTGTTGGGCGTCAGTAGGGATTTAATCTGGCCCTGATGTGGAGGATTGTACATTTTAAGTATTTTCTAGACTCATTCTAATCGAAGTCAACAAAGTACTTGCTAGCCACAAGTGTAGGCTTAGTGCTTCATCAGGCTCGTGGAAATGTGCAATGGGCCAAAGGCTTAAATACACACACTCAGTTTGTGTAGAGATTAGCAACAGTATACAGGTGTGCAAAACAGGCTTGACCAGCTCAGACAATCAATATAGGTAAAAAATACCACACTGGAAATAATAATTTAAAGTAACAAAAAATAAAATAAAATGAAAGAAAGAAAGAAGAATGAATAAATAATAAATCAACAACACAAAACAATCTAAAATTTAAAATAAATAGAAAGGAAAAAGGGAAAATAATGAAATAAAAATATATAGGAACAACAAAAAACAAAAACTCACTCTTGTAATCGATCCCCCCCCAGCCATGTGCTCCTGGGTACCGGCTCAGGCGCTGGTGCTGTTCCCAAGTGACATGTTGGGCCCACTGTAGGACTGGAATGTGTTCCAGATATCGCCCACCAAATTCAGTTTTTGTGACCCGACTTCGGATACCATCTGGACAGTCCTGAGGGAAGCAGAAAACACAGCCTTGTTATCAAACCACATACAGAAAGTCTTAGTGGCAACACAGCCCTGTCCCACATGATCATTACAAAGCAAACATCATTAGTTCCACTTGGCAGGTTAATATATTAACCTCCAGACTCTCACTGGAGGCAATTATCTAGAAATTACACGGCTGCAAAAGAACAACGCTAAAGACGAGGTTTTATCCATTGAGAGACATTCATTATGAATATTACATGGACACACTTTGCTAACACGTGAACACATGGATGGTTCTCAGCTTATCAGCAGCTTTATCTCGTTAATTGTGTTATCTGCCCCTGGTTCTCTGTGGAATGAATTATCGATTCAGCGTGTGTGCACTCTCTTCTTATGCAGCAGCTCAAAGCCTAAACTGCAGCTTAACTCAGATGATAGTGCAGTGTGTGCATGGTAGGAAATTCACATGAGAAAGATTGTGATTCAGCACATGGGTGCATTATTTCGATCAACTTAGAAAAGCCTGTGATCTCTCTCATGAGACGTTCAAAGACTTCTCATTCTTTTCATTCTCCCTCTGTGGACCATGTGACAATTCAACCAAGAGATTCTGCATTGGGGACACATTCAGGGAATTGTGGTAGAGAGAAACAGAGCCTGTAGGAGACATGACTATCTTCTATGAAACATTTAGTGGCCAGACAGACCCACCAAACTGTGGCAGCCGCCCTATGACAGCATCTCAAGTCAAGCCTGACGAAAACCAGAAGTGTGTTCTGATACACATCACAAGTTTACACAGTATAAATGACAACTTTCACTACCTTTTGTGTAAACACTTGTTTAGTGACCATGTCTTTCCAACTCTTTTAAATGACTCGATTTGTTTTTGCCATTAGTTGAATAAAGGATATAACTGGTGATATTCAGTCTTTTTTCTGTGTATCCAGAACCTGATATATCTTCATCCTCTGTGCCATAGAGCTCCATTGTTGTCCAAAAGCCATTAAAAACACATCAGTGAGCCTCACTGTTACACTGACATGTTCCTTCATCACCATAAAGACACACACTGTAGTTTATTTGGACTCAATCCCACACACACCGTCCTGCTGCCCCAAATACTCACTAGAGCTCCAAATATGGATTAATCCGCCATTGAAAATAGTCCCCAACAAATGCACTACTTCCTCCTGTTTGAGTAATGTTTGCTAAAAACTACAGTTACCAGCTGTTTTAGGAAATTACTGAGTCTTTCTAAAAAGTAAAACTGTATATTTGTGAGTTGTTTTTAAAGATTTACATCTACAGTAGGAACCAGTGGGCTTGGGGCTGAGAGCCACAGACACGTTGTTGGTACTGTAGTATGAAAAACCGACCCAGGGAATGGACAGAACGCATTTTTCTACAAATAAAAAATATGACTTCACAATAATCTGAAAGGTGCTATGATCACATGAACATCCTACACAGAGGGGGCTTTAACTTTCAGAGGTCTGCACAGGTGGACGAAATCCAAACAAGCAAATTTTGCACAGGTAGAACTCACCGTTTGTGGTGGGATGTCTTCACTCATGTAATTGTCTCCGATGAAGGGAGGCTCTGTTGGCCTGGCTGCCTGTGTGGGCTGCTGAGGCTTCAGTGTAGGGCCTTTGGTACTGGTCCTGGTTTTATCCACGCCATCGGCGGCTGAGCCGGACTTTGAGACATCCAGGACATTGCTCTCTGCAGGTTTGTGTTCAGCTGCTGTGGACATTTGAGTCTTTAAAGTTGGAGTCTGTGTAGCACGTGTGTGTTCATGCAGAACTGCGAGCTCTGGGTCAAAGGTGGAGGCAGGGGGCGGATGGGTGCACTGGTCACTGTTACTCTTTCTGTCAAGAGGCTCCGCTGAGTCTCGTGAGCCGCTGTGGAAGACAGAACAAGATTTGGCGGTGAGCCCGGCAAGTCGCTGCTGGAAAATAAATCATCTGAAACCCTTTCTCCCTCTCTCTCTCTCTCTCTCTCAACATGCTCTCATGTGGTGGGGTGCACTTTCTTGAAGGAATAGTTTTGGGAAACATTTTGGAAAATATGCTTATTTGCTTTCTTGATGAGGGTTAGATGAGAAGATTGACACCACGCTCTTGTTACTTTAGCTTAGCATAAAGACTGGAAACGGGAGAAACGGCTAGCCTCACTCTGTCTGAAGGTAACTTGCCTCCCAGAACCTCAAAATCTCAGTAATTAACATGTTATATCCTGTTTGTTTAATCCCCACAAAACGAAATATAACGTGTTAGTGAGCGTCTAGATTCTTTTTACCTTTGGACAGAACCAGGCCAGCCATTCCTCCCTGTTTCCAGTCTAAGCTAAGCGACTGTTTCTAAGAAAACTGTTGACAGAATGTGTCTGTGGCTAAAAACCACTAAGGGGTAGGCCTACGTGAGAAAATATCTTTTTTGTAATTTGGGTGAACGAACCCTTAAATCAAGTTTATAACTCTCCACACAATAACACATTAATCATAAATGTGAAAATGGGAGGATCGGAGGTTTATGTAGAAAAGTTGGTTTGTGACTCGCTGCAGAACTTGGTAAACATATTACAGTCATGAAGAAGAGGGTGGAGGCTGCATTTTGCCTGAGCCATTAAAGGCACTGAAAATCTATCCTCTATTCTATTGGCTTCTTTCTAGAAGCGACGGAGTGAATTCTCACTGGTTTTAGGTGCAGGGGGTCTTGATGGCAAAGAGGGAAGTCACTTAAAAGTCACTCAAAAAAGTTAATATATAGATTGAAATCTGAACCTGATGACAGTTGTGGGGTTGAGCGTAAAAGTTAATTCTTGTCTTAATGTGTTTTTTTCATTGTCAATAAATCTGTTCATTATATTTTTTACAATGAATCGATTAAAAGATGTCAGAACAGTGAGAAATCTCCACCGCCCAAAGCGTAGTCAAATTTCATGTTTCGTCCGACCAACAGTCCAAAACTCTAAAGTTTTTTAATTTACCATTTTATAAAACAGAGAAAAGAGGCAAATGGGCCATTCATTTTCTGTTGATCGACTAATCTTTTCAGCAGTTTCACAAAAAAAAATCCAAACTCAAGGTCCACTTACTAGCTTTTATTTAAGAGCTTTCAATCGTATCTTTTCCCCAGCAGATGGTGTAGTCAGTTGCCATGGAGATAGCTTAGTTGTCATCACATGACCAAAGTAAGTATGAAACTTCAATCACGTGATAAAGTTAAGGAAGACAGCGAGATGCAGCTGAAAGTTACGGAAAAAGCTAGTAAGTGGACCTTAAGTTCAGAGTTTTGTCAAACGGTTGCAGCGCTGTTAGTTTGCGTTGCCATGGAGACACCACTGTCAATAAAATCTGCTCAAACACACCCAGATAAAGCAGATTATCTTATTTAGTCAACTATTTAATGTAGAGAGAAAGCTCCACCCTGACTGACTCCTTGTCTTTAGCCTGACACACCAGATGCTGCCGATGTCACTCTTGGCTGTAAACCTCATAAAACCTGGTCACGAGACACAAATGTAATAAAGCAGCTGAATTAAAGTGCAAGTGGAACTTGTTAATGTTGAACTAAGATCAAAGGTCCAACTGCAGAGAAAACACAGCAGTTTGTATTTTATGTGTTGCCTTGAAAGAGTTTGTAGAGAAAAGACAAAATAAACTATGTTAATTGAATTCTGTCACTATTAGGATTTTCTTTGATTATTTTGGGAGGCAATTATGATGAAAAATTAAAAATTAAAATTACAAATATTAGTATTACAAATATTAGTATAAAAATAATTACATTTGGTGTTTATTTCCTCCTATTGTTGCTAGTATTTTCTCTTTTAAAAAGTTACATATTACAAGGATTTCACTGTGTTCTTTTGTTCCTTTGATACTGACATACTTAACAGTGTCCTGAATATACTGTACGTTTATTTCAATATTCACACACTGCTTTGACATTCTTGTATCTCAGTGGGGTCGTGGCTATTTTATTTTCTAAATGAAAAGGGCTCCACAGTGCATTAAAAAAACATGGTCTTCATCAAAAAAAAAGGAGCTCCAGCAGGAAGTGAAGAGGATAAACACGTGGGTATTTTTACCCAGGCATTCAGATTAGAGAACAGCTTTTAAAATGAAAGACCTGCGAGCTCCACATGCCCAAACGTACCATTTAGTGTCTGAAGCAGACCTTTCTTTCTCCCCCGACTTAATGCATCTTATCTGGACCTGCTAGCTTTTAAACCTGGAGCGCTGCCCGTTATAACAAAGCTTACGTTTCACATACGCGTGTAAGAGACCACCTCCAATGAAATAACTCCAGGGGCTTTTTTTCATTAGTGCAGCCGGAGCGCTGTGTGGCTCCTTTGTTAAAACCACAATGATACAAACTAGTAGGGGGAATAAGTGCTGGTCACAAAAAAACCTCATGGAACTTTTCATACCTCGTGATCTGGTTTAACCCTTCCACCCCGTCCCTTTTCACTGCTGAATCTGACCTCAATTCTGTGCTGGATAAAACTGTCTGGTCTCCTCATCTGTCTGTGATTTAGATTTTGAAACAACATATGGATTCTACACACAGTGCAGTCAAAGTACTATGACAGTGAAACATGTCTTTTGATTTTAAATGAAACATATGAGGCTCTGTGAACCTATTTTCTCAATCAGCTTCTTACGCTGAGCGATGGAGTTCTACATGGACAAATCATTTTGTTCCAAAGCCAAACAGTTTTGGTTATTTCACATAAAAGATTTGTGTTTTTGTCTGAGCTCTTCTCGATGGTTTTAAGTGGGCGGGGCTCAGTCGGAAAAAGGTGGTGTCGAATACTTCCCTGCACCAATCAGGATTTAGCAATATTTGAACCAATACCAATCAAAAACAGTTCTGATGAAGCAGATTAACTGAGGTTTTGAGTGTTCTTTTTTTTTTTTTTTACAATCTAAGTTTGATTGTTGCTTATTTAGGCAAAGATTTTTAATTTTAAAAAGAGAAAAAGTTTTTGGGGGCTTAAATCCCACTATCAGGTTTAACTTGGGGGTGTTTACATTCACATCACATTAACAGAGTAGGAAGTGTAATGCCACGTTCATGTCATATGGGAGTTAATTAATTATAATCATCAGTAATCATCAGTTTCCGGCTTGTGTATGCTGTTCACTTTCAAGTCACCTGGGAAACTCAGACTTAATAATGCAGAAGTGCAGGAATAGGTGAACAAATATGTACATGTCATCCGAGGGCTGTTCAAGGTAATTAAACCCAACATTTATAGGACATCATGAGCAAATATTGTCACGCACAGAGGGTCTAATAAAAGACACTGTCAGGTTTAGTTATGGGAAACGGAGGATCCAGTATTTTTAAAGCTTGACCCAAACTAGAGGACTAAAAGTCTGAATATCCCAGCCTCTGCTGCTTCAGTTTTGACCCATTTTTTAATTTGTGTCTGAGTCACTAACTTTAAAAAGTACTTCACATATTTAGCATTGCACCACTATAACAATGTCAGTTTTTTTTTTTAAATGGTCAAAACCGATGCAGCAGAACCAGAGTTAGTGTTTTTTATTAATTCTTTGTCAAACCTGGCGCCTACATTACCCATAATGCAACTCGACCATTGACAATTCAGTCGGAGATTTGGGTGTGTCGTGCTAGTAGCGGCTAATGTAGGCTTGAGTTGCTAGCCTGCATCAGAGATGAGCAGCGGGCTGCAGAGGTCTGGTGAGCTCACGTGTTTCTAACTCCACACCAACAGATTGTTTTCATTTTCAGACTTGTAGTCTTCAGCCCCAACCGACGCTGACTCAAGTGACATCACTTGAGGACATTTATCAGATTTTGCACAGCTCCCTGTGGTGCTTTATACAACTTTTTTCCCCACATGCAGTAGGAGTTCTGTGACGCACTGATGAGGAGGACTCAAACGCAACGACTCTGAGGCAGACGAAAAGTTTAAAGGTTTATTCCAGGGTTCAGTACACAAGTCAGTCCAGGTAGAGGCAAACAAAGCCGACAGGGATAAGGCAAAGCGAACGTAGAAAACAGGCAAAAGGTCGTAACAAGAGAGCACTAGGAACAAAAACGCTGGAGAGTTTCAACACGGAGGTACAAAGACAATCTGGCAACAGACAAAGGAAAGAAGACTGGTATAAATACAGAGGAGGCTGACACAGGTGAGTAATTGAACACAGGTGACTGGGGATAATTGACGGGAAAAAAAGAAAAAAAAGAGCAAAGACAGGAAGTAAAGCAAAACAAAACAAGAGCAATACAGGTTACCAAAATAAAACAGGAAACGGATAAAGTCAGCGTCGTAACAAGTTCCCCTTTAATCAACAATACACTACATCAGTGGACTCTCACACAACCTTCTTGAATTGTCTGGTGATGTGAACGCTTACGATGTGAAAGCGGCATAACAAAAAGATGCCATCAAGTTGCACTATGGGAAGTGTAGGATCCAGTTTAAGGAGCTTGACTCATACTAGAGACTAAAAGTCAGGATATCTTGGCCTCTGCCACATTAATTTTGACTTTGAGTACACTTTTAAATTAAGTCGTCATATTTAATATTTGGTGTCAGATCCTTTGCAGTCAGTCCCTTTCTGAAGTGTCAAACACTGCATTTCTTCCCCTCTCAAGCCTGCGCTGCAGTTTTTACCTTTAGGTTGGTCTTCAGCAGGTGAAACACATGATTAGTTTGTTTGATTTAGATCATGTGACCAACGCAGCCAGTAATGTAAAAATCAGTCCTGCTGCATTTTCCTACAGTTCAGTGAATGTATAATGTCTACAAGTTTGACAAATTTCACCTAATTAAATGTGAACACCCTCAAATTAAAGCTGAGAAGCAGCATTTAACCCCAAAATCAGTGCAGGTTTTGTCTCTTCGCTTACCTGCTCGCTCCCAGTGTGAAGTCATGGACGTGTTTCACTTTGGACCAGGACAGAGGCTTCTCCAGGTTCACACACAGGATGTAGACACACAGCAGGGAGCTGATGGTCAACACTCCGACCACCAGCCTCCTCTGGAGTGCCATCCCCGTCAAGGTGTGTGTGACCGACAGGCTGCGTGTGCTCGCCCTGCCCTCCGCTCCGCCTGAAGGAACATGAGGAGGCAGGCAAGGATGATGGTCCTGCTCAGGACAGTTTTCTGTCTGGCTCAGGACAGTTTTATGAGGGAAGGCGGGGTTTCAGTGATGGTGGGGATTTAATTAGCCCACAAGAGGATCTGGGCTCCACTCTGGGCTTCTCTCAGCAAAACTACAGAGGGAGGGAGATAGAAAGAGAGAGTTGGAACGAGGGCAAAGACTCGGGTGGGGGGTGGAAAGGGAAACTTTATCTTTCAGTGTCAACAGAGTCCTAAATAATCCCTTTTTAATGAAACTTTTGCTCATGCCCCTGAACACAGAGTGCAGGGTCACAATCTTCATATCCGTTTTATTTATCTCTTTTCTGCTCTCGCTGTTCTTTCAAGATACAAAAGAAGAACTACACACAACAATATGTAAAAGAACCATACACAGAGAAGCTCAACAGGCAACATTTTGGCTGCTCTAAAAAAAACCTTGAGTCAGCTGCAACTGATGGGCGTCAACAAATGCAGGAAGCCAGAAACTCTATCTTACAGGAAACAACTTTTTATTCCCCCCCGCCTGTTGTGGTCATAAATGTTGTGTCTCTAGTTCTCACCAGAAGTTGAAGACATTAACGTACACACTGAGCACCACCCCTCTCCACTTCTCACTTCCTTGTAAGTAGTGTAATAAACACAGCCCCGAGGCCAGGCCCTGAAATCTGCTCTCTAAACCTCTCTCAAGTCAAGCCTCAAGCTGCTTTCTTAAGTCCAAGCAATCCTCAAGAGTGATCACGTAATAACTGGGTGAATAAGGAAAATAATAACAGCACTGATGACAATGTGACTGATACAGTTTCCCAGGCTTGTGTGAGTCCAGGCTGAGGCTAAATGGGGAATGGAAAGAATGTGTTGCAGTGATCCAGTGATAAACTCAGCTCCCGTGTCTCTGATAACAGCCATAACAGGAAAACTCTGGAGGAATTTGAATTTTTCCAGGCAAAAAGAAAATTGTTTGTAGTTTTAGCAGTGATCTATTTTGAATAAATGTCATAAAAGTGCTTAAATAACCTCTAACACAGCTGACAAAGAACCAGAGCAAAATCTAAGAGGGGATACAAAACACACATGCATCAGACTGTGACAAATCATGACTCAATCTCTCTTCCTCTTAGAGTCAGAGGACTACTCTTTGGTGTCTGTTCCCGTCAAACGGAAACAAAGCTCTTCAAATGTCACACAAAAAGATCAAATAAAGACAAATTAATGTCCTCTCACCGGTAGAAAATCTTCCGTGTTCGGTGGCCTCGGTCTTTCCTTCATGATGGCTATAACGCAGACATATTCCTCTAAGTTGGGAGCTCTGCTGCTCATCTAACGGAGTGGCTGCACTGCCAGCCTCGGCACTGTATGGGCGGGACCATTGTGAAATGAGCAACAGCTGCTGGCAATTGGTCAACCCCCTCAACTCCAGAGCATGAGGAGGGGGGGGGGAAGAAACCCACTGCAGGCTGCAATAAAGTTAGACATGAGCAGGCAGCTCTAAAGATCTCTGCTATGCTCTCACTAATGACAGACAGGAGGAGAAACACACACACACACGTATGAATGTATATACACACACGCAGATGCTGTCAGGTGACAAGCAGGAACATGCAGTTTCTCCATATTCACTCCATCCATCCAGCCCTCCAGCAGCCTGCCAGCCAGCCGGTCAGCTGCACCCTCCAAGCCAAGTGAGAGTCAATAGTCAGTGTGCCTCTCCGGGTTCAGTTTCCTCTGTCAAAAGAAAGGAATACGCTGAGAGGGGAGACACGTTTCAGTACACACCACCGGTTGCTTTGGTAGGCCGAAGGAAGTGAGCTAGCTGGAGTGCGAGGAAGAAAAAAAAGGAGAGAGGGAGAGGAGAAGAAGAAGTGGGTCAGCTCTGGACATTATTCCAGATGTATAGGCTGAAACATCCCTGAGGTGGTTTTAACTCGTCTCCATAAAGGCAGCTAAGAGGAGGGAAGAACTGCAATTAGAGAATGACTGTGGGAAAAAATATCCATTTACTGAAAACAGTTTAGGGTTTATAGATATTTCAGGAATGAAACTAGGCATTTAAACACTTCAGAAATACTGTCAGTAAATTATTTCAGCTATTTTGGCTCATAATTTGGATTGAAGCCACTTCTTCGTCTTCCTCTCCAAACCCATGAGTTATGGTGTGAGAGAGCGGGGGATGATGGGAGGGTGGGGGATAGAAACAAGCAAATAATTGTCTGTTTTCCCACAGTGAACAGAAATGAGAAACACAGCACATCTTCCCATCAGTCTTTGCTTTTTATTCTCTTTCTGCTGATAGATCAGGCACCATCTTCTTCACAGTTTTCAAACCATCAGCATGAATAACATTAAAACTAGACTAAAAGAAAACAGTGTGTTCAAGAACTACATGTTGGGGCACAGAGGGTTACACATGTATAAATGAAAATCAGAACAATAACCAATGACAGCTGGAATGGTTTGTATACAAAGTCACAAAAAAACTAAACGAGGGAACGTTGTGCATGTGTGAGCGTGACACCACGAGGGTCATCTCAGGTCAAAATGGGAGGAATGGTGGCACACAAACACACACATACACACAAAGGCAAAGCTCGTTGGCACTTGTAGGACGGGCATGCGTGAGGAATGCCAACTCACATCGCCACCCTCCCGGGTCCGAGGCCAACGGCCCCGTCTGCTGTGCCAACACCAGCAGAGCAGCGCGAGGCTGCGAGCAAACTGCGGCGCTTCGAGGCCTTCAGTCTTTGTGACTCACAGTGAATCTCAGTTAGTGACCGTGAAACCCACAGTGATGTGTGACACATATTCTGTCCAAGTCTGATCTGGTAGTTTCTTATTTCTGTTCCGTAAGGAGGGATAGAATTCATTTCAATGTTTGATTTATTGGTTAACAAGTTGGCTGTTGTGACAATCACTCTGAATTAAAGCCTCTGAGGTCAGAAACTACATTACCCATGATGCTGTACTACATTAACCACTACCCTTCCACTACATTACACTTCATATGAACCCTTTATTACATTGTGGCTTGGACTTCCATGTCAGAAAAACCTGACATACTGTATTTAAACCATCTAAAAATGGCATAGGTATAGGGTTTCACCATGGCAGTCATCAGATCAGATAACTGTTTAGTGTTCTTACAAAAGGAATGAAAAACACGATGTGTTGACTAGCTTTGAGAAAAATGACTTCAAATCCTTGACCTTTCTGTGGACCAATAACACAACTACAAAGGTCATGTAAGTGTGCTACATTGGAAAATAAATAAAGAAAAGAGAAACAGAATAAATATTTTCTGATATGAGGTCTAATGTGGAGGCTGTGGGGACTTTACAATCACATCAGAGTGGTCTTTCACATCATGTTGCACCTAAATAACAGGCTTTCCAGGTTTAAAGTTTCTCTCTGCAGCACAAACTCTTGTTACAGCCCCCCCACCCCCCCACCAACTCGTGCTATGGACTGTTCTCACTGAAATCTTATCCACAAAGACTTTTTGTGTCTGTGAGAAGGGCTTCAGACTATCTCGAATCATTATAGGGGTAAGAAATTACAAATAAACAGGAACATTGAAGAACAAAAAAATGAATGAAATACAAATGTGCACGTGCTGAGAGGTGGTGGCTCCTGAGAGAGCTGGAGCATCCAAACACAGATAGTGTACGTACGTGTGTGACTCCAGGTCCCTTTCCCTGTTGAGTTTGATGCGTTTTGTCACAGTGCAGCCTCTGAATCAGGCTGGGCAAAACCTCCATGGCTTTTGACATACCTCTGGCCACATGCCTCGTGCCCCCTCAGCCCTCCTACCACCCAACTCTGTCCCAGCTCTGTTTTCCTAATCCTATAAACATTTTCTATGCGCATTGTTTCTTCACTCCACTCCACCTCCCCATCCTCTTCTTTCTTCCTCACGTTCAGAAACTTTCAAAGCCACTTTACAAATCATCTGTCTTTCACCTCAAACATGCCACACATCCTATCGTCTCTTTCTAGCAACATTCTACATGCACTCTGACTTTAGCCTGTAACCGGTGTTAGTACATTACTTCTAACTTCTTCGTTAGATCCAAATTTTGGTTCAAGACACACATAACAAACTGTTCAGAGCCAGTCACAGGGCTGGAGCAAGGGAGAGGTTATAGATCCTGTAATTAGCACTCGCCTTGAGGGGGCAGCGGGACAAAACACATGTCTCAACATAAAACAGGGCACCAGGAGCTTGACTTGGTACAGACAGAAGCTCATACTGTAGCTCTGATGCTGACTGTTCTGAGTCCTTGGCTGTAAGGGGTCCTCCAGAAAGAGCAATCCACCCCCACCTCCACCATCTCCCACTTGGGCTGGTTTCAGAAACATCTGGAACTGTTCTGTGACAGCTCTGTGGGGAACATGGAGGCATTCCTGCTCCACAGAGGGAGGGAGGAGGGGGGGTACAGACCCTCTGAAAAGGGAATAGGAAGAACGGGATGTCCATCTGTAGTCTTTTTTTCTCATGCCACCTGGTTTATGGCATTTAAATTAGGGAAGTTCCAACACAACACGCTCCTTCATGTCTGGGGGTGGGGGGTGGGGTAGGGACCTATACAATGAGGCCCAGTGCATTTCCTCATTTAGTATTCTCCATGAGGTAGGACAAGGTTCAGTCACTTGTTCAACCCTCTGAAGTTCCACAGGTTCAGTCTTGCTGGCAGGAACAACATCCAAAGGAAAAAAAAAATCAGGTGGGGGCTTGAGCGACACAATGGATAGAGCTCAGAGGGGAGGGAGAGGGGGAAAATGGAGGGCGGAGGAGAGGAGAGGTCCAGATGCATAAAACCAGGCCTTCCTGTCAGTCACTTCTCCAGCAGCTGCTTCCTCTGCTGCTCCCACAGGGCCTCCAGGTGATCCGCCCGCTTCAGGGCAGCCTATCAGAGGAGAGGGCAATATTTATACATGCTGTCAATCATCCCTCCCCAACTGTGTTTTCTTATTAACCATGCTCTGACAGAAAGACCCTGCCTGTGCTGTCCTGGCCTCTCACCTCATGCTGCTTCCGGAGATGATTGACAGTTTCTTCCTTCTTCAAGATGGCCGACTTCACTCTGGCAAATCACAGAAAAGAGGACGTTAATTAGGGGCCACTTCTTGGCTGAAAATAAACCAACACTGAATATATCTACTAACAAGTATTGTGTGTGTATACTGTATATCTTCTTCCTCTGAGCCATAGAGCTCCATTGTTGTCCAAAAACTATTAAAAACACATCATTGAACCTCACCGTTGTTCCTTCATCACCATGAACACACACACTGGAGTTTGTGGATCCGCTGCTGAAAATAGTCCCCAACAAATGCACTATTTTAATATAGAATAACACCAGCCTTGTGCTCTCATGCTGCATCATACATCAACATGATATTTTAAACAATACTGTTCTTTTATCTTTGTCCCTTTCCTGTGTCAACATGACAATATCACAGTGCACAAAGCAGCTCCATAAAGAACTGGTTTCCCAGTTTGGTGCGGCAGAACTTGACTGGCCTGCACAGAGCACTGACCCCAACCCCATCCAACACCTTTAACTCTGCTGAAACCTCATGTCACTGATGCTCTTGTGGCTGAATGGAACCAGGTTCCAAAATCTGGTGGAAATATTTCACAGAAGATTGGAGCCTTTCCATTGATACACATTAATGCAAAAGGTTTTGGAATGAGATGTTTAACATCATGTTCAGGCGTCTAAACACTTTTGGCCGTATAGTGTAGATGTCATATAAGCTAGAAAAGCCACATTGAATTCCATGTTGACATTAATCAGGTCATCTTCAGGATTCTATTCGTAATTGTCTTCTTTTAGAAAATGGCAGACAGCCAGTGGAGTGCTCAAGTTTCCACTTTTTATTTCTTTTAAACTTCAGGTTTAATATGTGTCAACATTCCTTTTTACACCTTGAACAGGACAAGTTGTAAGGAGCCAGCTGGCCTCCAACAATACTTAGTAAATGTTTGGAGACTTCCGATGACCTAAATCCTGAGACAGTCTTTCCTTAGACACACAGAGGGCTTTTGATTGTCTGGCAATGGTGATTTACAGAGCTTTGTGAAGTTTGGGCTTTGAAACTTCCAGAGAAACCAACTAGTCACCTCAATTCATCAGATTTTATCTTATGCAGAGGCACTAGGCAGGGCTGCCCGCTCTCCCCAGGTTTATTTGCCATTTCACTTGAACCATTTGTGGGATAAGTGTGCCATATTGACTTTTCACTTAATCTTTCAAATTTGACCCAAGTGTTTTCAAGTTCAGTAATTAGGGGGTGAAAGCTCTGTGTGGATGGACGGACAAAACAGAACAAAACTAATAATTAAAGCCACAATGATATTCAGATCAGCTTGTCATTAATCACTTTGTCGCCTTCCTCATTACCGTTGGTGGACTTCGGCCAATTCCTCTTCCTTCTCCCTGGTGACCCTCTCCACCTCCAGCCGTAGCCTCGCTCGGACTTCCGACACCTCCACCTTCATTCTGCGGTTCTCCTCCTCTGTCACCACCAGCCGGTCGGCAAACTCTTGCCTTATCACCTCCGCCAGACTGCGGCGCTCATCCACCAGCTTGTCCCTGGTCTGAATAGTTCAAATGGAAATTCAAATGGAATCTAACACTTTTCATCTCATCTGCGGTTAAAATAAAAAAAATCCTGTGATGACTTGCTGTTTGCTGGTATACAGAGGAGAAGAGTAACAGAATGGTAAGAAGTATAATTTGAGGCCTTCAGAAGAAAGATGGGATTTGCTCCTCACCTGTGTGATGTCTTCAGTCTCCTGTTCTTTCTGTCGGAGCACGGCCTGTAGTCTAATCAGCTCTCCCTCCGTCTCCATCTGCTGCTTCCTCAGCTCTTGTTGTTTCTCCACAGCCGCCCTCTCAGAGCGCTCCAGCTCCCTCAGCTCAGCCTCGTATTTTTCCCTCACACGCTTCAACCTGAGAACAGTGAATTGGTGGTTGGTGTTGATTAAAGCTTTTTGTGACATTTGGTGAAGCTGTCGTTTACACGGGAGTGAAATTGTGCAACAACAAGGATTTGCAAAAGTAAAAGGGAACAATGTGCACATCCAGATTTACGTTCAGTGCTGGACAGAGAACAGTTATGGATGTCTGCAACAGTGAGGAGCTTCCCCAAATTAAAAAATATATATTTAGGACACATCTGAGTCAGATTTAGATCAAAAGATCATTCATGTGTTCGTGTCAACATTTTTATTGGGAACCCAAAAAAGGTTGGAAACTGTTGGAAAAGGATTTGGAACTGTAGCAGTCCACAGTGTATGTGTAAAGTAAACTGGATGCCACGTTCTCCTCATTATATAGTGTTGAAGGGAAAACATTAGAGCTGGGTGTAACTGTGCCATCAATCAACACACACACACACACCTGTTGTCAGCTGCCCTCTCACACTCCTCTTTGTCCTTGCTGGTCTCCTCCTCCAGAGTCCAGATGGCGAGCTCGATCTCTTTGTCGCGTTCTCGACGCAGTTCTTCTTTGAGCTCACGCTCGCGGCTCAGCAGCCACACCTCCTGTGGACACACAAACACACATGCTGTCTGTCCCGGCTGACACACGCACATACACGTATAACACACCCAGGGTCACATACAGCCGCTGTTTCATCCTTATTGGTTAATTCTTAACTTATTCACAGTGGAAGTTCACTGATGTGTTCATGTTTTCCTAACAACCCCTGACTGATTAACTCTGTTCTTCCTCATGTGATTCACACACGGAGGGTTTCATAAGATACATTTTAAGTAAAGAGTTGGAAAGCACAGGTTGCTCTCACTTTGCTGCACTCATTACATACAATGGAAAAAGACCATTTTTAGCAGAAAAGCTCAGCTGCTGTTCTTTTGACATTGATAGTTAAGTTTCACCTCCTGTATTTGAAACAGCTGCATTTGGAACACTAGAAATCTTACATTTGCCTGCAAACGAGAATGAGTGGCTAATCCAGATGCCTACAGGACCCTATGAGCACAATACTTCATATTTACAGGGTTTGTTACACTTCACTGTGAACTAAAGAAGGAATGGGTGAGATTAGATAAAGCACAAAAAATCATAGACTGGTTGTACAGATTCATGCCAGCACGTCAACAAACCTCTTTTTTCTTGTAGTTTTCTTCCCAGGTCTGCTTCTCGATGTCCAGACGTTCTTGTAGTGCCTTCATCTCCACCTAGTCACACAAACAACACTCACTTATTTTGCTAACTGCCTTTTTCTTTGATAGAGGAGCAGCAACTAGACAGACTTTTGTGACAGATTCTGTTGAAGTTAATGGTACTGATGTTATTCTGCACTGTTTGCAATCACCTGGTGCCTCCTCTCCTGCTCCTCTCTGGTCTTGTCCAGCTCCTCTCTGAGGGCTCGTCCAGCCAGAGAGCTGTTCTCCTCCAGCTGCCTCCGCAAGTCCTCCAGCTCAGCGCGCTGCCTGCAAGACGGACACGAAGAAGAGCCTTGAAAAGGAGAACTGCAACAATCCCTGTATACATCATCGATAAAAATACAGTTGATTAATTCACCCATGAGTTTTTGGGCAATACCAAAGCTGCAATTGGAAAGGGATCCTATAGAGCCCAACAGTAACGTTGCAAGTATGGGAAACATTTAGCCTTCTCTATTTACTATTTACTCTGCTCTGCAGACAGGAACGGGCAGTCAGCATCATCAATGTGGGATGAAATTTCACATGAAAGAATATGAAAGGCTGCTATTATTGGGGTTTAACCATGCATGTAAAATGTATTGTGTTCCAATAAACATTTACTCCACACTGCCTCATGCTGTTTTTGTTACTTTTAATGGAATTTAATGGAGCTTATTTGAGTCCTCTATCTTCTAAAGGTCACTTGTTTACCAGTTGAGCAGCTGTAATAGCATTTCTTTAGGGAAATGATGTGTTTTATATTCCCTGCAGGATTGTAGGGGAGACAGATTTTCAAGCACAAACACTCTTACAAATACAATGATTAGAATTTCTTCCGGAGCAGGATGGTGTGATTCAGCTTCTTACTCTGGAGACTATGTGATTACCAACTACTGGAACATTCTGCACCACAGTAGTTTCTGGTGATGTCTCTTGTACAATAAATGACTCTGGTTCATGTCTCCAGATTTTCACTGCGGAAAGAGATAGACAGGTGACCTTTGACCTTACCGTGCTGCCAGCTGAGCCAGCCTCTCTTTCTCATCAGCCACCTCCTTGTAGAGACGCCTCCTCTGCTGCTGCAAGGACAGCTCCTCCTCCTGAAGCTGCTTCTCATATCTAACACACACAAAAACAACCTGAATGTTACTGTACTGCTAACAATAACACAAGCAATGTAGAATTATTACACACCGGCAGTGCACACAAACATGCGACTAATTAATGGAACTGTAATCAAAGCTACAATATTATTTGCATGACTAGATGTGTGTTTCATTTTAATCAAAGAAAGCATCAAGTTATGATCAGAAAGCAACACACGAACATGGTGGGAACCGAGGCCGTTCTGTTTGGTGGAGCCTGGGATGTTTGCACTTTTATCACACAGAACAGACAGTGAAAGTCCTTTTTCTAAGAACTGTATCTATGTGTTTAGATCCTCCTGTTCCACAAGAGTCTAGGATAAAGTTCAAGCAGACAGGTGTGTCACTTAGCAACAGTTGAAATGGCACATAACCCATGACTCTAAATTTTACCAATCAGAACAAGGAAAAGAAAATCAGTTCTTACAGCCAGTTGTAAGCTGCCATCTATGGTTTTTATTGGTGCATTTCTTGTACGCAGCGCTTGCATGCTTATAGTGTCCATGAAATATACAATTATCAAAGAATGTAAACCAAGTAAGAATGTACAAAGTATACTATAGTAGTATATGTTATGTGCTCCTGTATAGAAGGCCGGTATGAGCAATGTGACATGCCTACCTCTGTTTGGCCAGTTCCCTCTCTCTCTGACACTGGTCCTCCTTCTCCTTCTCCAGCTGCTGGCGGAGCTCCTCACACTGGCGGACGTAGCGCTGGGCCGCCCGGTCGTCCGCCTGCAGCAGCTCTGCCTCGTGGAGCATCCGCAGCTTCTTCAGCTCCTGTTTGTGCTTTGAAATCAGCTTCTGGATCTCTGGCTCCAGGCCTGAGGGAGGAGGAGGAGGAGGAGGAGGGACAGAAAACAGTTCAGGTAAATAAAATATGCTGGGGAAACAAAATGGGATGATTCATGTTTTTTTAAATAATAATTCTGGACATTCATGAGTCAAATTACTGTAAGGCAGGTTGATTTTAGGTCTAAATATCGCTGAAACTAGTCACTAAGTAAAGAATACAAAAAATTCTGGGTCCTCAAGCCCTGTGACTGTACAAACACTTCATCGGGACTGGCTGACAACTGAATGTTACTTTTCATGGAATCAGCTCATCACAGGCTGGGAAACAGTGGAACAGCACGGTACGTTTCTGGAAACAGAACTGTACCTCTTTGTTAATGTTGCCCTTAACAAGCCAGAAAATGTAAAAACCAACAGCTAGATACAGTATAACTGATGCATTTAGAATTCTTAGTTTATTTATTAATCCAGTATCCATGTAAACTACACTTTCATTTCAGGATTTGACCAGTTAAGCCATAGCTGTCCCACATGAAGTAGATCAGAGTTGACAGCACACGTTGTTTACATTGTGTATCCTAAGAGGAGAGCTACTGCTAAAGGATGCATGACACCTGCACAGTAGAGGATTTGGTGTAAAATAAAACTGGGCTTGATAAGAGCAGACAGGAAAAGTTAGCCCCAAACAAGGCAGAATTACAAATCATTCCATTACACACATTTACTTATTTATGCCCTGATCTTAAAAGAGATTTGGTAAAGATGTTTAATCTCAGGTTTCCGCTCCGAGCTGAGGCTCTGTTTACCTTTCACCGTGATCTCTTTAATCTTCTTGGTTTTCTCGTCAATCCATTTCTCCCGGCGGATCTTCTCTGTGGCACTCATGAGCTCTTTTAACTTCTTGATTTCCTGTGGAGGGACGGGGGTGGAGGAGGGAAGAGGGTAAATGATGGCGGTGGTTTGGTGTCACAGGACCACTAATACACTAGCAGCAGGGTATTTGTCTTATTTAAAGCAAGGGAGGGACTTTGTAGGTACCAGGTTCAGTTTTTAGACGACAACAGTGGCAAATTCAAGTTGCATGCACAGGAAATAAGAGGAAGAGGACGGTGCATGTAGTCATGTAAGCGTTATATCTAAATCTAGAGATAAATGAGAAAAGACAGAGGAGACTCACATGCAGACAGACTGTCCAACAGAAGTTGTGATGTACAGACAAATGAAAGGAGAAAGGAATGGTAGAATGAGAGAGATGATATGCCAAGGATTACCGGGTTAGACGGAAAAAAAAAGTTACCTCGCACAAGGGACCCAGAATTTGCCACACCTAAAAGCCAGGAAGAAACAGACATACAGACAAAGACAGACAAAGAAAGTGAAGAAGAAGAGAGGGAAAACAGAAAAGACAGTTAAATAAAAGCAGCGCTGCAAGAAAGCAAGTCACACAAGATGATCACACAAGATGCAAAGCAGAAGCAGAGAAGCAGATGTTACTTGAAATGCACATGCCAATTCTTAAATTTCCACGGAAACATTTGATTAATATTGCTGCTTTTCAGCTTTCAGCTGCTGGGAAGCTCTCGGCCGTCTCACCATTTCATGCTGCTCCTGCATTTGTGCAATCTTCTTAGTGTACTTTTGGTCCACCTGCTTCAGTTCTCCCACCACTCCTTCACAGCGCTCACTCAAAGCCTTTTTATCATTGATCAGCTGAAGAAAGACGGAACATATTTTAGACCACAAGGGAGATAGAAACAGCATGTGAGAAACGTTGTTGTGTATGTATACCTACCTGATCAATGAATGTGAGGTGTCTCTGGATGGTGGCTTCATATTGTTCCTTCTGGAGCTGGAAGTTTCTGTTCAGCTCCTTCTCGGTCTCCTTCACATGTCTCACCGTCAGCTCCCTCTGCTGAGCCTGATGGACAGGAGAGGAGATAAAGAAGATAAACATACCTGAGCTCTAAAGCAGCTAACAGGACCAAAAACTTGTCTCTACATTAAAATGTACTGTAATGTGGGTGCATTTCTCCCCACCAGTGCGGTCTGCAGCATGTTGACGGTGCGTTTCTTCTCCTCCAGCTCCAGCTTGATTCTCATCATGGAGCCGGTGACTTCGGCAGCAGTGGCTGACGCCTGCTCGACACCAACCAGCTCCTCCTCTGACAACACAGCCTGACAACACACAGGAACCATTCAGCAATCAGTCAACACACCCCCCTTTTTTTTGATTTTGTTATTAATCGTGAAATCGAACAACACCGGAATTAATATAATGTGAAAATGGACAGATGTGGGTTAACAGAATCATAAAACACACACTAAAAAAGGCAACATCTGCCCAAAACTCAAATTAATATACAAACTTCAGACCCTGACCCCTCTGTGTGACCCTGAAGTAACTGAGCGTGGTCTCTCCTGTTCAGACTTCTCCATCTCATCCAGGAAGCTCATGATGCTCTGCAGCTTGGCCTCAGAGAGCAGGGCGCCCCCATCTGGCAGTGCAGGGTGGTGGCTCAGTTGGCCGTGACGCTCCAGGTTGTCAGTGGTCAGAGAGTTGGAGTCTCCGTCCTTTAATGAGACGCAGTGGAGATACAGTTTACAGTCATGGCAAAGGTCCACTCTGGCTGAAGATGAGCACTACATGACTAGGAAACTAAACATGCCATGTTGCACAGAGGAAGTCTCACCTCATCTATCCAGGCATATTTCTCTTTGTGGTAGCACTTTGGCTCCGACAGCCTCTCTGGCTCCTCCTCTAGCAGCTTCAGGGTGTCCAGCAGCTCGTTGAGGGTGGTCTTAGACTGAGCCCTGCTGGACAAAGCTCCCTGCCGCTGGTCCTCCACACTCACCGACCTCTTCAGAATCTCCTGGAGCACGGAGATAACAAACGTGCTTATAATGGGACTAAACAGAAGCACTGCTTTAACATTTTGCACTGGCAGATGGATTAGTTGATAGATTTCAATTAATTAATTACCTGGGAACACTGGGAACCTCTGCAATTGGACAAAGCTGGGGAAACAGCTCTGAAGCTGGAGAGCTCCACTAACTCAGCCACAATATTCAAATTGGAGTCTGCGGAAACATTTAACCAGTACAGTTATTACAGGGTTCTCTCACATACTCTATTTTCCATAACTGGATATGAAGATATTTTTGGTGTTCAATAAGGCTCACACTGCACAGTAGGAGTTAGCTTCATGATATAATGCTACAGAGACACACAGACCTGTGTTTTTAGCTTTCACATCTGTGGGTGACATCGGGCTGTTGTTGCTCGGTGACGCTGGACTTTTGTTGATCGGAGAAATTTTGGGCAGCTTTTTGCGTGCAACCACACCAGCCTGTCTCATGTTTTCCAGCCCCACCTCAGCTGCATGCTGTGCCTCTGCAACCCGCTGGGCTCTTTTCTGCTGCAGGTCCTGTAACACACCACCAGAGGGAGACACAGGACAATCAAGAGTTGCAAACCCAATTCACTGTGATTAGTACTTTAAAAACATTGCTTTAACCCTGAATTTGGCTTTACAACAAAGTGCGTACATCTGTGTACATCTGTCGGGCCAGACGAGCTTTTTCTTTACGAATTAATTTCCTGTCGTTCTCCTGATGCTGCTGCTCCAGGCAAATGTCTTCCTCTTCTCTGTCCTCCTGATCCTACGAGGGAAAAACACAGAGGATTTGTTCAGTATCAGCAGAAAGGGAGAGACAGGTAGAGAATGAAGGAAATGGAGAGCTAAGCTGTGAAGGTGCAGAGTTATTTACCTGGGAACACTGAGAGCCTCTGTGATTGGACAAAGCTGGGGAGATGGCTCTGAAGTTCAGTTCACCTAAGTCGGCCACGACATTCAAATTGGAGTCTGTGGAAACACATAGCTAATCAATACACTTATTACACAATCCTATTACATTATCCATGTTCAAAATACCAGTTCTTTGGCAGTCATATGAGGATATAAAAATGATTTGGTGTTCAGTATGGCTCGAGCTGGCCAGTATCAGTGCCCTTAGTTTTAGTGAATAATACCACAATTATTCTACAACAAAACATCTGTAAGGACAATTTCTACAACAGTGTGTGTTTATATGTGCACTGGAAGTAATTTCCATACAGTAGTTTTGGGTGATTCCTGACTTTTCAACATCTAGGTATAAAAAAAAACACTTTCTGTAATTTTCTTTATCTTCCACACAGAAAAAAGGAAATTCCATCGCATCTTATAACGAGGACGATTGAAAATGGTATCTGAAGTTAAAAGAACCTGGAGCAGAGACACACAGACCCGTGTTCTTAGCTTTGACATCTGTGGGTGACATCGGGCTGTTGTTGCTCGGTGAAACTGGACTTTTGTTGATCGTGGAAATCTTGGACGGCTTCTTGCGTCCAACCACACCAGCCTGTTTCATGTTTTCCAGCTCCACCTCAGCTGCATGCTGTGCCTCTGCAACCCGCTGCGCTCTTTTCTGCTGCAGCTCCTGTAACACACCAGCAGAGGGAGACACAGGACAAAGTTGTAAACCATCAAGATCCTGGGAAAGCATCCACAAAGAGGCTTGATCCAAATGTTTGAATCAAGATATAATTTGCGCTACATGTCAAAGGGTGAGGGTCATAAAATATACATAATAGTTTCAAGTACATGATCTAATAAAGTAAATTTGGTTACAAGTAAACCGTCTTTTAACCGTCTTAAGTTAAACAGAGTTTTAGCCTGAGAGTTGTCTATGTTTTGGTCCTGTCAGCAGTGTGGCTCTACAGATGGTAATGCTTGTCTGTTGGTCTTTTTACTTTGGTCCGTGAAGTCTCAGCTATTTGACGGATTACTACTGGAGACTAGAATTATTTAAATGAAAGCCTTTGGAACATGCTGGGGACATGATTTCAAAGATGTGTCTAATAAAAGATGCTTCTGAGTTGCATTATGGGAAGCGTAGGATCCAACATTTTTGGAGCTTGACACATATTAAGGACTTAAAGTCCTTATTAAGGACTTACAAGTCCTTAATGTGTGTCAAGCAGTCTGTGTCAAGCATCAGTTTTGACCGTTCTTTTTAAAATACGTCTCTTAGAAGTCTCCCAACTTTAAGGTAGTGCAATACTAGAACCGCTAGGAGTAAATCAGAGGTGGGCACCTGGATGGCGGCGAGGCGGGCCAGACGAGCTTTCTCTTCACGAATCCGTTTTCTGTCTTCGTCCTTTTTCTGCTGCTGCTCCAGGCGACTTTCCTCCTCTGTTCTCTCCTCCCACTGCTGAAAGGGACAGACACAGATAGTGTTAATGCAGTAGCAACTGGAAGAGAAAGATAAAACCAGTTAAGACCACAGAGAATAAAAGGTAAGGAGTAAGGCAGCCTGGGGACAGATGGATACCTTTCTTTTACTGGCAAGGATGCGTTTGAGTGCTGCCTGGTTAGTGTGTTGTCTCTTGGCATGGCGTCTGTACCAGCGTTGAATAGTGACTGCTGCCTTGTTCACCTGCTGAATAAACCTTCAAATACGCAAAGTAACTGCTATGAGTCTCAACAATTGACAGAAGAACATTACCATCAATAGAACAATAAACACATAGTAGAAACACTGTGGGAGCAGCCTTCTGAAACAGTTTAGCGGGTCTGACCTCTCGGCCTCCTCCTCAGTGACCTCCCTCCTTCGAGACAGGACAGGGCTGCCGCGCTGTGCCGACACTGGAGATTTGTTGTTTGAGGTGGACGAAACTGAAGAGAAATTCTTCTGGGACTTTATCAGGGAGCCGTTCTCAAGTGACACCTCATCGTTTGCTGTGGCCTTCAGGATGTTGCTGAAAGAAAAATAGTGAACAATCCAGTGTAGCATTAATGATCATGTAAACAATAAGAATGACTTTGAACAAACCACTTATTTTGGAGGCAGCCAACACTAACTGGCTGATATCATTTTTTTCTTTATGACCCCTATCAGCCTAATACATTGGCTTGGCCCTATTAAAAACTCCAAACCCATGTCAGGCAAGCAGTTATGGTAAGTTCAGGACATACTTAAAAGACGGCTTCTGGTTGGAGCTCTTAGGTGTGAGCGGTTTCTCAGAGTAGTTGTTGTGTAAGATGGTGGTGACGGAGTTCCCCACAGCTCCCTTGTTGCTCCTGGAAAAAACAAAAGGGCACGATGACACTCTCGAGGAGACAGTTCTGACTTACAAACTAGGCAAAACTCGTATTGAGAATGCCACTGCCACCTTTTTTCACTTTACCCCCCCTCAAGGCATTAACTGATACTGTACATGCTTTGACACAAATTCTTACCTTACCACAAACTCAGCCCACACAGAGTTTGTTTTGGACAGCTTTAATGCAAAAAAAAAAGTCTCAGTGTGTGGGAGGAATTCCTGAAGGCAGTATCAGCTGCCATGATCAACAGGTATGAAACATGAGAAGCAGGTAGAAATCCAGAATGCAGCAGTGCAGGTAGTCACCGGGCCAGGCCGATGTTAGGCTTGTCCCTGCTCTACATGGACTATTGTGTGTGGATGTGTCGGAGACGCTGCCCACCTGTTGTTGGCAGTGAAGGTGGCAGCCAGAGCGATGCCAGGCTCTCTTCTCTTCAGGCTGGTGGGAGAGTCTACACTGCCAGTGCTGCGAGAGCTTGAGTGCAGGGGGAAGGTTCTGGGCTGATCGTCCTTGAAGAAGGGGAAAATACACTTGTTACACCCTGAACTAACTTAAACTTGACACCCTTGAAACTGATATTTTTTTAATGAAAGGAGGAAACACTTTTGGTAAACTTGGTCAACTTTAGTAAAACCTGAATTCTGATACTGGCTATGCCTTTTAGCTACTTAGCATAGATAACATGATGATCAGGAAGTATGTTAAATCAAATGTGATGACAAGTGCACAAATGTGTGTGGTTGATGGCAAATACCAGGATGTTCCATGTGGTTCTGTCTGGTGAGGCCTTGCTGAGGCCGGCCAGTTTCTTGCGTCCATCTGAGCTGCTGTCAAACAGGGCCAGGTAGTCCTCACTCTGGTCCTGACTGGGAAATGCAAACAAGCCAGCCACAGGTTAGGCCCATTGTTTCATGCAGAGCAATACTGCACTATACTTATGCATTTGTGTATTCTGCTCCCTCGGCATGGAATATGTTGCAGAAACGCTTAAAACTCAAAGAATTAATCCCGTTAAGTGCTTTTAAATCCTAAATGAAAGACTTAGAGGCAGATTCCTTAGGATGTCAATGTTTTTAATTTACCTGGTTACGCAAGTGACTCCTGAAAATGTCTCTTTTGAAAAGTGAGTTCCCTTTACTTGTTTATTGTATTTTGTCTCCTTTTGTGTTTTCTGTCTGTGTGCTTTTATTTATGCTGCCGAGTGTCTTGGCAAGGTCTCCCTTGAAAAAGAGATTCAAAATCTCAATGTGACTTTCCTGGTTAAACAAAGGTTAAATAAAAAAAACAAAAAAAACGTTTTGCCATTAACCAAATGGTCACTGGTAGCAACAAAAATCTAAGACTGTTATCCCAAACTATCTGCATGGATAGATACCACTAGAGTAGGGTGAAAAAAACATGTATTTTTTGGGTGAACTGACTCTGACTAACATGGTAGCTGTGAGCCAAGAAAATGATTTAAAAACTGTCCTTATAAGTGGGGGAAAAAGCACATTCAGGCTAAATTTTCATGGAACCAGGGCTTAGCAGTGCACAACACACAATTAAACAACTCGACACAAAGCAGGAACCTCGAGTCATGCTTTTAGTGGCAGCTTTTGTGATTAAATGTTGTAATGACAGCTGCAGAAATGGGACTCATCCCCTTCTCTTCTCCCCCCAAGTACAGGAATTCAGTATGTAGCAGCTGACCGTCTGCTAGGGGGAACTCTGTTATGGATTCCATGTAAATGCGTGCATGCATATGTTGATCCCAATGGCCTGTCATTCATCTTTCAAATAGCCTTACACGCCAGTACCTCCATCATGAGGCACAGATGTAGGGTGACCTCCTGTCTGGCCTGGCCTCCACTGGTATCTGTGCTGCAGCCTGCCTGTGCTGTGCAGGGTGTTTCTGTCTGGGTAAGTATATAAATGAGTGTGTGAGTGAGCGTGTGTGTCTTCGGGGGGTGAAGCCAGCTGGTCCAATGAAAAGCAATCTGACAACACTATTCAGGCAGCACATTCCTCTACTTTTTGCGTTACAAGAGAATGATGCACGGAGGGGAGGAAGCAGTGGAGAGGGAGAGGGGTGGTGAGTGACCCAATGACTGCCCTGAAAGACTCAGAGACTTTGAGGGGGGGGTGTTTAGAATGTCTTAAAATTTAAAGCCCCTCTGCTCTGCATCGTCAGAAGCAGTGAGGGGAGGGGATGGCGGCAGCTGCCGGACAATAGAACGAGAGCGTGCACACACACTTCTCCTTTCACTGGCTCCTGGTGGAGGGGGTAACCTGACCTCGAGGTCCCGGCCCTCCCCCTCTAACCTGGGACAAAGCAAGTCCCTGCACCCCGTGACCCTAGCAACAGCCGCCCAGCTTCCCTCTACTCTTTATCATGCAGGAGCTGGCGCGCCACAATTACTATTGTTCGCGCCGCTGGAGCTTCAGGGCTGCCAGCTGTTGCTCACTGAAGAGAAGCACTTTTTTTAAAGAGCAAAGGCTCCATGCAAGCCACCTGAACTACAGAGATTGTTCCTGGTTACCCGAGCACTGCTTGAAGACTGTCTGACACACTTTATCTTTTTTTTTTTGTCATTTCCAAAAACATGGGCATAATATTTCAGTAGCATGTGTGCCACTGTAAAGGTCATTTGATTATCTAACTGAATCTAAAGAGCAAGTTTTCCCTGAGGCTGCATGTGCTGCAGAGTACATGTAACAGCACATACTGTACTACATGCAGTTTAGTGTGTCAATGTCAGTGATAAGGAATGAGGAAAATACGTTTGACCCAGAGAAATGAGAGGGGGGATACTGATTCTCACTGAAATACTTCTGGTCTACTTGTAAATGTGTTACAAGCATGAATAGTTCCAGTGTTGTTACATCAGCAGGTGTGCGTGTATGTGTGTGTTTGTACCTTAAACTGACGTTGGCCTGCTGATTAACCTGAGTGGTGCTGTTGGACCGCCTAAGGTTCTTGATGGAGCGGGAGCTACCAAGGCTGGCATCGCTCTGTGGATTTAAAAGGTTTGTTAATGAATGATAAGATTTCTTTGCAAACATTACACACTTGGTATCATGGAGAATTCTGAAATGAGCAACCCAGAAGACAGTCCTGATTTGCTCATTCCTGCATCTTGAATAGATTATCCTATAACTCGTAAACAATCAGCAGTTCCCAATCTGCTGCCAGTACAAAAGCACACATACGGCTGTGCACAGTTACTCACCAGAGTATTGCGCTTTCCCCTGCTCTCACTGGCCACAGAAACCGACACAGAGCGAGAGAAGTATTTCCCAGGTGATGCGCTGCTGGGTCTTTTGGACATAGAAAGCTGGGAGCCCGACAAGCTGAGGTCCAAGGCATCTCCTGAGACACCTGTCGGGATGGACGAAGGGCTACGTGTTGTATGCATCCTCTGAAAACCTGAAATAGAGTATAATAGGCTTGGATATCAGACACAATAGGCCACACATGCTATTTGCCTAGGGGTTCAGCGGGCACAACCACAACAACAGAGGTACTAACCGCCACTTTCCCCTGTTCTGTCTCCCAGGGAAACCAACAACAAAACCACTCACTGTTTTCACTACAGCTGGAAACACTGCTTATCGTTGTGTTCTGTTTTCACAGCTACATGTTTGTCTCTCTAAGAGCCAAGCTAGTTGACTGGTAAAACCCTGAATAAAATGCGATGTTGCTGATGCCTTGAGGCTATAGTACCCTGGCGTTGCCAAACATAACGTCAGCACAGCTCTCCTGAAACACTGTGGCAGGTGTGTGTTAGCCCCGTTAGCTGGTGGTTTTGAAGAGGAATAAAAACGGTTGGTTTTCAGACGAAGTCTCGTCAAAGCGCCTCTCAGCTAACACTTAACGTCTAAAACGTTCCTCTCAACCGCAAAACTGTTGGCAGTTAGCGTTAAGTACTTACTTCACAAACTGGAAGGCACCATTGCTGATGATCCAGAACTGTTTTTAATCCCCAACACGAAGGGTCCGAACAACGCGTAACATCATCTCTGTGGCAACAACGCAGACAAGCGACGCCTCTCGACCTGTGGTTGGTGGAGAAACAACAGTGCCCATTCATCCGGGCATCTGATAGGTTGGGCGGAGCTGTCCGTCTACTGTGTAGATTCCAAGGGGCGTGGCTCAAACAACGGTTTGGTTGACTTTGCAAAGGGAGGCGTGTTGGCAAAATGACATTTTTACAAGTTATCAGAGTTGAGATCTACTTCACAGAAAGAAGAGAAGTTCCAGTTCATTCAGAGTTCATTTATTGATTGTTCCCTGACACCTCATTAGCAGATTGAACATAACATGATGAATAAAAGTAGGTCCGCTTCAAATGTATTTACTTCACTAATGTATCACTTTCTCTCTCATTTGAACCTTTAACAAATAAGACATCTCAAAATGTAACATTTACAATATTTACATCACAGAAAGGCATATATTTCATCAGAACATGTCCTAGCATATGGAGTGAAATAATCATAGACAATGGTAATCCATATATCCCATTAGTAATATATCAATAACAACAAGAATCACATAAAAGAAGAAGATCAGAAATAATTCAGCTGTCTGTAGAAACCATTTATCTTCTTTTAAACTCTACAGCTGTCCTCCACACGTCAGCCCCTTGTCCGAGGGTGATGTCCTCTGGTAAAGACTCGAGCCCCAGCAGAGGTGGCAGGTCTTTCTCCTCCAAATGGCCCTCTAAGGTGGACCTGATGCTGGAGACAGCAGGGAGGGAGGGCATGAAGAAAACAACTGTTAGCACTGCATCCATTGTTGTCACCACAAGCATTCCTATTCACTTCCCTGCCCAGCTGCTGCTTCAATAGAAATGACCTGTGGCTGAGGGGAAACAACTTAAGCTCCTTTCCCCTGACAGATGGCTGCCTGGAGGGGTCACACTCTGGTCCTGGATGTCAAAGGGCTCCAAATCCCAGGAGAGAGCCCCGGGTGAGACCTCCACACTTTACTCTGATTAAAGCTGTCTGGGATCAATGGATTCCTTTAGACTAGGGTGGTAATCTTTGAACTAACAAAAGGCAAACTTCTTAGATTCATGAGCTTCCAATAAATTCTTATTCCTAAAAATACCTCTTGGGTAAACTAGGGAACAAATGTCAATAATGCAAATGTTTTGGCATTGTTTTACCATTTGGTGCATTACCTCCTACAAAGGCTAAACTCACAAATGGTTAATGAGTTGTGTTTTCACTATAGAAGGGGGATAACAAATGGCTTGTGCTTACTCCCAGTGTGGTTGGTAAGCCTCGTCAGGCACGGCATTGCTCGTCTTCAGCAGCAGAATTTCATGCAGCTCCAAAGAGAAAGTGTCAACATCTGTGACAGCGAGGAAAACCTTCAGCCCCTTCCTCTCCTCCTCAGACAGCCTCTGCTGGAACACTGAGGGTAGCCTCTGAAACGGGTCCTGAAACATGATCATGAATTAAATGTAATCAAAGTTTAATTAATAAAAAACAACAAAATGCTTTGGAGCAGAAACTGCAGCTCAGACAGAATTCGTTAAATTCAGTTTTTATTGGGGTCAAACTCTGGGCGCCTGCCGTTTCAGACGGCACACTTTCAACGGATTACAGCCCAGAAAATGTAACTCTCTGTGGTGTTTGGGGTCAGTCAGTGGCAGCCAGCACAGGTCACGGATGAAAATAATGACTCAAAAACAAATTATGTGCTCACCAGTTTCTTTCATGGATTTTGCGATTTTAAGTCTTTAAAGGGCCTTGGCGCATGCACATTTTAACTGTTGTGACCAAAAAACAGGGCTATTCCATGTTATTATCCTTTTTCTGCTACATGCAGTAAATTCGATAATCGTAAATATGATTTTATTGATACCTACTTGCATTCTGTTCAGCATAAGCTCAGACTTCCAACAAGTCAGGAGCTGCCAGGTGAATATGCTGTGTTCCAGTTTGCTCTCTCCAAGACCCTGAAATGAAAATGAAACAGACAGGTTTAATGTTTCAAAACACCATACCGGTGGTTTTTTTAATTTATTTTTGGCAGGTTTTAGCTCCTGAACTACAGCTCATGTATACTTCGCATTTTAGCTGACCATTTTTGAATATAGGCCGTTTTAAGTGTTTTTTATGTATTTTTTTCTACCGCAGCCACTGGTTTCCATTCGACAAACTTGTGAAACTTGCTTGACTTGTGTAATCCATCACAGTCTGCATTGTCGGTGTTACATTATTGTTGCATGGTAATGCAGATTAAGTGGAGATTTAACTTAAACATCTGCTCTGCAGTACTTCACAACAATAATTCAACTTGTTACAACATTCATGCAAGTTTTAATAGTCTGCTAATAGATTTTCATATTTTACAAAAATTAATGGAAACCAAAGAATGTATGGAATGGTGTATGTCCAAAAAGAAAAACTTTAGTACAGTGTAAACTGACCTGTAGTTAATGGGCTAAAACATGCAAATAGCTGTTTCAGAGCACCAGAGCGACCATTTTTATTTAACTTATTTCCACACCTTAGTGTAAAATAAGTAGTATTTAAATGGGAGGTTTATAGAAAGGAAAAAACAAGAAAGGGATGTTGTAACAGAGCGTTGCTTACAAAATCACATTCTTTGCATAGCAGTGTTGTTATGGAAATAGCTGTGGGTCTGGGGGTTTCTACCTTGGCTACAGTGCTGGAAATCTGTGGGTCCATCTGCAGTGAATCAGTGAGGTAGGACAAAAGCCGGCCCTGAGGATCCCCGCCCGTCTTGCCAAGGAAACGAAGGCCAATCTCCACCACAAACACAGCATCACACACATCTGTGTATGAACGCAGCACCGTTCTCATGGCACTGCTCACCGAACCCTTCAGCGGTTCCTGCAGTACAGACAGAGAAACTGTCAGCAGGCCAGCGAGAGGAGTGCGAGGGAAGGAATTTGACCTCTAACAAAGTGGCCTCACAAAATCCTACAGGGGAAACTACTGTGAACATTCTTGGGCTGGCATTAGTCAGTTCCAGATAAAGACTTTGGTACCGTAAAAAAGTAAAGTTCATAAGTAAAATGGTCTTACCTGGTGAATCTTGCCTCTGACCTCAGTTAGAACCACAGAGAAATCCTGCAGGTGTCTGTTCAAGTACCTCGAGGTGTCCTGAAGAGGACAACAGTGCTGGTTAGCAGACTGTTTGGTATTACCTGACATCTGCATGCAGCTGTATGGTTAGTTTTGATTTTTACCGCTTGGATAAGTGGTTTTCCAACCAGGAAGCGACGGACCAGCTGGGTTTGGATGCCCGGCAGATCGTAGTTGCTGTCTGTCTCCCCACCTTTCTTCAAGGTGTAGTGGCAGTGGGCTAAAACCAGAGGTAGCAGCTCTCTTTCTGGGTGGCACAGGGTCAGCTGGGTTTCTGATATCCTGTCTAAAGGAACACTGTATTCGCTGGGGAAGTAAAACACGAGACCAGATCAGCTGTATAAATCATAGGTTTAAAAACACAAGAAAGAAGCTGCATCGGATTTGACATGTTGTAACAGGCACAGGTGAGAAGATGACGATGTAGGATCTAGGAAGTCCAGTTTGTATGACACATTCATGAGTCTGAAGGCTTATTTGATGCCAAAATTCTTCACAACAGTTTATGATACTATGAGAGAGAATTGAACATCTCTGGAAAGTTATCAGGACAGCAATCATTTTATCCTCTGTCTCCATGATCGCAAAGCGAACAGTAACATTTTTTACTTCATTTTTAAGAGAAAAAGGGCTTCATGCACAGCATGTACTGCAGAGCAAGTACATGCAAGGTGAACATGTAGTCATAAAAAATAAACCACCAGTGTTTGTGACCCCATACAAATATATGATCAAGGATCTTTTATGAACACTGGTTAAGAGCAATGCGTTTCGCTCAGAATTAAATTGTTTTGTCAAATGTTCAGGCTCAAAAAATTAGACAAACATTTCACAAAACAATCTCAACTCAAGGTCCACTTACTCGCTTGTTCTGGAGCTTTCAACCGTGTTAAACACTCTTTCTTAGCAGATTCTGTTGCCAAGGTCAAGCATGAATTTTGGAGCTCAACTTTTAAGCCAACATGGATGAGAAGAGAATTTGAATATTAACAGATCCATGACGCAAACTCAATCTGCTGCTGAAGACTGTGTGAAATGGTCAAAAGCTCCAGAACAAGTGATCAATCGCACCTTGAAGTGATGCTGTTGGCCAACGGCTGTTTCCAAGGTCAAGAATGAACTGTCAAGCTCAGTCCTTGATCATGTGTTTTTTATGGGCTGCGTGTGCGATGTATGAGTGGAATGATTCATGTGTGCTTGAATGTATTTGATTGGCCAACGCAGCACCTTGCTGGACGCCATCAAAAATCATCTTCTCACATAACTAAGGAAATATTTTCATAGAAGAAGAAGAAGAAGAAGACTGGTTTGCTTGATGAACCCTGTTGTTGCACTTGCCTCTGGACCGGGCGTACTGACCTGTCCTCTTGGCGGCTCACGCTCCTCGCCGCTCTCACCAGGCTGTTGTGAGTCTCCAACAGGAAGTCTACCAGAGTTCGGAGACACGACC
Source organism: Macquaria australasica (assembly GCA_005408345.1). Taxonomy (NCBI): domain Eukaryota; kingdom Metazoa; phylum Chordata; class Actinopteri; order Centrarchiformes; family Percichthyidae; genus Macquaria; species Macquaria australasica. The sequence goes on from SEMN01000228.1 coordinate 171,804, forward strand.
CCGGTCCATGTCGGCTCGGTGTCAGAAACTCCCCAGAGCTCTCGGTTGTCACCTCCTTCTCACACAAGTTCACATCCACACCCAAGTCTGCTGCTATATATACACACAGGCATGGGAGAAAGTACACAAAGTCGTGTGGTGAAAGACATGTAGGACACAGCTAATCCCTTCTCCACACAGAGGTGTGAACTCCTGGTTTAACACTGATTCAACTGAATTCGATTTTTCAAGTTGCAATTCAACAGAGATTATTATTTTTCTTTCTCAATTCAGTCTGATTCTGCTTTGATTTGATTCAATAACAATTACTAAACACTGTATATTTATTAAATAAATGTGCCCTAATGTGAGAATCTCATACAAAGTCAAATAAAAACAATGAATTATGTTTTAAATTATTCTAAAATAAGAGACTAAATGTAATGTTTCCACTAATCCAAACACTGAAGACTTCAGACTGTTTACATTAAACACTGCTGTCAAACTGGAAGAGTGCTTTTAAACTGAGATTTAAACACTGAATATCCTGTTAAAAATAATAAATCAAACAATTAACTACACTTATAAAAATTGTTGTTTAAGAAAGTGTTGACCACACGTTTCACTCTCAGTGGTAGTAGCTAACTGTAAAAATGTCATTTTAATCATGTCACCAAGCTGCTCTTGTTCATAACAACTTACATTCGACCTATGCTCAGTTTTAAACTGTCATAATAAATTATGTTTAATTGAGTCAGTGTTGTCTTTTAAACTTCCACTTTTAAAATCATACTTTTATTGTACCCAGAATTGATTTCATTCTTAACTATGTTAATTTTATATTGTGAATCACGTGGTAACTTTAGCTTAGAGAAGTTTATTTTAGTACTATAGTAGTAGAAGTAGTAACTGTAATATTCATATTACTGACACTGGTATAAGTAGCAGCAGTAATAGCAGTGGTAGTAACAGAATCAGGTTCAGCTTTTCTATCGTGGCAGAGGATGGAGTAGATACCACTGAGTTTGATTTTTGCATTTCTAATCGTGTCAGATTGATTATTCTTTTTGACAGATCAATGCATCCAATCAGCATAGTTTATGTTACTCCTCTACAACTGTACATTTATACATTAGAGTTAAATGTTAATGGAGACATGCTTACAGTTGTTTGCCACCTCTGCTCTGAGGCAGTTCCACACCTTGATGAATCTCTCCACTCTCTCAAGCAGCTTCTTCTTCTGGTATCCTAATGAGCATAACGAGAAAGCTCAGTTTGTGTGTGTGTGTGTGTGTGTGTGTGTGTGTGTTAGCAGTGGGGTTTGCATTACAGTTTCGTTGTTGTTGCTGTATGTTCAATATAAAATGAAATGCTGATATACCTGCTGGTATCTGCTGTAACATCAGTGCAATAGTCGGAGTTGTAGCGTCTGACGTCAGAGGAAACACTCTCAGCAGGTCTGACTGTAAAGCAGCCAGCTCAGGTAGGTGATGTAACTGCCTCACACAGTGTATCTGGGACAAACACACACAAAATGTTTATTAACATATAATAACATGTAGTAATGCAACACACATTAATATTCACTGAAAAAGAACAACACAAAACCTGAGCTTGAGGAAAGCCGTCGACCCGAGAGACCCAAACAAGAGCTTCAAATTTTGGCTACTAACTTTTATTCACTGTAGGACCTAAGTGACATTTCTGCTGCACTACCTTCCCTAAAACAGGCTGTTTTCAGTCGTGCATGTTTTTTTGTTTGTCTGATATTTAACACTATACTACTCAACCGATTTGAGTGAAAATTGGGCGAACATTAGGCAATGGGTCAAGTAAGAGCTGAATTATTTCACTTTATGTTTTAGCTCATAAATAAATGTAAATCCAATCATCCAATCTTTAACAAATTTGGTATGTTAAAATAAAACAAAGACGTTTTTTGTTAAATGTACACACATTTACTGTTGACTTATAGGCAGCCCTTCAACAACATGATGAATCTAAAATACCAAAACTCAGTGATCCTGAGTCTGATTTGCTTGAAATCTTGCACAATTACTCCATGCCCCAATATTCCCAGCCAGGATTGAAGTATTCTTCAAAAAAAGCCTATTACTGTGTGATTATCCTGCACTGTGTCCCCAGTCTTTGTCAGAAAAAGGATTTCACATGCCCCTGATGAAGATTGGTACCTTCTTGAGGAACATGACCAGCAGGGGTAAGGACCTGGGTCCCTGTGGTTCTCCCACCAGCTGAGAGAAGCGCTGCACAGTCATCGTCTCGGGGAGAGTCCAGAAGGAGGAGCGATGCGTCGGGCAGTCAGAGGGGAGGGACAACATGTCCCCAGGATCCCTGAAGAGGAGATTCATCAGGGGACTTCCAGCGAGTCCATCATCTGCACCGATTCTGTCCTGAGCTTCAGCCAGCTTCTTCTGCAAATCCTGAAAACAAGCAGGTGGAAGAAACAAGATTTTATCACCCTGTAGCACAAAATGTCTTTGTGTCTTTCTTACAAAAACGTGGTTCGTATTGATTCCAGTTACAGACTTGTAAGCAATCAATGCGCTGCTTTTAAAAACATTGTATTGCTTACTTGAAGTACTGGGTTGATGGCAGAATCACAGACGAGCTTCTCCCACTGCTGCCGTCCTTGTCTGGAGGACAGATCCTGTCTTGCGCCGCGGGAACCTTTGTTAACATTCAGCAGAGTTATGTCACCCACTTTTTTAAATGAACAACAGAAGCAGCGAGCTGAAAATCGTTGGAAAGTCTGTATCACCTGTAGTGAATTCTGTGCAGGTATTGAGAATCAAATGAAGTGTAACCGCCGTGTTGTCCATGTTCTGATCCAGCGTCTGCCCCAACACTCTCATGTCCTTTTCAAGGTGGTTCCACAGGAAGTTGAAAACATCATGGGGCCTGGGGTGGATCATGTCACCAAGTCCCTACGACAAAAAAAGCACCACAGGATTATTATTACAAAATGCCATCTTTTCAATCCCAGTGATGTGTCAAATCTGGTGTTAAATTTAGCAGAAGTCTCACTCTGTGATTTCTTAATGCGCCTTGAAGCATGGTGAGGTGTGTAAACAGCCGCAGGATGCAGGACTGAGCATAAGTCAGCTGTCTTTCAGGGGCTTCAGACCTCTGACCAGCCTCTCCTAAAATGTGTCCTGTCCGAGTTTGATCTCTGAGAAGAAACACTAATTAAATTAAAAACAAATATTTGACTGAAAATACTGTCACAAAGCTGGTTGACTGAAGAGTTAATACCTTTCTCCTGTGTGTCTAGTAAATCCAGCGACTGGGTCATGATTCTGCCCACCAACTGGAAGTCCACACTGACATTTTGCTAAAACCATGGGTCTACCACACTATGGGACAAATACAGAAGCATATAACGTATTATTTATTGATTTTCTCTATGCTTAAGGAATGCTTGCCAAGACGGACACAAAGAAAGCTCATACCTCTGTCACAATGAATGGATGGCCATTGGCGCAATCTGGGAATGATGTAAAAGACATTATATATATATATATTCTGATGGACTATTATGGCAGAGATAACCCTTTATAATGTAAAATACTTACAGTACAGCTGTGCGTTCTTGTCTCTGTGCAACCACTTTCTGGCTTCACTTGTGAGATCATCGGGCATGGTTGGCAGAAAGGAGTTCTTGGAGGAAAACGTAAGTGGAGTTAATGTGCTACATTCATGGAAAATAGAGTAAGTCTTCAGTTTTTAGTTTTATCTGGAAATGTATCAGTGTTTATACAAAAATGCAAGTGAAAATTGAATTTTTGTATTATAGATTTTGTAAAATCGGATCTGTAATTTATTTTTTCTTCTTTCTATTACTTGTTGCTCTTGCAGCAAGAGGACTCTGTTTACTGTAAACTAAGGTGGTCAGTGTCTTTTGAATGAATTGCTACATAAATTATGCTGATAAATTGGTAGAAACTGAAAACGATGAGCCTTAAAGTGGTGCTGCAGCTGTTTAGTTTTACATTTCCATAAAGTTGGGGGATGGTGAGAGACAGATAAAAAAAAAAAAATTGAAGCCATACAGGCTGATATATCCTGACTTTGAGTCCTTAGTAGGGGCCAAGCTCACACTAGATCCTACATTTCCCATAATGCAATTCGCTTGCATCTTTTGTTGGATCATCCCGGCCTGGTAAACACCCACGTCTTTTAAAACTCCACACCTCCAGTTTGTAATGCAGGCATTTTGTTAAACAGCTGTAGACTATAACCCTGATGATCTCACTATGACATCATCAGGGTTATTTTCTCCTCCAGGGCCACAGAAGACATTATACAACTGTTTTCACAGGCTGAGAAGTACTAACCACAAGTAAACTGACCTTCATGTGTAAAATCAGAGGTAAGAGATAAGAAGTGTCTTACTGTGACATTCTGAGGCTCGGAGGCTATGTGATGAAGAGGAACCAGCAGAGGATTTCCACTGAGGAGCACAGAGTCCAGATGGACAAGCAGCTCCAGGAGGGTTTGTCTCTGAGCCAACAGATCCGTGGTGATGTGGAGACTTGAGCCCGGTCCACCAATCTGATTTGACAGCAGTGCAGTGCAGAAATCCCTGAACTCCTTTGACAACTGGGCCTTTTTCAGGAGCTCTTCCAGTCTTGCCATCTCCTGTAAGTTCATGTAGAGCCACATGTTAAAATAAGAAAGTCAACTTATAATAGACACAATGTACATGAGACATCATGTGTAGTGACCTGTGGGGAGGGACGTATGTTGACGTCAGGTGATCTGTAGCAGCAGGTGACCTGTCTGAACAAGGCCAGGGCCAGGAGGCTGATCTGAGAGCCTCTCAGCTTCTACAGAGACAATAAAACAATATTATTATGTATATACATATATAATAGGGTTTTTTAACACCCTTATTATTACTCTTACCAGTTACTCTTTATGATGGTAAGACAGTAACTTCCTCATATAGGCTAACATTGAAATTTAACCTCTATTTAGCATTTATATTCACTAACGTTTAATAAATGGTTTCTAACACACTATAATATAGTTGTTGTGAGCAGATATAAGTGTTTATTAATGCATTTGTCAACATAAATACTGTATGTTAATAAACGCTTACAACTACATTAAAGTGTGTTATAAACCATTTATTAAATGTTTACATAGTGCTAAGAAATGCTAAATAAGGCGAGTTAAAATATTAAATTATTCAGTGTGTCACTGATTAACTGATTCATTTATTCAGTCACATGACCTTCCTGACCTCTAGTGGTCATCAGGAGACATGACAGTGTCTACAGACAACACTGAGGCGGGATCATGAATTCGCCTTTTCTCCTCTACTGTACCTCTAAACTGCTCATAAACTAAATTAACTAAACACTTTCATCAGCCTTCCTATTGGCTGCGGTGTCTCTCTGACCTTTATTTCTGCCATGAAGGTGTCAGATCTGTTTTCCAGCAGAACACGGGCCACGGCTTCTCTCATAGCTCGGTAAGGTGTCCCACAGCAGAGGAACTGGTCCACGTTAGCTGGAATCATCCGCTGTGAGAAAAAAAAAGTTTTAGTGTTTCTTTTCCTTCTAAATGACAAGTGAGGAGTTAACAGTAGTTAAGAGAGCAATGCAGTGTTAATGCAGCAGTTGTGGTGGTTAGTTGACAAATAGCTAACAACATTAAATTCTACCTTATTCTCAAAAAATCTTGGTTTACATTAATTTAAAACAACACAATGTGAGTAGAGCTGAAATGATTAGTCAATTTATCGACTAGTTGATAAACAGAAAATTTATTGGCAACTATTTCGATAATCCATTAATTGTTTGTGTCATTTTTTTCTGGTTCCACCTCCTCATATTTGAATATTTGCCTGTTTTCTAGTCTTCTATGACAGTATACTGATTATCAGCCAGAACAAGTGATTTGAAGACGTCAACTTGGACTCTGGGAAAATTGGAATGGACATTTTTCACTATTTTCAGACATTTTAAAGACGACTGATCCAACAAATAATCGCCAGATTAATCAATAATGAAAATAATCGATAGTTCCAGCTCTAAACATGCGCATTCAAAATATCAGCATAGTATAACAGCACAAAACTGCTGTTGGTAGGAAAAATATTTCTCAAAAATGTGGTGTTTTATGGAGAAAAGTATACAATTATTTTCTTAAAACTACAAAAACGTTCTCATTAAAACAAGGGACAAAAAAAAAAAGACATAGGATGATTTTTTCTCAGTTCGGCTGCTCTGTGTTTCTGTAAGATATCTTTACCTGAAGCTGAAGGAGTTTTGCAGGGAAGATCCATCTCCAGGCCGGACTGTTCATCAGGGACAGTACGCGGTCCATACCAGAGAGTCTGTGGACCACTCGGAGCAGGTAAACCCTGTGCCAGTCATTACCACAGTACTCACACACCGCCTTCACCTGCAGCAGGTACTCAGCCTCTACTCCACGCCTGCCTGCATTTCATGAAGAAACATAAAAACTTCACATGGTCCTTTATTTCCCCTTTTCATAAAAATACAGTGCATCTGATGAGATTTCAAAACCCTGTATTTATGCATCAAATATCATTTCAGGCAGTGTTTAATTAAACAACGTGTACAATCTAAATGATGAAGTTGCTGTGATTTAAGTTAAACAAAGTTCTGCATTACACACCCTGATCTGCGGCTTCCTCCAGCAGCCGGGCCGCGGTGCTCAGGCATATTCTCAGCGTGGCGATGTTGAGCAGGAACTCTGCTGGGTCTTCTTGTCTGTCTGGAGTCTGTTTCCTGGCCATCCTGCTCAGGAATTTGATTTCTGCTTGCCTTTGCTGTTCTCTGCTCTGTTCCACTTCTCTCGCCTCTGAGCACAACAGAGAGTCCTGAGAAAAATTAAAAAAATATGCTATCAGTAACAAGTGATGGAATTCGAATGGACCGTGTACATAAATGTTTTGCAGAGGATCTATGGTAAAAAAAAAAAGTCAGTACTGAGTGATCCCTAGGTAAGGCATGTCAAAAACAACAGGACCAGTACAAATTAGCACCAAAGATGAGGCCAAAATTAAAGAAACAAAAAATTACAATCAAGATTATCATCACTCTGAAGTTAGTGTTCATGCAGAAAGCACAACTGGACAAGAGAAGTTTGTGTCTTTTACCTGGAAGCAGTTGACAAACAGCAGGTAGAGTTCAGTTCGGTCTTCGCTGTTTAGAAGCTTCTCCTCCAGGTTCTTCAGGTAGGTCTGAATGTGAGCCTTCGCCTGGTCGAAACTGATGGATATACTACGATTTAATAACGTGGAGTTTCTGCAGGGAACCTTCTACTTTTATTCCAGTTCAGAAGAAGTTCAGAAGAAAATACTGTACATTTAAGATATTGGATCACAAAATATTGCTGCTGGGTCAACAGCAATATTTCCAAAAACTCAGCTTTCCTCTAACAGCCTTGTTACAACTGACCCAATAACCTTTTAACAATGTACCCAACCTGTAGAGAAGCATGTGGTCCTTCAACTGATCTGACACTCAAAATCCACAAAATTGGAATTATTATATTTTTCACCCAGCACGGTTAAATTTAGGAGATTTTCATTTCCATTTTTTATCTGAGAAAAGGAAGTACACTTTTCTTGCTTTCCTAATGTGGTGTTACTGCTGAGCAAATGGTTTGAGTACTTTCTCTGCCCGTGCTCACTGGATTCGTGCCCTCACCTGTACTGCAGCAGCAGTTTTGGCAGCACAGATCGCACCACTGGACTGTTATCCACACACTCCAGGAAGGGAGTGAGCTCTCTGGTCCTGTATACATCGCCTGCATCACACAAAAGAATAATAAATAAGAATAAAAGGGCTGAATGTCTCATTATCACAGCATCATCAGTTATCTTTGAATTATTCTCTTACTGACCGTTAGCAGAGACAAGTAAGGAGAAGAGCAGCTCGACCACTCCCTCTTTGGGCCTCTGCCCCTCTGACAGACAGAACCTGGACACCACCTCCAGGAAGAAGAAGTTACAGCAGTCCCTGATCGCTGCCTGCTGCTGAAGTGCTGCCCTGAACCATGAAAAGAAAAAAGTTACTGGAAAGCTGAGATCTGAAAGATTAATTCGACAACAGCGTCGGATGCCCAGACGCTTCAGTTCCTTGTACTTTGTTTCACAGACTGCTGTACCAGAAAACATTATTTAATAGCAAATGTCTCACTTTTAACATTAAATAGCAACAAGTTAAACCTGCAAACAAGCTGGGAACACAACATTGACGTATCATCAACTTTGTAGTTGATATGGTGAACTTGTTAGCAGACAGTTACTTATTTACACATGCAGTGGTCATGGAGCAACATTAGCATTAGTTAGGAATCAGACCACCAGAACTCACTTGATGGTGAGAGAAACAGTGGGCTTGAAGTTGGTTGGCAGGTCTGCCCTGCATTTAGGGCAAGAACGTCTGTGTGGCTGAATGCTTTCCTGGAGACACGGCAAACAGAAGACATGCTGGCAGGGCAGGACGGACGGCTCTGTGAGCTCCACCAGGCAAACTGGGCAAGAAATGCCAAACCTTCACAGAACAAAATATCATTATTAACTATTAAAAGAGTTATGGTGAGATGTTTGAGACTTGTTTCTAATGTATTATTCAAAATAAATTGGTGAAGCTGTGGTTGAAATGAATGTTTGTTCGTGACATTTTTTTTCAGCTTACTGGAATAAGTCCAGATGTTCCCTTAAACTGAAACACCAGCTGAAATATTGAAAACAAATTGTAAAAGCAGATCCTGACCTCAGATCCCTGCTGATACACTCATCATGAAAAGAATTGAGGATCCGGATCAGCTGCTTCAGTGTGTCTACGCTCCTTACATCAGGTGACTCCTGCATCAGCTGTTAGAAAATGAAACAAAAAAATAATTTGAAAACATGTCTTGTTTTTTCCCTCCCGTCTGACTGCTTGCAACTACTCTAAACTACAAAAGCTTTTTACGTTTGTTGTTAAACTGTTGCGTAGTTTACAACTATGTCTCCTGCTCTTAGTAAGACATCTCCAGTCCTTTCCGATCCTTTCTGGATCTTATTATTTTATTTCTACTGTTCTTGTTGCTTTAATAGGTAGTAGTACACTTATTATTTTATTTCTACTGTTGCAAAGTTGCTTTAATAGGTAGTAGTAGTACACTAATACATTAACCTTCAGGGAAAAATGACAAGTGTCAGTGAATACAAAGAAGTATTGTTTAGGCCATTATCTACTAACTAAAGATGCCTCAGGATCTGGGAGGCTTCCCACCTCAGCTAGATCATTTCCTGGGGGAAACCTCTTTCAGTCAGATCAAGATGAAAACACAGACCCTAAAACCATTTTACTTACGTTCAGGTGAAGGTTGCAGTGTTTGAGAGCCAGTTCTTTCAATCGTGAGCCGTTCTGTTTAACTTTAAAAATGACGTGTTGCACAAAAGATGCAACAACCAGCATCCCATCCCACAGTGACCTGAAAGGGCAAATGAGGTTATAAATAAACCTTGAAACACAGAAAGCTTTTCTCACTGTACATCTTGCCAGACTCACCTGATGGAGTCCAGATGTGACAGACAGCTAGGGCTACAGAGGGTGCTGTATTTCTGACCAAACACTCTATCCAGACATGGCTGCAGAAACTCCAGTCTGCTCACAAAGGACTCGCACTCTTGCAGGGACGTCACAGTCAGTAGTTTGGTCTGCTCAACACAGATACCAAGAGCTAAAATGTCCTCCACCTGCCAAAAATAAAAAGACATCATGCTCAATATAAAATTATAACATGTTAACCTTTTTATAGTTAGCATGTTGTTATTATGCTGATGTTTATCATGTTGGCATTATAAATGATCACTAGTCTCACAGTACAGCAAAGGGTGACAGGATTTCTGCCAGTTATAGAGGTATCCCATCATAAACTAAACTCACAAGTGGAAATTGGACCTGTTGGTGACACTAAATGAAACACTAATGGCTGTACCTTTTGTAACTATGCTTCCAAACCACTTCATATTTCAACAATAAATGCACTGGACACAGAGATGTTTAGAGATTTCAAATGATGATGATGTTTAAAATGAAGCCTATTCCCACCATTTCTTGGGGCTCCCTCTTTGTCCCCTGCTGAGAGACATCGGTGGCTAGCTGGGGCTGCAGCAGAAACATGTGGCAGAGAGTGTCCAGTCTGGGGGCAAAATGTTTGGCAGCAGCCGTTATCCAAGCAGGAGAGAGGTCAGTGACGGCACCCATGGACGTCTGAAGCTCCAACACACAGCCCAACATGGCCCTGGTGAACACCTGTAGCAGACATGTGTAAAAAGTCAAGACTATTTGGCTGTTTCCAAAAATGTTTCACCTAAATGTGTGACTCATAATGTCTATACCCTAAACTCGTCCTTTGACTTGATCTTCAAAGAAAGCAGCAGAAAGTCTTGCAGATAGTGGTGGCCATACTCCGATCTTTCCTCGTCTGAGAGTTTCTGTAAGTGTCTGCCCAGCCTGCTGTTGTTGAAGGTGCTCACAAACTGGAGAATCCTCTCTGTGCCATCCTCTCTTGTTACTGAGGGTCAGTTATAAGAGCCAGAAAAAACAATTTGAAACCATACCATACAATATATACTTCTGTTCATGGGTTTATATATGTAGTCATTAAAAAAACTTCATGAGACCAAGGCAAACCTGGCATAAATTCTGATTCTTCCCACAGGCCTTCAAGATGCATTCTGATGAGCCAACTGAATGCAGCAGCGCAGGGTTGTTCTTCACCATCCAACATGAAGTAGTGCTGCACAAGCACCTCTTGGTCTGACTCACTAGAAATCATAATAATAAAATGAAAAATGATGCCTTTTGTTGATTAAATTCACTGTGGGAATTATACAGAACAAGTAATCCACAATACCTTGGGATTTGGAGAGGTGTTAGGTCTAAAATCTGTGAATCTGCCAGGATGTCCAACCACAGCTTTAGCAGGCCCTGACTGAGCCTGTCATCAGAGAGCAGGTCCAGATTCGCATACCTGTCCATAACCTCCAACATGCTGGCCAAGATTGGAGTCACGGTGGACTGAAGACAGCGCCACAGGGTATGTCTGTCAGAAAACCAAAGAAAGCAGCACTTGATGAAATCATTGTCTAGAAACAAGAAAGCACTTAAAGAGAGCCAATATTAAAACATTTTAAATAATAAATAAACAGAATCTGGTGCTTTATCTGAAGGAAAATACACAAAGTGAAATCCTAAGATCTGTAACTGGAGCTGAATTCATTCCAGAAACAAAACAAACAAAAGATTGCATAATCTTTCAAGCAATTCATTTTAATGAATTCAAGTTATCCTGTTAAGTAACTTTACCTCAGAGTTCCCCCCTCCTGCAGAGCCTGGCGTTTCTTAGCTTCTCTGCTCACCCACTCCTTAGGAGAGCCCATCCTTTCTTCTCTATGTGCCAAAGCCTCTGCCAGTCTACTCAACAACACCTCCTGAAAGTGAGCTTTAATAAAGTATATAATCAGAAACCAGTCAGAGATGCAACAAGACTGATAAAACTATTTGCTCCTACATCAGAATCAGATGTTGGCGTCTTATAGACAAAATGAATAACATCAACAAACTCTTGCAGATACATGCTGGCTATTTGATAGTTTTGTTATACAAATTAAACTCATTCTCAGATGATTATATTTACCTCCTATTTCCCCTTTACGAGTTCCCAGAAGAGTCAGAAGGATATGCATTCGCTGCATGCTTCGTGATGTCACGTCACTGCTGTCCCTCAGCAAACCCACAGCTTTTTGGATACATGATCTCACCAAGGATAGACTGTGGAGGTGGGCTCTATCTGCCTGTACACACACACACAATGAAATTAAATTCAGCATTAAAAACTAAGATTTGTTTTAAGCTAACACACATAAAGAAACAGTCTATTTACTCTTAAACTCATATTTGTATCTACCTGAGAGTATTTTCTTTTCCTCACCATTTCTCCATCTTCATGGTGTTCTATTAAAGATCAAGAATACTGTTTATTTTACAGTAAAATAAATAAAACTACTTTCTTTGACATGTGTAACACAACACACATTTTAATGCCCAGAATATGTACAGTTTCTACCTGATGGTGCTGGGTTGAGTAGGTTGCTAATGAGAGTTCCACAGAAACCCAACAGGTTTAGGCTCATGTCCTCTGAATCCCTCAGGTCATCAATATGTACTGAGTGCCAGACTCCTTTGATGCCAAAAACAAAACATGGCTGTAATCTTGTCATACTTCATGTATAATGCTGTCAGCAAATAATTATATTAAAATAAATGAAATCACAATCCACTCATTACTCACCTCCTTGGAAACCAATGTACTGAGACTGACTTGGGATCCTAGAGACCTTCACAATGAAAATCACCCAACAGGTCTGATCCTCCAGTGACATCAAGTAATTCATGGTGCAATATCTGGAGGCAGATGGTATCATAAACACCAATGAAATTGCTCTAATGCCCATTTTTCCACTCAGCATGCATAAAATCACACTGCAATCTGTTTAGGATCTTGACATTGAGCCCTACTTTGCTGATGCTATGAGCTCATCACTGCAGTGGGATTCCTCAAGGTCCATCTGGATTAACAGGATGTGAAGAGAGTGGCCAGCATCTTGAAGGAAGACCCTGAAACAGAAAGGCGAGCAAGAGAAAGATTAGAAGACAAAAATAAAATACATAAGCCATGCTGCTGTTATCTGAATAGTTAGTACCGTATCTTGTTGCAGAAGGAGACCTCAGTGTCAAACTGGTGGAGCGAGAGCAGGAGGATTCTGTCTGTATGCAGTCCTAGGGCATGGGCTACAACCTTGACATCTGATCTGGTTAACAAGCTGGAGAATGTAGTTATCTATGCAAAACCACAAAGGTGACAGTGATGTAAACAATTTGTAAAGATTGTAAAGAAATGATGAAAACATAATTGGAGCAGTGGTTTGTGACCTACCTCTAGAAACCTGCTGGACCCCTGATGCTTGTTCAGGCAATCTTCCAGGAAATCTCGGAGGGAGTGGTGATGCTGTTGCTGGAAGTACATTCTCTGGAGTTTATCCCTCTCCTGGTTTGCTAAATCTGAATACTTGAGCCTCACCACAGCGTCAGGGGTGGCACAGTTCAACAAAAGGCATTTAGCTAAATCAAAGACTTCTTCTTCCTCATTTTCCCCAGCAGACCCAACGTCGTTTTCTGTCTCCATCATGTCTTCGCTCTCAGACATCACTTTGCTCTTGTCATCAAATACCTCAATGGATTCATCATCATTCTTTTCCACTGACTCAATATCTTGCTCTTTTCCAGCAATCTCTATGTCCATTGCATCATCCAACTGATCGTCCTCCTTATCAGTTACCTCTTTCTGTCCGTTTGAATTTGATTCAAGTATTTCATTTGGTTGATCTTCCAGTGAGTCATCTTTTTCATTCTGTTGATGTTGTCTTACTGCACTCTCTTCAACTTTTTGTGCTCTCCTTTCTAGTGCTTGCAAGAGAGCGCTGGCACAGGCATCGCCATGGTAGCCAACAAAAATGTCAGACAGCTTGAAGTCTTCTGCACCCTCACCTGAGAATTCCTTCACCCACTCATTCAGTTTGTGGAGAACCCTGTGTTGCCATGGTTCCAGATCAGTACTCCTATCCACCCTGTGTTTTTCAAGCCTGTTGATGAGGGGCATGGGAAAGTGCTCATAGACCTTCTTCTGGTCCTCCACAACCACCAGTCTGAAGTTTGTATGGACACGGCATTTGACTCTGTGGGAGCCAAGACCAAGATCAACATATTGCTGCTTACTGAGGTAAACATAGTACTGGTTCAAGGCATCATACAGGCTTTCATAAAGATTTTGCATGTTGAGGAGGATGACAGTACGCCCGGTCTCCATGCATGTTTTCACACGGTTAACATTACGGCAGATTTGGGCATATTCTTGGTCCTTTGGGAACCCTGAGCCAAAGACAATTTCAGGCGGTGGACAGTCTCCTTTGGCAAAGATTTGTTGCTGAAGGATATGAAGAGCTGCATTGTTGGTGGTCAGCAAAAGGAGGTAACGGCTCTCGTGGTTGGTGTCATGATCAAGATTCTTTTTCACCATCTGCAGGGTGCTTGGTCTGGGAATTTCCATTAAGTTTTGGAGAACGTCCTGGAAAAATATGACAGGGTCAAAACCCTCTGGCTGTCCACTGAAGTTACGCAAGATGGACTCTACCAACTGTCCGCCATCTGGTTCTTGTTGTGTCGATTTGACTGCGGCAAAGAGCATTTTGACAAGGCAATAATAATCCCTTAGGCCAAAGAACTGATTCTTTGAGGTCTCTTTACAGATGTTCAAGAATGCCTTTGCCAAAGATGGGAAGAGGTGTGTGATTTTCAGAAGAATTGGGTTGGAGGATGAGCAAATTCCCTTGGCAGTTTCCACAAGTTCATCCTCACTCGGATCCCATCGGGACACAAAAATTCCTCGATTCATCTTTGCTGGGTCAAGAGCCCAGTTGGAAATGCCCACAAAGCCAACCTTCATGTGTGGATCTGGCTTGTCATTGTCAATGCAACCATCCTCCAAGAGAGGATGAAGGGTCTTCAGGGGCATCTGAGGAGAATCTTCTGCTAGTCCTATCTCATCAAGCACCACCACTGATACATACTCATCCATGTTTTTGTCCTTCTGGAAGCGAGCACAGTTCCTGAATGTCCCTATAATGCCCTCAGGACTTGAGTGAGGACTGCACTGGAAGGACACCATGTGAACTTGCTTGAGTTTCTTGAATAGCTCACAGTGGGAGTTCTGGCCCTGCATGGCATCAGCAACCACTGTTTTAGCTAGCGACTTAGAGCTGCCTGGCTTGCCAACCAGAAAGAGTGGGATCCTGAGCTCAATGCAAACCACCATGAGAAACACATTCTCTTTGAGTGCAACATTTTTGGCTATGGTCTCCCTTGTCTGTATGTTCTGAAGGAAGAAGTCTTGACAGGATGAAATCTCTTCCTGCAATGCTGCTGAAGAACAGAGAGGGTCTGGAAAGTACCTACAAATGACGGAGAGGTACTCCTCTTTGGCCACCAGAGACGGGTAGTAGCAGACTCCAACTGAAAGAATCAAGCACTTCAGTGTTTTATGAGTCTCACTAAGATGAGAGCAGTTGTTGAAAAGGGCCTTGCTATGCTGGTAAAACCAAACTAGCACTTTCATAGACCTCTCCACATCTCTGAGACTCACAAAACTGCACTCATTTTTCCGACTTCGCATATATTTCTGGGAGGCCCCCAGCACATTTGAAATGATGTCCTTGCAGGCCACTGGCAAACGATGGTCGTGAACTTTCTTCTGAACAATCTGTTTGATGTAGGAAAGTTCAGTTGAATCACTCAACTGACCAAAATCCCATACCAAAGAAGCCATGCTTGGAGGCAGAGGATGAACTCTGTACACCAGCTGCCTCAGAGGGACTTTGCCAAGGCGGTCTTCTGTTTCATTTGCCTTCACCCTGTATCCTAATCCTGCACGTTCCAAACGTTCCACCATTTCAGGAGAGTGCTTCCTGTAAGGATTGCAAGCAGCTATTATTTTCAAGCCACTGGCTGGCTTCAGAGGTTTCCCTTTCATTGACTGGTCACAAAGGATTTCCTTGATGGCAAAAATGGCCTCTGTGGTGTTGGCTTCATCAAAGAACAAAATGGTGTCTAGCTTGTGCATTCTACGGTTCTTCTCAGCAAGTATCTCTGCCTCCCTCACTTTTCTGTAGATCATCTCTGCTGTAGTTCCACCATGTACCTTGACAAGTACCATGTTCTCTACTGGTCTTTCTTCCCTCTGCAGGGCACAAAGGAAACGGACTAATCGGGTTTTTCCACAGCCGGTCTCTCCCATGATGACAACTGGAATTCCACACCGGAATCTCATGTGTATGGCCAACATCTTCATCACATTGTCAGCAGTGAGCTCATATGTTGGGTCTGGATCAAATTTTCTGTCCATCATTCCTGTCTTTGCACCAACAACGCATGAAATCCTTTTGATTTTGTCTGGCCGGGGCAACTGATCAAAGTCTTCTGTGAGAGAGATCCTTTGTCGTTCCAAACCTTGAAAAAGTTTTTCTGACATCACATCTTCTATCAGGACCTTGAGGCTGTGAGGATCAACTGCATTGAGTGTGTTTCGCCTCTGGCATACTTTCACGTTAAAGCCAAGGAAAGACATTGAGGATCGGTCTGCATTAAAGAAAATGTAAGGATGAGACTCATTTTCCCAATGCTTACGAATTGCCAGACGGGCAAGTAGGTCATCTTCCAAACTGTTATCAAGGTGCAGCGTGGGACTTTCATCAGATGTGTTCAGAGATGGTGAGGCAAAATCTCTTGCCATTAAAATCATGAACTTCACAATGAAGCCCTTGAAACCAGGCAGTTGGTCAGCCAGAAAATCTGGATCACAGAAAACTGAGTTCTCACAGTCTTTCAGTTGCACATTGAGGAACCAGGAGAAGTTCTTCAGCTCAGCCCAAGATGGATCTTTCATTCCACAGTATGACAGAAAGTGATTGACACAATCAATGGGATCCCCCATTCTGGATCCTTCCTGGTAGTTAAAATGATCCAGATCCTGATTCTTCCTGTAGAGCTTTAAGTATTGATAGGGTCTTTGAATACCCTCACTGTGAAACTCCTGCTCATCCATGAGTGGATCAAAGGTCTGTTTTGTCAACACCCCGCTACTGGCCAACAACTGCTTCACCTCTTTTGGAGGTCTACAATGGATGGTAGGCAGAATGTCGAGAAGTCCAAGCCTCATCTGTGTGAGCAAATTAAACACATAGATTTATTAAATAAATTGCAGCCTGAGGTCATTATTGTAATTTTTCTCTCAAAAAGGGGCAGAACTCCTTAATTTGAAACTTTCAAAGCTCCCCAAGACCACAGACCATATGCACAAAATGATTTAAGCCACGCTTGCAAATTAGGGGAAATTTAAAGCATTGAATTCAGAGTCAATCAATGGGACCTCAAGTTTATATAGGAAGATGAGTATAGATTATGGAATATAAAGGCATTTTAAGCTTTTTCAATGACCGTATTCTGCTTTTATTAGGTTTGGTATTTGTTTACCACCTAAAAAACATTTTTTATTACTAATGCATGCATGCACACTGCACTTGTGGCAGACTTCGTCCACTTATTTGGGTGATGAGTGAGTCATATAAAATATGAGAACACGCTGTTATTGAAAGCTGATGTCACAGAGTTAAAAAGTTATAGGTTACCAGTCTTGTTCAACGTCTGAATTTACATACAACATGACATTTTAAAACAACAGTTAACACCCATATTGAAAAGAAATTATGATCTGAAAAAGACATTGCTACCTGTTTAGGTTGGTTTTTAGGCGACGTGTATGTTCTGAGGACCTCAACAGTGATCAAGTGAGCTACATTCCTTCTCCACAGCATGCCATGGCTGTCGCTCAAACAGCCCAGAACTAAAAGATGGAACAGGAGCTCCTCCAGACCTGAACGAACCTGTCAGGTAACAAAAGTGAAAAAGAAGACAGACTCTCAAGTACAACCAATCCCAAGATATCTGCAGAGATAAATGCTTGCATACTTACTCCAGCGGTGTCAATGTGCAAGAGAACAGGGTCCTGCTCTCTCAAGGTTGCCAATTTCTCTGATAGACTCTTAATCAAAGAGTCTATATCAACGCATGGTTCAATCAGTCTGATCCTAATATGTTCCGCTCTGGAAGATTTCTGCTTGAACTTCTCAAACAAACGATCCACATAAAGGGATTTCCCTATTGATAGAAAAAATATGTATGTCAAGAAAAATATTGTGTAAATTAATTTGAGTATTGTGAGTGAAAGCCCCTATGTGTACAATTTCTTAGGTGATTTTACATGATAGCATTTAACAAAACATACAGTTTTTACATAACAACCAAATTCTATTCTTGCCACTATTGTATAAGCAATTTCATAATGGCATGCCAATTAGGGTTACCCTTACCAACTGCAGGGCGTACAGATGACACCATCCAGACTGAGAGCTGATGCGGAGAAACCAGTGAGACAGGGTTTTGTGGTATTGTGCTTTGTGTGAAGTGGTGATGTAGATATTTCCTGGCAGTCTCTGCTGTTAGACTCACACAAGCCTGTACTTTGTCACTGCTGAAAAAAGAGGGCACATATCTGTGCTGGTGCACAACAGGACTGACTATTACCAAACGATAATGCGGGTTGGCACTTCTCTTAAGACCCTCAAAGAGCTCCCCCAAGGCCACACTGACATCATATCCCAGCAGCCCTGGATTGACAAGAGAGTATATCTTCTGCCAGTTTCGGCCAGAGCCTTGGCCGAGAGCTCGGCGGAGAAAGATCTCCACCTCCTCCTCTGTGGTTTCCTCTCTGCACACTAGCACCTCATCAGTAGATGGCAGAGGCTGCTCTGGACTCTCCATGTAAAAAGACAGGATGGTGGTGAAAACTTCTGTATTGGGACATAGCACAAGATTGGGCTTTCCCTCCTGGAGAACCAGTGGAAAGTTCCTGATCATGTGTTGCTGGTTCATTTCAGAGAGGCATGAGAGGAAGTTGGCCAGAGACAAGATGTCCAAGTACTCGTTGAGGTACTGTGGCATGTCATTCTTGAATTTACACCAGAGTTTTTCAAGACTGTCCTCATCGCACTTCCTGATGCCATCAGTATGTCTGAGTGGTGAGCCCTCTGCGGCATCATCATCACATTTCATGACACCATCATCTTCATCCTCTGAAGAAAACTCCATCAAATCATGAGTCTCTTCCATGTCCTCTTCAGCATGTCCTGGTGAAGCTGGTGTTAAGTCCATGGAAGGGTTGTAATATTGATCTTCATTGTCAAACTCAACATCTTCCAGTTCATCATGCTTTGAGGTCATGCTTGCTGATTTACTGTAAGCGACTCTGACATCAGTTAGAGTGCACTGAGGCTTTATGGGAAAAAGTAAATGCCATAACTGTGGAGGAACTGCCGCCTGCCGTTGACACACATTGTGTATCCAGTGGCACAGGTACACCATCTGCTCTGAGGTGTAGTGGTTCAGCAAATTGAAGTTGGAGCGCATCTCACTGATGAAGGAATGCCATTCTTTTTGGCAGCTATCCATGGACTGAGCCAGCTTTTGTAGCTGCTCAGTCACTTCACCGTGGTACACCATTTCTTTACCCATCAGGGATAAGAAGGTGACTTTGATGCACAGTTGCTGTTGTGGGCTGCACTGAACCTCAGCATGCCATTCCCTGAAGAG
This sequence comes from Macquaria australasica, assembly GCA_005408345.1. Taxonomy (NCBI): domain Eukaryota; kingdom Metazoa; phylum Chordata; class Actinopteri; order Centrarchiformes; family Percichthyidae; genus Macquaria; species Macquaria australasica. Next base: position 191,099 of record SEMN01000228.1, read on the forward strand.
CATGTTGCCGGATGTTTGCATCTGAAGAAGGATGGTGCCCAGTCTCCGAACTCCTTCAAAAACCTACGGTACATGTGGACAGGAGTGTTGTTTTCAGTAAACAAGCTCTGATAAACCCACTGTACACTACCTGCCCAGCACCAAACAGCACACAAAGTCCAAACCAGAGCTGAAAGAAGACTTAATAATATGACATGTTGCTACTGGGTGTCTAAAGAAGAAATTGTTTCCTAGAGTCTGCATTTTTCAGGTTGTTTTGGATTTCTTCTGCCCCCCAGTCTCCAAAACAATCAAATAATGCAGCTTTAAAATATCATAATTTTATGTCATCTGCATGGTCGAGTGTTGTTAGATGATAAGGCTGGCACATTGGATTCTGATCTGTTCAATCACATTGCTCTGGTTAGCAACATGTTACTTCTCTGGCTGACAATGCCAATAAAGTTACTGCAAACATCACAACATCTACACCTCGTACTACTTTATTGTGTAATTTCATTAGTTAGGAAAATAAAATGATCCAAGACGTTACCTGGTTGGATAAGAACATTTTTATCCAGCTAGCTTGATAGCTATTTAAATATACAACAGTGTGAGACCACTCTAGATGCTCTGCCATTTTTGTTGTAGTTTAAATGTCATCTAAATAACCTCTCGCCACTGTACATAGTGCAGAAAGTTACACAATTCAGCTTTAAATTCAAAATTGTCTTTTATAAATGCCACTGACCTCGGTGAACCTGTTGACTTGCTCTCTGCCGTGTTCCCCTTTGGATGACATGAGCATGAGTTTGTTCTGTAGCTCCAGCAGGTCTTCAAGCTTGTAGCTCTTCTCCTCTCTGTCCATTTTTACTGTGACATGTACCATGTTTTGTAGACATCTCTGCAAACAAGTGAAAATTAAAAGAAATGCCTCTTAATATCTTAAATAATTTATATGAATTCAGTCAGCGGGGCCCTACATCTTGGGATCTTTGACATATCTTTTAATGGAAGATTGTCTACTTACCTTTGCTGTGTTTTTGTCAGACCATCCTATGTGATAAACTCCATGAGCATTAATAGAAGAAGCCAGGGAGAGAGAGGACTGCTCCACAGAGCCGTGGGTCTCCTTTAGTGCTTTCAGCCAGCTCAACAAACGAGTAGACTCTCTCTGGAAAACAAACCCAGTGGCATCATTGTCACTTTGCCACAGTAACAGGGCTTTATGTTCTGCCTACAAATAAGGGAGAAGTAAATACCAATTTGTCTGGTAGCTTCTCGTCTCTAGTTTGGGTGTCCCACACCTGCTGAGCACACTTCATGAACTCCTCAAAGCCAGCGTGAGGGGAGAGGGAGTAGAGCAGGGGGGCGTAGCCCATCACTGCATCATGGAAACAGGCCACCTGGTCGATCTCTGTGTCATTCTCTCCAGCAGATATGGAAGCCAGGTCGACATAGACCTTCACATCGCTCATATCTGTTGAGGGGACAGAAAAGTGAGCAGGCAGGCAACGTCTGCAAAACTAAGGACTTATGTTTTTGCATTAATGTGGAGATTATTTTTTATGCAAGCGCCTTACCTTTAAGGTTCTCTTTGACCCAGCTGACCAGAGTTTGGCTCGCTAGAAACTCTTCCAGACAGGCAGTGTGCTGCTTGGTGACTGTGGAGAGTTGCTGTTTGGCACGAAACAGGTCATCACTAAGGGACCCCAAGGCCCTCTGCTTAAATGTGTCTTCTTCCTGTTAAATAGTAATAAATTATTAAACATAATTCAAGACTTATACATTTTCTTAAAAAGAAAAGTACATTTAAGAGAAAAGGTGTCTTTGATTCTGGTACACAGATTTTAAAAGTAAATCATCTTTTAAAAGTGTTTTGACCACCAAGTGTCAATGTTCTCCTCCTGCTATTCATTTCTATTCTATATTTAAATGTACTTATATTCAAATGTTAAATATGCATCTCTTATGTAAGTGAATATTGTGAATAAAAATTGAAAAGAAAACAGGAATAACAGCCCACTGCAACTTAATTCCTTTGTAAATTCTGTAATTAAAATTTAATGTCAGATCACAAGACTATTACCAGTTGGCTGAGAGTGTCAATTTCCATGAAGTTCCCAGAAAGCTTCATTTTTTCAGCTATTTTTAGCATTGCACTGGCTGCAGCCGCTGCCTCGTGGAGCTGTCGATACTCCTGGATCTGACGAAATCTGAGCTCCACCCAGTTCGCCTCAGGTTTGAACCTTCCTGACTCACTAAACGTCTCTGACATCAGACTCAGCTCTTTCTTCATTAGGTTCCCGTCTCCCTGGTCACCAGACTCCACCAAAACCTGGTCAAGCTGCTTAAAAGTGATGTCTGCATATGCAAAGCTGACACCAAGCTGAAAGAACTCTGTCCGTAGCGGCTCCCAGATGTATTCGCAGATCTGTGTTAGGGTGACTGGAACAGGGGCTGAGTGTTGCCTCGTTGACGCCAAAGATGCAGCCCCCTTGACCCAGAAGGACAGAATCAGGTTGCTGTGATGCAATTTGTTCATCTCACTGGCCATTTTCAAGACAGCCATACCGGTGTTGCACCAGATGACCTGGGGAGGGCCCGTCTTCCCCAACTTCCCCTCCGCATCAAAGGCCTGAATGAGCACCAGTTTGTTCAGGCTCACAGTCTGGAGATCTGCACTGTGCTGTTTCTCGAGAGTCAACATCTCAGGAACTGGTTAAATAAGAACCATGTTAGTGAAGAAAACAGCGCATAAAACCACGATACGGAACCAAACTCTAACTTAACATAATTCAAGTTAATATTAACTTTCTTATTATTCTAGTTAAACTTACCCGTGATGCTTTCTGTAACCTTTGCTATCATCTTTATCAGTGTATCCATCTGCTGTTTCCGCAGCATGAAAGAGTTCAAATCCTTCTCTCTCTGAGCCAAAACATCATCTGCAGCGACAGGAACGGTCTCCGATTGGGTGTTTTTCTTGTCTGTGGAAGACACAATACAGCTATTATTAATTAATACAGTTTTTTTTCCATTAAGAGGAAAGTGAATGTAGTAATTATGGAAGGCTGTTAGTGATGTCAATGCTTATTAAGGTTCATACACTGCTGATAAAGTCTCTTAAACTGCTCTTTATATTTCAGGCAGGTCTGCAGGTGTCCCAGGGACACGTGTCCTTGAAGCAGAGACTCCACCAGAGAGTGCAGTGCAGCCAGACAGCTGTGGACAACCTGCCCTGCAGCGTCATCCACCTGGATCGACTTCCAATCACCTGGGCCAAAACAACGACATTGTGACCATTATGAAACTTTAATAGCACTGAGTAAATAACCTTAAGGAAATAAGAAAATATATATACATAAATTAATGAAGTACCGCGAGACAGTAGGGGGTTCATGGCGGACTGTGGATCGAGCAGCTGGACTACAGAGTTGTCTCTGAAGCGTGCTGCTGACTCAACCACAACAGCAGACATGACAGCTTCAGGGAGATCCTTCACCTTAGAGCTGAGACTCCGCATCAGGTCTCCCTCCTTCCCTCTCTATAAACATGAATGTCTGATCATTTACCATATAAATCCCAAAACCAGTTTGCTCTTAACTGACCGACCTGGTCAGAGCCAGCAGTGATTGAGACTCTGAACAGATCATTAATGTACTGTACCTGACAGATTGTCTTGATAGCAGACTGACACAGCTCATCGAAACAGGTCTGTACAACCTCATGGCTTTTCCTTATAGCTGCCAAGGACGACTCAAGGCAGCAGAACAGTACTTTATCCTCCTCACTTTCCTGCAAAAAAACAGTTCAGATGTGCTGTAAAAGGAAAGCATTTACCTGCTGGCACGAGATTCCTGTTAAAATCTATGTTGTTATGGGTTTGAACCTGACCTCAGATGTCACTAAAACAAGACGAACAACATTTATTTCACACTGATCAATAAACCATTACTGACCTTGGAAATCCTCTTCTTCAGGTCTTTCTTCAGGTTCTGCCTCCAACGAGATGAAACGTCTTCAAGAGAGCATTCCACCTTCAGCAGCGCATCCCACATCTGACAAATCAACACGGTTATTATTATAAAAGGAATTATGGTATGTCAAACCATGATTTAAGAAAACAAATATGGCTCATTATGTTCCTTTTTTGTTTTTCAAAAATGAAAAAAGTCTATGTATTATGTGTTCATTTTTATTAGTAAATGTGTTTGCAGCACAAACACTGTTGTTTTTTCACTTTCACAAAAAACACACACAACCTTTGGGTGTTTGGGTACAAAAAAATCAGAGTGTAAAGGGTTTAAACCAATCTTTTTTTTTTTGAAAATATACAGAATTTTTGGTGAAAATCAGTAAAAAAAAAAAAGAATGAAGCCCAAGTCAACTGAAGAATGACAATGAGCTGAGATAAACTACTGGTAAATAGTCTGTAGAACTGTGTACCTCTATTTCCTTTGGGTAGCTGAGTGATTTTAACGGCGCCACAAGGGGTTTTTGCAGCAAATCATCCCTCCACTCACTGATTCGCTGCTGCACAGCATGTAGTTCGTCCAAGAGTGTCTGCTTTAAGGTCTCAAACTCATCTTCCGAGGACTAAAAGGCACAAAAGGAATACAGTGAATTAAAGTTGCTGTTCTGTAATGAGGCAGTCAGAGCACATAAATTGATTATTACCTCTTTCCTCAGTTTAGCATCCAAACTCTCTGCTAATTTCAACACTAGCTGGTAGGACAGGACTGCAGCCTGGTAACACGGGACGAGTCGCACGATTCCACATGTGTGCTTCACCACACTGATGCTGCTCATGAAGGCTGGCTTGATATTTCCAGATTCAATCATTCTACAGACACAAAGCAAAAGTTACAGGGAGCACAATACCACAGTGAATCAGTGGAGCGAAGAATATTTCAGATATCCTTACCTGTCCTTCTCTTTGTCTACCTTCAGCAGTATATGGGTCAAGGTTTTCTGCATGTAGAAAGGACAAAGAGTATCACAGGGGATCATTTTAAAGATAAAAACAATGTAATTGTAAATGTTAAATATTGTAATTTGTAGATTATTCCACCTTTGCATTCTCCTGTGCTCTGTTGTAATCCCTCGACTCTCCACATTTTCGCAGTCTGTACAGCAGACTCTGGATCAGGTGTTCTGCAGGTATTCCTGTCAGGTCTGAAAATTCAGGAAGATCCTCAAATGCGACCAGAGATAACCAGCTCATCAGGAGCAGGGGCATCTCTTTAGCCACAGATAAGTGTGTCTGGATCAAATTCAGCATTCTCCTGTGAAAGAGAAAAATGTTATTTCAACAAAATATGATCACCATTTCAGGAGAAGAACGTTAAGGTTGCTCTGAGACAAACTCACTTTCTTTTGTCAGGGTGGGAGTGTATATTCTCCCTGAACCTGCCGAAATTGACATTTTCAAGTCCTGACCAGTTCTCCTCCTCCACAGCTGGACCCACTTTCATTGCGTTGGCTCCTGGCTGTCTGAGTCTGAAGAGCAGAGGAACGAGGAGGACGAGCTCCGACACCGTCTTCTGCGCACAGTGGTTTATCAAACCCAACACAGTACTGAAAGGACGAAACAGAGCAGTGTGAGAATGTGTTATATAAGGTCGAACATCAATACCTGTTAACACTCAGGGCCACGGTGACCAATGAGGACACCACGTCCTCTGTATTGTTTCTAGGATTGGGGGGGAGGGGTTAATCGCTTTAAGAGGAGTTTACATTGTACAGTTACACACACATTTCATGATGGGTCTTGAAGGCTGATTCTGGTATTTTGTACACTCAAATTTGACTGTTTTTAGGCAAAAAATAAACAAACAATTCATTCATTCATTTAATTAAAATAATTAAAATATAATAGACATATTTATTATTTCTCCACCTGAATTATATTCCTGGAAGTGTGATGAGTGCTTTGAAACAGCCTTTCAAATCATTTTGGGAGATAAAACCAGAAATTATGATTGATCAGTTAAAGTGATATAGAATTGGTAAATATTTTGGTGCCTAGTTAAAAATGTCTTAGGACCGGTGGGGTGGTGTGGGGAATTAGGAGTTTTGTTTCATTATCTGACTAACTAATCACTAGTGATATTTCTTAAGTTAACAGAGAGTCAAAGTTCTGCCCTCTTTTCAGACTAGCGCTAGCCGCTGTTTTCTCTTTCATTGGTCTTTCTAAGAAGCTGAAACATGATAATGGAGTTTTTTGCCCATATTCTAAGTTAAATGGGTATCTACTAGTGTACTCGATAAAATTCAAGCATCTCGCCATTTTAACAAAGACAAACCAACAATTATTTTGTTAGTATTCAACAGCTACATCTCTGATTAGCTCCAGCGGTGCTCCAATGTATGCTGCTCTCTTTTTCCCAGTCAGTACAGCAGTAGAACACATTTAGCTGAGAATGTGAACAGGAAATCCCAGCACCACATTTCAGCTTTTCAGAAAGACAGATTAAAGAAATTCTCCATGAGAAAATACATTAACTGAAAGCTAGCGCAACAGAAGCTAACCTCATCCTACTACCACCACAATCAATGACTGTATAGGTTGAATTAGCTCCAATTACTTTCCACTAGTCTGACAAAAGAAAATCTTAATTCAAGGTCCACTTACTAGCTTCTTCTGGAGCTTTCAAACACACCTCACCTGAGTTTGCTCAGTTGTCATGGAGATAGCACAGCTGTCACCACCTGATGGCCACGTGATGACAACTGTACAAACTCCATCCTCTGAGGAAGGCCGTGAGATGCAGCTTTTGAAAAACCTAGCAAGTGGACCTCTTTTTTTGTCAAGCTTTTGCTAAACTTACTGTTGTAGATGTGGGAAAGAACTGTGCAACCCGTCCAGGGTTTTCTTGTCCGTTGCGGTCTCGGAGGACACCAGGAGACACAGCTCGGCCCAGCCTTTCACTCCAAGGTTGATTGCACATTTTCTGGTAACCATGAAAACAGAGAGGCCCAGAACAAGAGGACTGGTGCTCCTACAGCTGCCTGGGAGTTTCTCCTTTGGCTCTCCTTTTAAGATCTGAACCAAAGTCTCTGAAATCAGCTCCGATGTCTGTAAATAAAAAGAACATTCGGTTACTGGTGGAATATCTGGGGTGATATATAATGAAGGCTTTGAATTCTACTCTTCTTGCTGCACCAACCTTGATGATGGGAGGTGGCGAGTTGTCTGGGAATGTTATCCTTTCATGTGCAGAACCGAGACTCCACATAAAATGCTCCAAGTTGTGACACAAGCTCTCAGTGCTCTGTTTGTCTGACTGGGACCATTTCTGGAAGATTCTGTTCAGCAGATCCCTCGCTGAGGTCTGCCAGGTGTCTGATATCTCTACCCCTTTTGATTTCTTAAGGCCGACTATTTGAAGGCTCGTTTGCCAAAAACCTTGGCCCTCCATACGACTAATGAAGCCTTCGTAAAGGTGCAACTCTAGATGAAACACAGACAGGTACATGATCAGTTTATGTTAAAGACACTAACCTACAGTGTATTGACATGCTGAAGCTAAATGGTTTGCTTGTCTTACCTTTGATGTTTGAGTCGTATGGAATTTGAACGTGTCTTGTGGCAATTCCTGAAATGTCTTTCTGTCGTTGTTTTATACCATACCAATAGGTCAACCAGTTGCCTCTCCTCAAGTGACTTTCTTCAATGGAAAGACTCGCTTCTACCAGATAGCCTCCCTGTTTTTGACCACTAAACATAAAATGTTGAACATTTGTTACAATGATACTTAATGAAGATGAAAATATCACTGCATTCTAGAAACATCAGGACAGAGGTATACATTTTTGTGTTTCGGCTGTGTACTTCAGCACATTGGATTTGAAATGAAACTATGAGGTTGAATGTTTGACTTCAACAGTATAGGACTTGTTTAACTTTATTTTATATTATAATTCTTATTTTTGTAGTTTTGGCCAATCGGTAATACTAACATCATACTCACCAAGTTAAGTGCTGAAATCCTGGAACAGACGGGTTTTAAAAGAACACCCAAACTTTTTTGGAAGTGGAAACAAAGGTGGACTGTATAATGACTGAGGTCAAAGAGTTTATTCTTGACCTTGGAAACAAATCATATTACATGAGCTTCATCAGCAGATGGAGTTGCCCAGTTGTCATGGAAATGCAGATGTTCAAATTTCCATTTAAATTTTCCATTATGGACCAAAGTGGCAAGATTGTTTTGCCAACTTCTGTTTCCAAGGTCAAGAATCAACTTTAATACTCAACTTTTAAGCCAGCATGGACAAAAAAAAGTGCTCAAAAAATAAAGAAATAAATAAAATGAAAATTTGAACATCTACTATGACAATTTGGCTCCATCTGCTGTTGAAGATCTTGTGATATGATCAAAAACTCTGGAACATCTATTAAATTGACCTTGAGTTATAAATATAAGACCCAAGTTGTAACACATTCCTTACTTGTCCAATTACTGTCGGTCCCCTAAAATTGGGGGACTATGTATAAAAAGTTCCTACACTGTTCATCTGATTAAAGGTGAGAGTCTGAACTTTAACCTTGTTGTCATTGTTTCATTTCAAATCTAAAGCGCTGGAGTACAGAGCCATTACAACAAAACATGTACTGTCCTAATACTTTTACAGCACTGTAAACATCATTAATACTCACACAAAATGTGTCACGTTAAGGGGAAAACACTGTTCTTCACAATACAATGCAAACGTGTCATGTTCTTGGTTGAATCTAAACTTTTTGTCCAGCACAGCATAGACGTGAAAGGTGAACATGGGAGCACCAGGTGGAGGTCTCACTGGGCTCCAGTCACTGTGGAGACAGAAAAATACATGTTTAAAATCACAGCTTCAACTACAGTGTTTGACGTAGCTGTTCATATCAAGTTTATTCTCACCGTGTGCTTTGGGATGGTTTTGTGGTTTTATCTGCTGCTTTGGAGGCTGGAGACTGTTTCTCCCCCCCGTCCTCTCCAGACACAGCGTTGGCGTAAGACTTCGGTTTGGCACCTTTTTCGGCTTGGGACTCTGTGGCATCACCTGAGGTTCCTGCAGAGGGAGTCTCCTCTTTGGACTTTGGCTCTTTCTTGGGGTTTTGCTCCGTGGCTGAATCTGATGATGCTCTGTCACCGTCTGGATTTTCATTTTGCCTTGAAGGAGTCTGAACAGCGTTGTCGTCTTGCAGTTTGGGTTCAGGTGTGCGTTTGTCTTGTGTTAGCTGTGACTCAGCAGCGCTGTTTGTGTCAGGTTGAGTCTTTGCATCGTTTGTGTCGTCTTGTTTTGGCACAGAGAAGTCTGTCTGTGTTTCCTGGTCGCTCTGACAAACAACTGGAGTTTGTGTGTATTTGGTTGTGCTTTTAAGTTCCCTTGTTTGAGTCTGAGCTTGCACCATCTGAGCATCTTTGTGGCGTTGTTCTCCACTGTTTTGCAAGTTGTCTTCCGCTTGGGGATCGACGTGTTGTGTTTCTATTGGCACACTCTGAGTTTGGCTGCTTGTAGTCTCCACAACCTCCATCTTGGCGTTTTCTGTGTTCTCACTTTTGACATCTGCATCTCCTTTTACATGTGAGGGGCTCTTTTTTTTTCGCTGATTTCTCCTTTTCCTCCTCTCTTTCTCTTTCTCTTTCCTGCTGGGGTTGCTTGGTCCTTGTTCCTGGAACACACATTAGCGTAATCTTTAACTGAAGATCACAAATCTGGTTTTACATTTTTTCATGATGCTTCAAATGCTGTTAAAATGTCAGACAGGAAATCCTGACATTTCTTCTTATGACTGCGTTTCTACCTTATTTTTTTTCCGGGGTCTTTTGGTTGCAACATCCTCCATTTTCTGGGTCCCCACGTGGGATCCAGGGGAGCTGGGGAGGTTTCCCGCTCCCTCCTCCATCTGTAGGGACGCTTTTCTCTGGGGAGTCCCTGTTCCCTTGTTATCTGTCTTTGAATATAAGAATCACGTGCAGTTACGTCCTCCATGTCTGAGAAGTACTATTCAAGTTAAGTCATTTTGATTACAGCCAGTAAGGGAGTGGCACAATGAGAAATGCTGCCACAGCTGGTTTCCAAGTGCACCTATGTATCCTCCTGAGGGACTTTGTGCAATCATAAATTACTTCAAAATATTATGCCACTTTAATAAACACATTATGTCACAGAATCTGTAATACAATACCACTGTGAACTACCAATTATTTTTATTATCAATAAATCTTGCAGTTATTTTTTCCAATTCATGAAATAATGAAAAGAGCTCGTCAGTTTCCCAGAGTTTCATCCGACCAACAGTCCAAAAGCCAAAAGATATTCAATTTAAAATGATATCAAACAGAGAAAAAGCAGCAAATCTTAACAGCTGGAACAGCAAATGTTTGTGATTTATGTTTGTTATGTAAATGACTGAAAAACTATATAAAACTATACATCAGTTACTGCAGTAATCTGCACTAAATGTAGTGAGAGTGAAGCAGTGCATTTAAGACGAAAACATTTAAAGTTTCATGCTGTGTTTGCCTACCTTTCAGCTGACAAGCTGACACGGCAATAACTGCTGAAATCACAAGGAAATGTTTGTTAGACGACCTGCTGTGACCTCCTACAAGTTCCCTCAAGGGAACGTCCAGAAAGTCATCTACCCACTCTACAGCGGCGGTTATCTTTCGACGTAAACTCCAGGTTACCTATCCAAGCTAACCGTCTTAATTAGTAAAATAAGACTCGACATATTACTCGTCTTTAACGCGGTTCAGGTCAGCTAATACACTGCGTTAAAGGTTTCTCGTTCTTGATTTAGTTACGTTATTTCTCGACTGTCCCTGAAGCCGTTTCAGTTTCATTTCTCTCGCAGTCTCATCGAACAAGAAACTTATGCTGCGTTCAGGTGCTCACCGGAAATCTTCACTTTCGATATCTGCAGCATGGAAACCTATTGCACATAGATCTGATTTGTCCAGGTTTTTAATGATGATCATTTTGTATTCAAAAAATGGACTGTAACTAAGTACAATAACAAATCTGAGGTACGTGCATTGGTGAAGAAGTATTCAGATCCTTTACTTAAGTAAAAGTACTAATACCACACTGTGACTAAATGTCCTGCATTCAAAACCTCACCTAAGTAAAAGTATTATTGACAAAATTTACTTAAAGGATCAAAAGTAAAAATACTCATTGTGCAGTAAAAGTGTTTTCTTATTCTATCTGCTGTTTCTGGATTAATATTTCTGCTGCATTCATGTGTATGTTGCATTTTACTGCTGAAGAAGGTTGAGCTCATATGAACTCCTGTATATACTGCTGAAGTAGTTTAATCTACAGCTATGCATCATGTTCTATGAGATCATCATATGTTTGTGGCGTCGTTGTCCTGTAAGAACCACGTGTCTCTAAAAAGTTCAGTTTTCAGCTTTGTGACGATGCATTTTCCAGCTGATCCAAGGAGGGGTTAAAGAGTTTATTTAGCTTAAGAAGGAGGACCCATAAAGGAACACTTCATCCTTCAGTTTATCACAAACATTCCCATTCAAAATCATCTTAATTTGGAGATACATGGGTTTCAATCTTTATTTGTAAAGTAACTAAAGCTGTCAAACAAATGTAGTGGAGTAAAAATATAATATTTGCCTCAGAGATGTAGTGGAGTCGAAGTAGAAAGTCACATAAGACAGAAATACTCAATTAAAGTACAAGTACCTCAAATTTGTACTTAAGCTCCACTGCTATGGATAACTTTGGGTCTGGAGTTTTTGACCAGACCTTCTCATAGTTTAGGGTTTAGTGAAACGTCACTGCTGGTAAGAAACACTGCATCAGTCTGGCCTCACAAAATGGTTTTTTAAATCAGTTTTCGATCAAAATGTACTTTAAAAAGATTTTATTTTGAAGAAACAGACAAAAACATCTCAGATAGATGTGCAAAATACACAGAATGTCCAAAACACGTTATTATTCTTTTAATGAGGCTACTACTAAGATGAATAATCCATCCATCCATTTTCTATACCGCTTATCCTCTTAGAGGGTCGCGGGGGGCTGGAGCCAATCCCAGCTAACATTGGGCGACTACTAAGATGAATAATAACAATATAAAAATTATAAATCATCAAGGTTATTGTGTAAAAGCTGCTGCCCTCTGAAAGTCTGATTATTGACATGGAAACAAGTTTTTACAGTTTTCCATACCCAGATGAATTTATTTAATTTAATCAGATATCAGCAGGTCAAATATGGACAGAGATCATTTATGAAAATAAAACAGCTCAAGTTTAACTGCAGCGCCCCAAAACGTTTACACAAATTTCAATATTCATATGTTCACTAGTCTATGGGCTAAACCAAGGGTACACACTGCTGTCCATTAAGAAATCTTTCTGATGCTGGTGAGCCACCTAGTGGTAAAGAAGAATATAACTGTATATAAATACTGTTTGAAATTAGATAGTTATTACAAGAAGAAAAACATGTATAACCTTTTATAGGTTATCAGAAGCAGTCCAGGGAGAAAAGATGAATAAATTAAACAGTGGTGTCAAATATGTTTCCACCCTTGTGGGATTGTTTTTCCCCCAAAAAGCAAAGTTCAGCACAAAAAATGAAACGTTATTATTTAGGTTGTGTGTCAACTGTGACAGTTAAATCTATCAGTTTAACAGAGAGAAAAAGGTTTCACTGTTTGGTTTTTGTGTATGTAATCCTGAAATGACCCTGTTCTTCAGTTTAGACAGGTGACAAGAATTCCACAACATGAGAGACTTCACCTGCAGCAAGACACTTACAGGTCATCCACACAGCTTCTACTTTACTGTTCATGATAATTAAGCAAAATCATGGAGGTGGTGATGCACAAAACCCTGTCTTTAGCAGAAAAAAAGATTTATGAACTGAACTCATTTATAGTGAGAGCAATTTCCTGCATAAAGTATGACATTACTCCACACCAGCAGGATTATGATGCTGAGTCTTTAGTCCGGTGAACCTGCAGGTTTCTTGATTCTCCGGACTACGACCCTGGTTCTCCTTCCTTGAGGTCGTCCTCCTGCATCAGTCGCAGCAGCCTCCGTCTCTCCTGGCAGTGACCCCGGGGGTCTGGGTTCATGTCTGGGTTTTGCGGGGTTCCTTCCTAATCGCACGTCGTCCACGAAGGCCTCCACGCTGTCAAACTTGGCTGTCAGCTCAGAGAGACGCTCTTTCAGGGCATTGAACTCCTTGTAGAGATCTCCCAGGGCGTCTGACAGCGGCTGGATTCTGAGGGACGGACCAGTTAAAGAAAATGACTCTTCTTATTCACGCTTGAAGCAACTTACAATTACAACATGACAGGAAAATAATAAACAAGAAACTAGTCTTAATCGAGTCAAAGAATTAAATGACTTGAAAAAGCATCACCATTCATCATTATGGTTAAAAATGAAGATAAACTGGGCCCTCACCGTCCATAGTCTGGCAGCACAGTGTTGTGGTCATGTAGGAGCAGATCTTTGACCTGCGTCATGATGGCATATTTCCAGTTGTCTAAAACCAGCGTGAGGTTGGCACATCCTCTGGTGTTCACTCTCTCTGCTACAGGTGAGTAAAACACAGAGCAGGTAAAGAATCGGTTCTTTATCAAAACCACAGTCAATAAGAAAACATACCAATTTTATATTTCTGCTACTGATGCTATTACAAAGTGATTATTCAAATGGCAAATGGGCACTAAATGATCTTCAGTAGTGGAACAAGCCCTTCATTTGACTTAATATTTGATTAAACAGCAGAATGGAAAATGACTGCAGTGGGTGTAAAAGGAGAAGTAAGAAAAGGAGGAGGAGAGGAAGGAAGAAAGAAAAAACATACAAGAAAGAAAGAAGGAAGAAAAATAAAAGAAAAAAGAAGTAATGAAAAAAAAAGAATATATTAGTTACAACACAAAGCTTACCTTCTACTGAATCAGATTTGATGATTTGCAGATCAAAAGACATCTTGGTTAAAACTGGACTAAATTTAGTTGGAAGTGAAAGTTTTTAGACATCTAGATTATATAATAATGATAACAATAAACTTTTCTAGCATAACTGCTGCATAAAATTTAGCACAAAGTGCTTCACATAAAAGCCAATAATCATAATCATTTAAAATAAAACAACAAAATAGAAATAGAAAAACTATTTTAAAAATATGTGTCTAAGGTTTCCTTTAAAAGTGTCTACAGAGTCACATATAACTGATAGCTGAATAGCATTTCAATGATTTTATTACATTTTATATTTATGCTTCTTGACTTGCAGTACTTGCTTTATCTTCTTTATATTTTCTACTTACTATGTTTATTGTTAAGCACCAATATACCAAAGCAAATTCCTTGTATGTGGAAAGCTACCTGATTCTGATGACTGTATTTTAAAGCGTATTTCGGACCTGCTTCACACTGAAATGCTGTTAAAACAATAGTTATATGTAACATAGTCATCTAAAAAACAACTTTCACCTTTAAAGCAGATTTACTCCAGTTTTAAGCCGACAAAAAATGATTAAAAATTAAAAATTTCCCCGCTGTGGGACAATAAAGGCTTATCTTATCTTAAAACAGATTTTAACCTGCAAATCACCACTTACTGAGACTAAGACATGAAATATTTCCCACTGAAATGTAGCGGAGGAAAAGTAGGAAATCTCCAAACCTCAAAATGATTTGAGGAGATGTGAGTGTAAATGTATTTACTTTACTACTAACCTTCATTTCTGTAATCCAACTCGGGTCTGTGGGTTATCTTCTGTTTCTGAGCAGCACACAGAGTCACAGATAAGACGAGCAGAACTCCAGCAGTCTTCATCCTTCAGCCTGCATCTGGACACAAACACACATCTACATGTCTGAGTATCTTTTACTGTGAACCACATTCAACATCTGCAAGTAAACTGTAGATGATTCAAATGTAGAAAACACACCTGCAGTGACGGTCCGAAGGCAAATAATCCAGTGAGGACAAAGCTGAGACTTTCTTTTGAACAACTTATTATCTGCAAAGGAGGGAGGGTCTTCAGTCTCCACTCCCATCTGCGGCTCACGCAGACTGAGCATCATATATCAGGGTTTCACTTCAAAGTCTTTTCTTTCACTCACTGTTTTCTATCAAACAAGTTCAAATTCTTAACTCTTAGTTTCAAGAGCATCAAAATAACAAGAAAAAAAGGCTGTCAGTTTCTAACCAACATTTAACGAGGCAGAACATGTCCAAAGAAGAAAAATGAAAATGTATATGAAGTGGACACTGCTGCAACGTGATCTCAGTCCTCCGGGACCTTCGGCAGAGGTGTTTGATGTTTTACGGTCACGTCCAACTTACACATTCCTGTTCTTCATCTGTTGTCCATCTGCAGTCCTGAGGGGGCGGGCCGGCATCTGTGGTGATGGCGCTCACTTACACTGGACTCTACCTGCTCTGGTTACTTGATTGATTATGGCAGATATCCTTACAGTGAGGTGAATTAAAAACAGCGAATAAAGCAGCAAAAACCTGCATGTTTCCTGAAGACTAGAAAGGCCATTTCACAAGACTGAAATGTACACAGAGGCTATGTGATTGTGAGGTGCACACGATGAAAACCAGGTTGAATTTGAGTCTCAAGGAGACGAATGTTCACTTTTCAGGCATTCACAAAAATCTAAATACACTTTATGGCCTAAAGTATGTGGACACTCATATGTGATGGCTGAACATCTCATTCTGCCACCATGGGCGTTAATGTGCTGCTGTAACAGCCTCCACTCTTTTTTTTCCACCAGATGTGGAACCTGGCTGCGAGGATTTGCTCCCATTCAGCCACAAAGAGCATTAGTGATCAGGTCTGGCTCACAGCCGGTGATCCAGTTCATCCCAAAGGTGGTGGATGGGGTTGGGGTCTGTACTCTGTGCAGGCCAGTCAAGTTCTTCCACACCAAACTGGGGAAACCCAGTTCTTAATGGAGCGGGCTTTGTACACATTTGTCATTAGAGCTGGATCAATATATCGGCCAATATTAGCTTATTGCAGATATATTGGTATCGGTATATATGTGAAATGATGAGTAACAAGAAGTTGCAGTACAGAGATGCCAAACTAGGTTTGAGGTCATTTAAAAAGTGTCTGCATTACCTAGCTTCTTCATCACAGAGTACTGACGAGTTGATTTTTCAAATGTAAAATGTCGCACTTAGTGTATATCGTGGTCACAATTCTTTAAAAAACCAAATGTTGTGTGTTTATGTTAAAAAAGCCAATATATTGTAATCAGATTTTTTTTTAACTTCCAAATATCAAGATCAGTCGGGCTTTGTCATGTTGGAACAGTAAAGGTTATTCCCCAAACAAAGAAGAACACTGTTGTCTAAAATGTGCCTGTGTGCTGCAGTATTAGATTTCACTGGAACTACAGGAAGCGGTTTTGCCCAAACCACAAAAAACAGCCCTAAGACAAAAGTGATGGTGTCCAAATACTTTTGGTCATATAGTGTATAACTATACTGTATATATGTGTGGTTTGCTAAAAATAAAGTGTCATTTAATCTTTGAGTTCTCATTTGTTAATTATTCTTATTTTGCATTATAAAGAAATATACAACAAATGAGAACTCAACACAATTTAAAAACTGAGTCTTAAACACTTTGCTGATTTAATCTAACCAGACAGCCAACAAATCAAAGACATTATTATCGACAAAAGAAATTCTTTGTTGTTTTTTTATTTTATATTGTTTCAAATCCAGGTCAACAGCACACAACTTTCAGGGTCCTCAGTTAGCTCAGCGGGAAGTGAGAACCGGCTGTAACTCCAAGAGCATGCTTGCTCAGCAAACGGCCCCTGGATCAATACAAAAGGAAAAGGTCACTGCCGTCCGTTAGCATGACATCAGATAAATCGCTCTTGAGGATTCACACGGGTGGCAAGAATGATATCACGGGGCAAAAAACAAAAACAAACTTTTTTTTTTCAAGCATCTTCAAAATAATCTACAACTAAAAATATATTCTCACTTCATCAATGGAATTATTGTCAAGCTCTTAGAAAGAAGCACACCTCTCATAAATAGCAAAGTCTGCAGCCCACAACTCGCCCTCTTAACCGAAGAGGCCCGTTTCCCCAGCAACAACCCCAATGAAACAGGATTTATTGATTCGCTCAGTTTTTCTGCCAGTTGGAACATCCTTTCAGCAAAAAGAAAAAGCTCATAAAACCAATTTCATGTAACAGAGCACAAAGTTAAGAGGAAAGAAAAAAACAAAATACAGAAACCAAACATGAAAAGTGGCGATGAAAGGTTTGAGAATGTTGACAGTCTGCAGCAAACATATCGAGGACGTGGATTAAAAGAGATTGTTGGTCAAAAACTAGATAAATCAGGATTATTCTTTAAAAGGTGTAAATATGGGACATTTGTTAGCTTTTAGCTTTAGCATCAGTTATAGTCAATTCTCCAATTTTATATGAGCACAAGTGCAAATGCATTCAAGTCATGCAAGATCATTTTGGTCACATACATCGGTTTCCATCTGGACTACAGCTGATTGATTCTGGCACCACACAAGCTCAACAAGATCCGTACGCCAGCGCGTGTGGACAGAACCAGTGTTTCTGATTTTGCTGAATGGGGTGCATGTTACAGATGTTGTGAGCATTTGGGTGGAGCGGCTTAAAGCAACATTTTGTCGCCAGATGTTAACACATGTTGATGATGTGCAACCACAACTGAACTTTCGTGACTTAAATGAGCTCACAAGTTTTGGTCACGATATCAGTCTCATGAAAGAAAATCCAAGAGAAACGTCAAAGTAATAAAAAGAAGCAGTTTTAACCAGCCAATCAAATACGCCTGCTACTGACTGTGATATGTTAAAGAGTTAATTCACTGAAATTATTTAAAATGAAAACATTTCCCCACTTACCACTAGTGGTATCTATATATGGAGATAGTTTTTTAGTGTTTTTATTTGTCCAGGTTTCTTTGAGGTTTCTGCCTCCTCTTACCGACTTTGTGTGTATGAAAACTGTTGACAGTTGAATTTTTAATTGTCACATTTCAATGCTCTTAGAACCATAAAACAATTTCCATTCACCTCCATTGTACTGGGGTGTAGGCAGAGTCTCAGAGACGTATAAACTATTTGTATGGCTGAATACAGCTAGAGGTAAGTGAGAAAATGTTCGCCTTTTTAGTGCTGTCGAGGGGAGCTAAGTGCTTTTCACGTTGTTTTCAGGCTCAGCCCCTTCTACACCACCGACACTGATAGCTCTACAAAGCGGAGCAAATATCAGTCTGAACATCATCCATGCCTCCTGCTGGAAGAAGCTCAGGGTTTTTGCTTTAAAGTACAGAGAATAATTATCTGCAAACGCACACGGTGCTCACTTCGAGGTTTTTTTTTTTTTTAAACACAGATCATCGTCGTCCTGCTTGAAGATGTACAGCACAGACATCAGATGAGACAAGCGAAATGTTAGGTGTCCTTCTCTCCCTGTGGTGACCTGCGACCCTTTGCACTCTGAGCAGCAAAGTCTTTGAAGGCTGAGTGATGGAAAAACCCGGAGGGGGCCCCCCATCAACGGAGGATCATTAGTTGGTTATGGTCCGGCTCCTCTGGACCGGCGCCGGCAAGAAAACAAAGGAAGAACAACCACAGGTAGGGAGTGACAGAGAAGAAAGTGGCGAGCACCAGTTGTTTCCAGAAGCACCTCACGGCTAATACAGTGCGAGTCAGTAACAATGATGATGACGATGGATGGTGTCCTGGGGCCTTTTATCAGAAACAGAACATACAGCTGAGAAAAGGAGCTACATATTATGCCTGCTCAAGTTCAATCCTCCAAATCCAGAAGCTACAACAAACCAGCGAAAAGATCTTTAGGAACCACTTTAAGTTGGTGGGACATCAGTCCAGAAGTTAATAGTCACCAAAAGCACGTTACTTCTGCAATCAGTGGAGGGTGTGTTAGGGGTGAAGAGCGTTTTGTGTATGCCTTTTCAAATGTGGGATTTATTTCTAAAGTAATTTAATACTGAAAATATAAACTCTACTTAAGTGGAATAATTCTGGAGCTCTTAAGAGTTTTCAGGTCTGAGCTTTGACCGATGATTGTACTTTAAGGGGCTTGGCAAAGAGGCCAAGACCTATAAAAACCTGACTTGAGTAGAGTCCACGCTGAAGATTCAAAATTTTAAGGTATCGCTACAATCAGATAAAAAAAAAAAAAGAAGCTTAATTAAATAACAGTATCATTCCTCAAGTGTATTTATACACAGCAAGATTTTCCAGAAGACGGTGTGAGAGTGAGAGGGGCACTGATGTGAGAGAACCGAACACTCAAGTCTTTGCTGTTGTCCTGAGTCACAGCAGGATTTACTTGAGGGGGTGATTATTCAGGGGGGCTGTGGGTTGAGGGAAAGGGGCCTCAGCCAAAAGTGCTTTACCTTAACGAACCCCGCCACTCACGAGACCTGGTGTGAGGAGGGATACAAAAAAAAAAAAAAACACACAGTCTGGTTTGATTTGATTTACTCATTGAATTCGATGTAAACGTGTGCGTCCCTTTCAAGCGTCACAGCAGCAAGTGAGATGGGAAGGACAGAGGCTTCAAAGTGAGGCGAAAGAAAACGGGATCCAAATCTCACAGCTAGTCCTGGTGCAGTGATGTCATTGGCGAGTTAAGGGGAGGGCTGGGCGGGATAAGATCAGGGCAGGGTGGGGCAGGCAGGGCAGAAGGAGGGGGTTTTTAACTGCGGGGCAGGCTGCACATTTCACAGTGCTCTGTGCCAGGCTGGTTCATGAAGGTGCAGTGGAGGCAGGACCACATGGCTGAGGAGGAGGCAGGGACTGAGGGGCCGCCCATGGCCCCGTAACCCACAGAGGTGGAGGGCTGGCCGCCCACTGTACCTGGAAGGACAGGAGAAGGATTACAGGATATTAGGACGGCAACTAGCTGATTATTCTCCTATAAAATGTTAAAAAATTGTGGAAAATGCCCATCAAGCTGCCAGAGCCCAAGGTGACTTCAAATTGCTTGTTTTGTCTGACCAACTAGTGCTGGGCGATATGGTCAACAAATAAAATCTAGTTTTTTTTTTCAAGCCTGGGGAAGATTCATGATTCTGATCAACTTTGTTTCTATACAAATGCAATAAGACAAAAAATGACTTACTGCACAGCTGCTCGATGGTGGCCCACTGCTCCGACTTCTTCCAGGTCTGTGCCAGATCCTCATTAGAAGTCCTCACTGCCTCTAGTAGCAACCCGATGCTGTCCTGCAAACACAAACACCAACTCTGACCTATCCGCTATACAATGACAGATTCAGGAATACACACACACACACACACACACACACACACACACACACACACACACACACACACACACACACACACACACACACACACACACACACACACACACACACACACACACACACAAGCTCGTTGTTTTGTAAGTCTGGAGTTTATAGAGGACATGCAAATCTGATCAAGCAGTTCATTATTATCTAAACAAAAAAAAAAAAAAATCAACGTTGCTTTTGATCGTCATGACGGGCCACGAGCCAGTTTGAAAATCTATCTGTATGAATAAAGGCTCTGAGTGAAAACATCCTCACACCACTAAGCACTTCCCAGATTGGAAAGGAATGTGGCCAGATTCTGACCCATTTTCTGCAATACAAATGGAAAAGGAGAAACGAAGAGGCTTTGAAGTGTTGTCTTACTCTCAGCGGCATGACGTCATTGGTAACGAGGAAGAGGAGCAGATGGAAGTCTGACACGATGTCCAGGAATGCCGTGGAGGTACACTGGGACAGGTATGTTGCTAAACTGTGGAAATTCTGCAGAAACACAAACAACAAAAACCAAGATGTATAACCTCCTCTGACCTCTGGAGGTTATGGAATCCAACAGTCACCCTAATTTTCTCAGGCACTAAGGCAGAGATTAAGGCTCAAGTGGACTCAAGAAAGACAAAAGGTTCAAACACCTTAATTATATGGTTAATCGTGTGGCTGCTGTAACTCTTAACATGCTCAATAATTACAAATTTCAGTAGACTATCAAAAACTTCTGATTATTATTTGTAACACTGAAAAAGTCAAACTATGAAAAGTTGAAATGTTGTCTTACACCGACTCACAAGATCAATATCATGTGTCCAGTGCAGAGAAAGATTTAGGATGTGTTACTGCAAGCCAAGCTCCACTCAAAGTGTAAGCTAGTCACCAATCCATCCAAGAGTCAACGGGTTTTGCTAACTTCAGTTACAACAGTGTACAGCCTCCACTGTGAGGACAGAAGGTTTGAGATGCTGATTGAGACGCTGTCTGTTTCTGCACACCTGAACTAAACACAATCCAACATGTACTGTAAATATAACAACTTGGGGTTTGTTGGAAGGTTTAAGGCATATTTACCACACTTCAGACTGTTTATTTAAACACAATATTCCTCCAAACACTATATTTAACAAGAAAATGTATGAATTTGTTTTGCCAGCCAGAAACAGAGGTGAGAAGGTTCAGATAAACTGAAGTTTATCCAGAAATGCCTTACTTGTGTCTCTCCCAGGATATCACGATTCTCAATGGGGAAGCGTTGTGTGGAGCAGAAGGTGTACTGGGGGTCCTTTGGAAAAGTGGTAGTAATCTGTAAAGAAACAAACAGGGAAATTATCTAGAAAGGCAGTGGTAGTGCATTGTATTAATAAGAATAAATGCTGCATAAAGAAGATCTGTAAAACAAAAACTAAACACACGTACACTTGCTGACCATAGACAAGAAAAGTCATTTCCTACTCACATCTATGATGAGGTACTCCACTGGGAGAGGCCGGGCTAGAAATGTGACATCATTTCCAAATTTGTCTTTGTCCTTTTGGGTGGAGGGAGGAAAAAAAATTGTAGGGTCAGAATCAAAAATCTTAACATCTGGAACCAAACACCTGGAGGAACCGACTCATAATACCTGTCCCCAATAGCACAGTAAGTACCTGGATGTCATTATTCTGCTAAAGAGACGAGCAGTCCAAGTGTAATGTGTAACGTTCAGTCACTTTGTATTCTTAAAAACAAACCATATCCCATTATATACACTATGGACAGAGGTCGTATGAAGCCTTACCTTGTAGAAGACGTCTGGTACGTACTGCTCAGGGCTGGACTCCTTAGCGTAACCCAGCTCAGGAGCGTCTTTGCAGGGCAGTAGACACTCGTCTCTCACCAAAGCCATGCACTGATTGGACACCTGATATCCTTCAAAGTGCACCTGGTTATCTGGACCACCTGCACACAGAGCACAGGAACAGACAAATGTTTAATTTGTTGGTTGAAGAATAATCTCAATCGTCAGCCACTTGTGACTGAATACAAGCTGTTGAGTAGAGCCACATTATACCTGTTTAAAATCGATAAAACTGACTTTTGCCAAACTTTTATAGTACTCATGAGACAGGATGTCATGAAGAAATGTGCACCACTGTTGTTGATTAATTAATCACTTAATTTGCCTATAAGTGTTTTTTTATTTCAAATACCCATGATGCATTTAGTGATGCCTTTAAATGGATTAGTATTAGTATTTATCACTTGTTGGTGATATGAGAGCAAGTCCTCATTTGAGAAACCAGAACCAGAAAATGTTTGTTACTTGTACTTGGTAAACGACTGCAATTATTAATTAGTTATCAGAAAGGTGATTGAGGTAATTCTTCAACTTTGACGTAGGATTGAATTTTGTTCATATTGTACTTTATTTTTTTATAATAACTTTCCATATCTTACTTTCAATTTGCTATTTTCTATTTATGCTTCTTGACTTGCAATAATTGCTTTATCCTTCTTTATATTCTGCGCTTACTATGTTTATTGTTATGCACCAAAATACCAAAGCAAATTCCTTGTATGTGGAAACCTACTTGGCAATAAACCTGATTCTGATTCTAATGGCTTTAAACTTGACTTCTGCAATCAGATGCTTAGTACCAGCAATACAAACAAAGGCAGCATGATGGAGTGTAAAAATACAGTTAAAATACCAACAAAGAAGTTGTGCACACTACTATAACATTATGAAACCATCATTGTGTCAATGTCGGTAAGGTGTGCTCAGTGTCTATCTAAAGGCTCTTCAGCTTTACACATGCAACTCATTTGCAAAGGGACTACGTCTTTACACAAGGGGAAAGTAAAACAGATGCACTTTGCGCTTGCTGGCATTCGATGTGTAGTCGTGACGTCAGCTTTGGCTGCCTGGGCCTCATTAATGCAAATGACAGGGGTGAGGTCACTGCAACGTTTGGGGCTTTTCTGAAGCAAATACACAAGGAGGTCCTACAAGGTTGTAATGGAGGGAGAGTGTAAACACTTGGCCTCGCTCCCACAGACCAAACGGAGAATCTCAGAGAGTGCCTGGCTTGTATTACACTTTTCCGCTGGCCTCACAATTACTACGTACACCATGTAGACACTTGAGAGGAATAAAAAACTAATAAAATAGGCACCTCACAAGCCTGAGTTACACTTTCACAGTGTAATTTGCAATTAAGTTTCTCAGTACCACAGGTTTTGCAATTACACATGACTCGTGAAGTTAAGACTGAAAACAACGTACATAAATATTTAACTTTTTAAAATTAACTGCTTTTTTTGACATGTGATCACCAAATTTCAATTCTGTGAGATACAAAAATAAAATGTGGGAAAGGCAAGCGGACCCTTGACGACACATTTCTATGTCCTCTAATGTTGTTAGTACAGAACACCTCACCTGCTTCACATGTCAAGTAATGATATTTTACTATCAAATTAAAAGCTTCAGTACAGGAAACTTATAATATAAATCATTTTAGCTAGTAATAACGAGCATTTATTTGTAACAAATGTCATGGTTTAGACAAGAATTATATTATCAACAGGAATAGTTATAGAGATTATAGAGTGTACAAAGACGTACCTGTTGCCACCACAGTCACAAATTTGGAACCAAAATGGCCGTCTCGAGAGAGTCTGCAAGGGTTTGAATGATGATTCTGGAAATATCCTGCCGTGATGCACTCCTCTGCGCTCAGGTAGTGCGACTCCTAACAGAAGTAAGGACAAGGATAAAACATGAGAGACAGCAGCACACCGAGTCTGATGACGAGGTCGTCTTTGAGCGAGCTGAATCCTCACATTGTTTCTCGTGTAGCGGACAGTGCCTATCCTCGTGTCCTCAGAGAGCAGGTCAGTGAAGATCCAGCCCACCTGATAACCAGAGAAGAGGAAACAGATAAAATAAGTAGAGCTGAAACAATTAGTTGATTAATCTGCAACAATTTTGATTAGTGATATATCGTTTAAGTCATTTTTTAAAGCTTTTTTAAATGTCGCTGTTTTCAGCTTCTCAAATGAATAAATTTGCTGGTTTTCTGTGATTGTAAACTGAATCTCTTTGGGTTTTGGACTGTTGATTGGAATATGTCATCTTGGGCTTTGGGACATTTTTATGGACATATTTCACTATTTTATGACATTTTATAGACCAAATCATTAATCGTGACAGTAATCTGCAGATTGATCTAATACAAAAATAATTGTTAGGTGCAGCTGTAAAAATTAGAGTAAAATCATCTTAATTCAATCACCAAAAAGGAAAACTCTTCCAAAAACACTGAACCAAGAACAGAAAACACTGTATGCTGGCAGACAGAACCTGGTTTAGATTTGCCCATTCCCATCAAGGTAACCATGCCGACATATCCATGTGTAACAGACCAGTGTGAAGCAGTTTGCTTTGCTAGAAAAAGGTTCCTGTTGAACCGGTTAAATTCTTTGATGATAATAAATCAATTCCTGTGCCAAAGAGACAGCAAGAACACCTTGACGGAGAGGAAGCATAAATCTGCTTGAACCTTGAATTCAAATTTAAAAGCCTGTCACACTGCTTGAGTGCAAACTGTCAGAATTCAGTGTGAAAGCAAGGTAAGGAACCACTTTGGTAACTGGGAGGCACAGTGTCAAACAAGAAAAGACGGCCGACCTTGCAGAGGCCCAGTTTAGCAGCAATTTCATCCACAGCTGCAGCTTTAGGATCCTCCACCAGTTCCAGGCTGTTCTGAGAGGCATTCTGACACACAACAGGGGCAAGTGTTACCATTCAATTAAAACAAATAGAGTTACTAGTGTTTATAAGGACTTTTACTCATTGATGGAAGGACAAAACACAGAATACTAACAATCAAGGAAAAGAACAAAGACACTCAAACTGACTCAAGGGGTTGAAGCAGGCAGTGATATATTTAGAAGGAATCCCTCACCTGTGGTGGCTCGTAGATGGCAGCCACCTCAGCTCTGATGCCCAGAGGGATGTCTTTGTGCTCAGTGAACTTGCCATACAAGTATCCCATCCTCTGACTGCCCGTCTTCCTCCAGAAGTCCAGAAAGCGGTCAGCAATGGTGTGGTTCTCAAACATGATGTTGTCCACATGTCTGTATTTCTGGGAGAAGAACAGAGAAAGCTAAATTCATGCAACAGTGGTCATGTGTTCCTTAGGGCATTTTTAGACATGGCGCCAACACGTGAGCTGATGTTTGTTTCTTTAGTCATAAGGCAGAGTCCACAAATCAGAGGGTTGGCGGTTCGATCTCATCTTTTTGATTTTAGCATTAATTTCCACTGCAAGCTAATGTCACTTAGCCTGACTCAAAACACTCCTTGCTATTGGCTGTTTGTAATGATGGTCATCAACTCTACTGCTGCACTCACTGGTACGTTCACATACCTGTCTGCTCAGTGTGATGGCACTGGGCTGGCACTTGGTGCAGATCCCCTCTGGCCAAGGAGGGTGGCCCTCACAGCCCGACTTGATCTTACAGCTGATGTTCTCCAAAGCAGCAAACTTCCCTCTGCAGGAGATCAAAACAGTGTTAGAACTGGACTAGAATTTGAATGGGTGTTTTTCCACTGAAGAATTTGGAAACAACTTAAGACTCACTTATCAGCTCCACCGGTCAGCTTGCGCAGGTAAGCGTGGAATGACATGTGCTTCACTGGTGGGTCAAGGTGATTCAGGTAGTCTTCGTCAAAAGGCTGTCAAAAATAAAGAAGCCGAGGTTTCAATAAGTAAAATCAGAATAAACAGTAGTGGTAGCATTACAGTCCGTCAAGTTAAAGAAACAAGAATGAATTCTCTTGCCTCTAATGGTACACAGTGCACACATTTTCCAAGGGCACCATGGCGACATCTGTAACAAGAAAAGAATCATTAGGTATCTGACATTTGTATCTGACTTGGGTGTTTGCCGTAGGTCTCTCTCTTACAGCTGTGGGTCTTTGTTCCTGTAGATCTTGCCGTCTTGCTTGGCCAGATACTGATCAATCTCATCCTCCTGGACCTGGGGTGCTGAGAAGGACCGGGGGATCATGGAGGACGAAGAAGAGGATGAGGAAGATGAGACGGATGGTAGTGATGACGATGAATGTGGGGTGGCCGTGTCCATCACCTCCCCAGAAGAGGAAGAGGATCCAGAAGGGAACAGAAACAGCATGTCGCCATGCCTACGCAGGAGATAAGGCAAAACAAATAACAAGTTTAAAACTACACTGTTTGTCAAAAAAGGTAAATGTAAGTGACATTGATTGAATTATCTCAATTGTAAAAACATAATTTGACTTGATTTTTAAAACATTACTACAGGTGTGTCTTTTCAAGGACTCAGAGCTTAATTTGAATGAGGGATGAGTTGTAAAACCTAGACCTAACTAATGCTCAACGCTGTTTGCTTTTACTTACTTGATCTTAAGCAGGCTCAGAGTTTTGTTCTGGGAAACGATCTCCTCAGTCTTGTTGCGGTTCACGTAAACAGAAAACCCATTGGAATTGAACCCGAACTCTTTGGCCACCTGAGAGAGAAAGTGTGCTGATTATATGGGAATCAAAACACAGCTAACTTTCAACACCATGAAATGCATTTGATGTTGAGAGGATTAAAATACACAATGTCTGTCTCAGTCAGTCTGAGCTGATCATTAGAACAGTGTCTCAGAAGATTTGCTCTCCCTTGGAATCCACTCTAGGAAGCAACTCAGATCAACATGTGCCAATGAAAAAGGTGTAAAAGGTGTCCACTCTTAAAATGATGCCAATCGCCCTATTAAAGCAGATTAGCATAGAGCCTCCTGGCACGAGAGAAACTCAGCTTGCAGGAACTCCTCTTCAGGTCATCACAGAGAGAGCCGAACTAAGCTACTAAGAGCACTCTGAGCTGGCCAGCAGACAGAGTATCCCATAGCACTTTTATCATCACATCACATATCAGGCAGCCAATCAGCCTGTATTCTTAACTCAACAACCATTAGTGGACTTTTGTACTGTTACCATAACAACAGAATCATCTTGGCATAAAAACTGAACTCATGATGACACTTCATACAGAATAAATAGCCAAGACAGCTGATCTGGGGTTGGGTGATATGACGGTATATACCGTGCGACAGTAGAAATGTGCCCACTGGTAGAAATTTGTCAAAACCTTTTCCACCGCAGGAGCTATCCCTTAGTGTCTCTGCTATATATTCAGGGCAGGCTATGTAGCAAATCAGGGCTGGATTCTCATGTGATCTGGAGATCTCGCGAATCCAGCTGCCTCGCAAGGTAACATGATTTGGGCAGCAGGACTGCTTACCACATTCTCACGATGTGAGAGCGACAGTTGGAGGCAGTAACGCACCTCTAAGGTTTGCAAACCGCCGCAGAAGAAGAGAGCGACAAGAAAACACGGAGGAGGAGAGTGAAATTGTAAATACAGAGCATGAAGTGCCATATGGCTATTTTAAACCATTTCTTAATTGAATTTAGGGAACAGTTACTGTATCCTGATACCATTACCGTGATATAAAATTACATATACCATGATAGAAGATTTTGGCCATATAGCCCACCCCTACATTGATCCCATGACATTGAAACCAACAGACCATCATAAAGCATCTACCAGTGGCATCACAGTTAGCACTCTGTGTTTTTATTTCTCACGCCACACAAAAACACAGTGCAAGATATTATTACAGTAGGCTGGGTGAAACCGTACACTGTCAGACTGTATGAGACAGAACATCACTTTGAGCTCCTTTTATTCTGTCTCAGCTGCAGAAACACAACCTGCAGGGCTCAGACTGTCTCTGCCCTGTCTGCCTCACACCCATGGTTTTCAATTCCACCCGCTGGCTGCACATCGGCAGGGAAGGAAAACTACTCCTTCCGTTGATCTGCAGGTTACAGATACATACATTTTTAATGAGGTGCTGCTGCAATGCTCCACTGTGACCGGTCTGCTGGAATACGGTTCTATTGTAGATTTTTCAAATCCACTGATTCAAATGCATTTGTAATTATTTTTGTGTGTTTACGTATTAATAGAGGCCAGATGGAACAAAACTAAGATAGGATTGTTGTGACCAAATGTATATCTAGTTATTGTACGAGTGCATTATCTACATCCATATTCTCTGTAGTGCCTGGGTCGTAAACCTGGTAAGCAGCTGTGATGCACCCACTACAACCCCTGCAAACAAATGTCCCCCAGAAAGCCACATGAGAGTAGTGGACAGGACTGACCCGCTCTGGCTTCTTCTTACATAAATGAACAATGAGCAGGCACAAGCAAAAACCCAGGGAAGTTACTGCAGCGACAGTATGCTCGAAAGGATGTGGTGTACATAACGTACTGGAGAGAATGACCTGAAACAATGCGATTACCTATGAAAAGAGAGAAAACACGGGATACCTTCTTTAAAAAAGCAGCAGCTGTCTCCCTCTTGGTGGACGGAATTTTCTTCATCCCGTCTGGGGACTGTACCCTGATGACCTAAGAAACACAAAGCACAAACTACCGTGAGTCACCGGCTCAAACAGCCCCGGTGTCGGCGCCTTGCGACCCGCAGCAGCTGTCGGGACGTTATGACAACGATGACGGTGCAGAAAGTCGCGTTAACGTCGGTTTGAGGCTCCGCGGCTCCGCGAAGGGCCCGGAGCCGCCAGTCGTTATTCGGTCAACAAAATCCAACTTTTAGTGGATCAACAACATCTTGGCTTCCATTACGACCCCGAGCACATTCAGGCTACTGTTTGGCTACTGAGCTAAACGACATTTCAGTTTATTGGCAGATTAATTTGTGCCGGCCGTGCAGCCAACAAACAGCCCTTTTTATTCGGGGTCGATTAGCCGGTTAGCTGAACAGGCCCCGGTCACTCTTTGCTAACGTTAGCCGCCGAGCTAATTCTGCTGCCTCATCACTCCGGACCCCGGCTAACCGCCGAGCTAACGTTAGCCCGGCTAACTGCCCGGCTAACCGCCGAGCTAACGTTAGCCCGGCTAACTGCCCGGCTAACCGCCGAGCTAACCGCCGAGCTAACGTTAGCCCGGCTAACGCCTGCCGCGGTGCTTACAATCTGATCTGCCATGTCGCTCGGCTGAGTGCTCCCAACAGATGCCGCCGTGTTGAAGACAGACACCGGAGACAAGAGTCGCGTCGCGTCGCCGTCTGTCAGCGAAACTCCATCCCACAGCTCCGACACCGGGTGCTGCAGGCATTAGTGTCCGACCGTCTCCCACCGGTCCCACACGGAACCGACCACGGCCGAAACAAGCTTTGTTTGTTAAGCTGAATACGCACGTTCCGCTTCCTTGTTATTGCCGTGGTACATGTTGTGCAACAGCTACAACGTAGAAGCCACAACCGTTAAATCATGTTGTAAAATATTGGAAGTATATGCAGGGCAGGACCAAGGCTGGATTACCAACTGGACAGGCGAATGAGTGCCCCAGGTTCACTGTAAATTAGTTGCACGTAATTTGATTACTTGAAAATGTGTGGCCCTGACTGCTGTGTGCACTGTATTTAATGGCAACTTGGAGGCACAGGGTACATACACAATGCACATGGGCATTACATGTCATTTTTGTCGTCACAGAACAGGTGAATGAGTGCACACCTTTCCCTGCTTGCTAAGCATTTACATAAAATCTCAACTTTAGTAATAACACTACTTTATTTACTTTAATAGAACAAAGTATCATCTATTTTAGGCTTATGGTAAGGTGTTGTGTTTATAATATCAATTTATACATTTCCCCATTCCTGTTAATATATTAATGTATTAAATGAGTTGCAATGATCTAAAAACGTTGTAATGTGATCGTGTGTGTTGTTTACATAGTAACCTATTTGTAACCACACTACTATAATGACATGATATGACACAGCTGATATGTTATATTATATTATATGTGACTTAAATGTTTCTGGTGTTAATTGTGATACTGTGATATGTGTGTGTGTGCATGCATGTATATGTATATATATATATATATAAACATTCATTTGAACTTCAAAACCGAAATAAAGATTGATCAGTATCAAAAGTAAGATACAAACTCATCATCCAAGGAACAATTCTGATGAGAATGAATAAGTTTCCATTTGTATTTTCCTCTTTTTATGCTTTATTTTTTCCCTCACCCTGTAGAGAGGTCAAAGCTCCATTACACATCGCTTCAGGTCTGGGCGTGTACCGAAACATCCATCCCACTCATCCCTCACAACTACAGTGCAATCATTGTAAACATAATGTGAAGACAAATCCACCGACTCTTCCATCACCAGCTTTATATCATCAGAGAAAAGTCATCAACTTCTTTGCTATTATCTTGTTGATTAGAACAATGTTCTGAAAGCTAAAGTCAGGATTACAGAAATGACATTACAAGTATAAAGGTGTGCATGCATTGATCTTATGTGTACAACAGATTGGTACAAGTTTGATTGAGGAGGGCAATACTTCACTGTCTAAACATGAACAGAATGACAGATCTATGATGATGACGAGGACAATGGAGATGAAACGACAGTGAAATCAAAAAATCAATGTAACTGAATGATGGATGGAAGATGAAGGACAATGAGGAAAAATGTAAAATGTCTTAATCTACAAGATAACGACAAAAGAGAGCTAAAATAATGTTCTTAAAAACACAAACATAAACACACAGGGCACAACAGTGTTGTGTGAAAGTATGAGAAACAAACGTAAAATACATACTTTCATATACATTAATATTATACAAGGGAGATTTACAAATGAGAAGAGATATGAAACTAATGTTAACACAAGCTGACACAATGATGGAAGATGAGTTGTCAATGTGGGCAAATGATGAACAATACACACTACTGCCCTGCCAAATCACACACTGGTTTCTTGCAAGGGAGGAATTCTGGTTTCCTGGACATATATTCTCTGCTGAGTTGGTTCTAAAGATTTTTTTCCTGTAAACACTTCCCCACATGCATCAGACTTCTACATATAATGATGGTAGAGCATTTAGAGAAGATATTTCTGTTTCCTGGGCAAAGATGGGTGCAGTTAAAGGTTGGTAAAAACAGAGGGAAAAGAGGGATATCTGATGATTATTAACGTTATCCCACTGAAAGGTTACGCTCAGCAATGGCAAGCTGGTGTCCAGTCTCTACAGAATTCAGGTTTTGTATTTTATATATTTGGCGTTGATGGACAAGCCTTTCAGATGGCAAAAGAGGCGCCGAAGCACGTGAGATGGGAACCCACCCACTTCACGGGTTTGTCACTTAAACTCAATTTGAGGCTGCCTTGCTTGCGTAAGTTTCATGTTTTGTCCAGAAGAATAGAAAAGAAGAGGAAAGGAGAAAAAAGTAGGACAGCAAGAGAAGAGAAAAGGATGCTGGTAGTTTAGAGCGACAGTGCAGAGCTATTGAAGATGTGAGAATCAAATCAAAAGATCCTAAACATGAGCAGATGCTGTGTGTGAACTGCAGAATCAGAAGAAGAATCCGGTGAAAGAGGATAGAAGGTAATTTTTTTTGTAGATTTTTTTTCACTTTTTCCATTTTTTGTGTTTATTACAGTTCATTATGGTAGTTTGTTAGGAATAGTTCCATGTAAAGTTAGGAGATGGAGCCTGAGGCAGATGGTCTGAAGTGCATGGACGTGGCCTGCAATCCTCAGAGGATTGCAGGGAGATGCAGGAAGGCTCAGATGATGCCATACTGGGCCAGCTCATGCAGCTCCAGGTGATTGAAGGCCTCCCAGGGGCAAATGACGGTGATGTCTGCAAAAAAAAGATATGAGTTTGTTCAGGCCCCTGCAGATCACAGAAACTGAAATGCATTTTAAAACCTAAAGTGAACTCACCTGTGCCTAAGCCCTCCATGCCAGGGATATCGTCACCAAAACTGCAAAGAAAAAGAAATTACACACTTTAATTTGCCATGCTTCTAAACCTCTAAATAAAAAATGTGCGTCATTCATGTCCTACCCCTGGATTCCCTTCTTTGGCGGCTTGCTCTTGAACTGACGGGTCTGCCTCTGCTTGAACTTGGGCGGCCCCTTGCGTGGGGTGGCGGGGCCTCCGGTGACACGGGTGGCCGACTTGATCTCAGCTTTGGGCGCCTCAAGATTCATTTTGAGCAGTTATGATACCTGTGTGCAGGCTGTTGGCTTTAGAGACACCTCCCTGAGGCGTAGTCGTCGTGATGATATCTTTTCATTTTGGAAAGGAGAAAGAAAAAGTCAGATAATTCATCCAAACCAAGGTATCACTTACAAAGATGGAAGAAATGAGCCACTTCCACCTCTTTAGCCTCTGTAAATGCCTTTTGTGTGCAGCAAGGTATTATTTAAGATGTTCTATTTAACTATTAATTTCATGTAACAGCTAGCTAGCAGCCTCTGTCACCTCTGTGTGACATTACAGGCCTTAATCCTCTTACTGGTGTGACAAACACCAGGCGGGATTTACACTCATATTTCCCAGTGATTGAATGTCTGAGATGGACTACTTTGCAGCGTGTTCTGTGAGGATGACCCAATTTTCCCATAATCCCTGGCTCAAGTTAATAAGTACCCCCCCCCTCTCTGTTTCAAGCCGGCCGTCCACATGTAATCTTGTTAGAGCAAGGACGACCCAGTAGATATGCTGAGCACGCACTGAGGGTCTAAATGATCAATCCGCTCATCGCGTTCCAACGACAATGACCGCCCTGAATAAGTCTTAACTGTTAATGTTAATGTGGTTATAGTGGTTTAATAATAATGTGATTGTGTATAATTTAGCCACCATAGCCTAACAAACTTCATTCATGCAAAATATACTCTATATTTAGAGTGTACAGTAGTTTTATATCAATATATAACTATAAACTTATCCCATGTGTAGCATGTATGTATTTTTGAAGTGGTTGGTTTGTCCACTCTTGTAGGAAATCCAGCCTTTTCATGTCCAATGACCAATAACCATTTGATCTGCTTGAAGATGGTGCGGCTGCAACCAGTTTCACTCTTAAAATATCTTTAAAGCTCTACAATTAAGATTCTGTATATTGAAAAAGAGGTTGCATCGTTGATCTCAACAGCATTAGCAAATCCTTTATAAGTCTAGGTACTGAACCTCAATACGTTCTTATCAAAAGTATAAGTTATCAAGAGCCCTGAGATAACTTTGTTATGATATGGCGCTATATAAATAAAACTGAATTGAATTGAATTGAAAAGCTGGCATCGAATTTCTGGTCAGATTTATAATTCTTTGATCAGATAGTTCTATCCAGGCAACGTTTCTGTACAGCTGATTGTGCTTGGACAACATTTATTCTATATTCATAAATAATATTTTATTATTTTGATATCAGTGGCAAAACCCACATCACATGTGCACTAGTGTCGAAACATTTCAAACAATACCCAGCTCTAATCATTTAGCAAGAAATCTACAGCCCACCTGATTCATAAAGGAGCCTGATAAACAAAGTAAACAAGTACCAGTGTCCTCCACTTACAACACAATGTATTCAGTTAAAGACAGTTTTAATATTTTATCCTGAAAGCTTCCTTTAGTGTAAAAAAAAAAAAAAAAAAAATATATATATAGATAGATAGATAGATAGATAGATAGATAGATAGATAGATAGATAGATAGATAGATAGATAGATAGATAGATAGATAGATATATCACCAAAGAATATTTGCATAGTAGTACAGTAATGCACTGTAGGCCTTTTATGGTACCAAATTGATGCATTACGTTGTAGGTCTACTTTTGTTAAAGAATTGATTTCTCATTTCCTACAAGTGTTGTTTTCCGAGTGTTTCTGTCTTCACTGCACTATAGTTTGAATCCTGGCAGAGGTCAGAGGGCTCAAACAATCTATCTGCTTTTTTTTTCTTTTTTGAATAAATCTTGTGTTATCTGCAACACAACACGACAAGTGGTATCTTATTTTCATATGTTCACTCACATTATGATCAGCCAAAATTTAAAAAGAAACTGTAAAAAATGAATGGCAATATCCACAATATCCATTGACTTCCATGCAGCTCCAGAATAGAAACATCAATTATCCGCTGTCTTTCACATCCTTTACTACCACTATAATAAATCCAAAGTATCTCAATAATAGCATTGTTTGTGGTCACGGTGGTGGTGTACTCACCGGCTGCTTGGGTGAAGGCCAGCCAGACGAGTGGGTGAGAGCGCAGCACTGCTCTGTCCAGCAGATAAGTGGAGTTCTATGCTAGGCTTGCTGTGAGGGCCAGTCGGGGCTCAGGGCCCCTCTTATATGCTGAGCCCCGCAGGAGATTAGGAACGCACCGCCTCCCTGCTCTAATGTCAACAGCTGACATGTATAGGGTTTGGGTCAAAGAGGGTGAGGCTGTATTTGTAATGTCATGGTGACGTGATGTGCGCTGATTTGTAGAATCATTTTAGATATATTTCAGTTTTCAAAGATTTAGTGTAGATTCTGGATGAAAATTTGTGATTTGGAAACCATTACAATAAATACAAATTATTTTACATACTTTCTGTTTATCCACTTTTGACATTTTACAGTATTTGTGATGAAACTAGGGGAAGGCAAGTGTATTTGTATATTACATTTCATACACAAATTCAAAGTGCTTCACATAATACATTAAAGCATTTAAAAAAAAGAAAGAAAATGATGTAACCTGTTCATTTTGATCTTGTTTGATTTGTTTGACATATCTAAAGCATGATAAAGGCCTACTGTTATACATGTCTCCAGAAAATTCAAGAAAACACTCTGCAGTGCTAATCAAATCACTGATTGGAGACAATAGGATACATGAGATAATACAGGCTGGAATATGTTGATGCAGATTATGGATGCAGCAGGAAGCTCCCTCTTTGTTATGCAATCGTTTCACCATCTGCTTCAGGCAAAACCTTCAATCCTCCATCCTGCAAAAGTCTCTTAGATCATCTTAATGTACATTTCAGTGTAATTCCCTGCAGTGAGAGTGCCCTCCATTTAGCAGAGCAATAATCCAACACCAGCCTCCACGCCTAAAATTAATCACTATACTGCTACTCAGCGTCCTTTTGCCTTAAAGAGATACTCCATACTTCCATAAAGCTGGGATACTTGCAAGAGACAGAACATGCAGCAAAGACTGAAACATCTTGACTTTGTATGGGTCAAGTTCCAAAATTTATGGATCCTACGATTCCAATGCAACTTGATAGCATCTCTCATTAGAGCCTCTTTGCCTGGTTCATGCCAACGTCTTTCAAACTCCATTTTTTTGCATCAAAAAGGTTTAGTCATCATCAGGGTTGTTTTATAAGACATAGAAGACATT
Organism: Macquaria australasica; assembly: GCA_005408345.1. Classification (NCBI taxonomy): domain Eukaryota; kingdom Metazoa; phylum Chordata; class Actinopteri; order Centrarchiformes; family Percichthyidae; genus Macquaria; species Macquaria australasica. Next base: position 226,746 of record SEMN01000228.1, read on the forward strand.
AAAGAAATTTTTTTACAGTCTAGTAGTACTCCTTATGATGAGGAAAGTGACCTTTATGTGTGTAAAATCAACAGAACGCACTTTTACCTAAAACAGGGTTTACATTGTGCCATCCAAATCCACATCTACAAACATCCAGTCTTCCTTATGTAGAATTCAGAGCATCAAGACTTGAATTAATCATTTCATCATGTGACACTTTTCAGATTTTGTTCTTTGAAACTGAGTTGACAAAACAATCTCACCACAAGGTCCATTTAGTAGCTGCTCTGGTGCTTTCGATCATATCACATGATCTTCATCAGCAGATGGGGTTTACCCAGTTGTCATGGAACTCTGAACACTTCAGGGACTTCTCCTCCATGTTGGCTTAAATGCTGAGGTTCAGCGTTCATTCTTTGTGTTGGAAACAGCAGTTAAGAAAGAAAAAGTCTCACCACAAAGTCCATGTATTCACTGTTCATCTGCTAATGGAAATCTGGGGACATGAAAGCTCGAAAGCTCCAGTATAGCTACTAAATGGACCTTGTGGTGGGATTATTTTCTCAGTCACTACAGTTGGTCTCTGCTGTTCATCTTGAGGAAATGAGAATTTACATTAACAAATAAAACAGAGCTGTACAACATTATAGAAATAACATGTGAATTCATTTTCACCTTCATTTATAAGACAACCTGTAGTGATGCTCTGACATTTCAGTAAATCTTATGGTGTAAATGTAAATGTATTTAACTAACTTGTTAAAAATGCTCACCTCACTCAATATAACGGCTAGCTAACAGTCAAATAAAGTTGATTTGTCCCAGTTTCTTTGTGTCTTTTTTTTAGGACACGTGCAGTGGGAGGGGCTCATTGTTTGTCATCACTGCTGTGAGGGGGCGTCCATCCAGCCGCTCCTGATGACCCCTAAGCTCTCAGCAGGAGGGCATGAGGGCACAAGGACACATGTGACTGGCTCCTTGCACACTATTGACGAGTGACTGACCACTCTCATAAGACAGAAAAAAGGGTTAAAATCTGTGCAAGATCTATATGGTATTTTTGCTGCTTTTTAGGTAGGCTGCCAATGAAAAGAAAACATCAGTCGACATTAGAGAGGCTAATTAGTCGTCTATGATTAGTAAATGAATTGAATGTCATGGAGTAATAAAAACTGTGTATGTATATCAGCGTAAACATTTCAAAACTTGAATCCCCTCAGTAACCTAAAGAAACTGAGTTGACCGTGTGTCTACATTTGACTCGTGTGATCAGATGTAGCTTCATGCTGGGGGAATATTACACACTGGCATGAAGCTGAGTGACACACGGCAGCGGTGACATCGGCAGTCTGTCTTGAGGTTTTTTCCATCACGTCAGAGTTGTCGTGTACAGTGTTCTGTATACGATCAGTGAAACGCCTCATTTGTAATCCCCCATATAACGCAGATCAAAGAATATGCAGGCTGGAGCTGCCCACTGGCAACGGTGTAATCAGGACTTAAAGTGCATCACTCTTACCAGACTACTGCTGACTCAGTCAGGGAGATCAGGGTCACTGTCAACTCAGAAAGTGGCCCTGAGAGATTGTGAGATGCTCAGGCAGCAGGCTGGATTTACCTCGGCTGACTGAAACACGTCATTCTAACATGGCAGAACTGAACGTGCTCTGCTTCTTATCTGACGTGATCCATCAGGCTGTTACTGCTGGTCTGCAAGAGGCCTCCTTCACTCATCAAATACCCATGTTTATACATTTTAAATGACAAAATGTACATTTAGACAGTCAATATTGAACTTGTTTACATATATTATTGTGTTTGTACAGTTATTAGGTTGAAAACCTTGATCTCTTAAAGGCAACCAATTCTTGAATATGCTGAAAGATTTTGTTTTCATTCAAGTGTTCTGTCTGAAACCACCTCTATAGTTTTACTATAGGAAATACAGTCAAACCCAATCTAAAAAGGAGCTGGTCGGACATGTTAGATGATGAAATGAACAAGAGGATCAGCCAAATGATTTTATCCTCAAGAGAGCAGACAGACAGTTTGGTGTCTTTCTGGTACTCCCTAGTGGACTGTCCTTGTGCTGAAGCGATGCCGAGGAAAACGGTTTGCTCATCTTAGAAAGAACATTTATTTAACAAACAACCCTTAAACATAAATTTCAAATACAACATTTAAATACTCTTAAATATAATGAAGCAAATGATCAGTAAACACGTAAAAAAAATACTTCAAATAAACTGATAATTAAAACAAATGTGCTTTATGACTAAAGGAACATGACAAAGAATCAATGAACTACACAGGCTACTACATCAAACAGTAAAACATGAAGAAAATAAAAGTAAAAATAAACCAAATGGATTTCCTCATGAGGCCCAAAGACATTACCTGACATGTTCATTTTCTTTCAGTAACAACTGAAATATCTGCAATCACTTTCAGAAACCCACCACTTCAAGCACCATACGAACTAAAGCAAAGACTAATGTGACAACAGGGTTAGGCTTGTTGGTTACATTTCAAGTTGAAACTTAAAGAATAATTCCAGTTTCAAACAACCTAGATCTGATTTCTCTAATGTTTGGCACTATTCCCATCAGTAATGATCCCGCTGTACTCACAAAGTTAAATACTGAGATATGAGAACACCAGACATCACTAGAAAGAAGTCTGACGGGTCAAGAAACAGGAGCAGTAAGACGATCAAACCCCCAGGTCAGCCAAACTTGTTTGGAAGAGAAATAGGGGACTTGCCATTCTCAGCGTGCAGGTTGCTAGCTCAGAGGTGTTGTTGTTTCATGCAGCGACGGGGAATTTGAAAACAGTAACACGCTTATACCCACGGCCTACTTCCTGTGAGTCAGACTAGTTTGTTTACAACCTGTCTGATTGTCTCGCTACTCATGTTTCATGCCCTGTGTGACTTTGCCATAAAGAGTCGGTCTTTATAAAGAGTCGGTCTAGACCTGCTCTGTATGAAAAGTGCCCTGAGATAACTTGTTATGATTTAACGCTACATAGATAGAATTGAACTGAACTGAATATAGCGATGTCTCCATGTTCTAAGCAATTATTTTGGTGAGTACAAAGTTATCATAACTGATAGAAATGATGGACAAAGCTACCATAATAACATCCAAACTGGAATTATCCTTTAACCGTTTTATCATTAGCTACAGTTGAATGTTTTGTCTATCAGGCAGGACAGGTGGACTCCTAAAGTCAACCTTTACTTTTCACATGCAGACCTGGTAGTTCTCTGTTATGTTCTGCAGACATGAACTGTGTGACCCACAGAAGGAGAAAGTGAAAATGTGGAGGTAAAATCGATGACTGGAGTGTGTTATAAAGTGCTTACACTCAGTCAGTGAAAAGGCTCTTACTAAGAACGCTCATAACACTTATTCCATGTCAACACTGTGCAGTAAATACAACAGTCACGTCTTTTTCAAGAGTCTGATCTCCATCTTTAGGTAGGTTTTAAGGTTCTCGTCGAGGACGTTCTCCTCAATAGCGGCGAGCGCCCTGTCGCCTCCGTCGTGGTAGTACGCCAACAGCTGCTCTGCATGTTCGATCCACACACAGTTATGACAGCCACTCATGCAGCAGTGGGTGGGAGCAGGCGGTGGGCCCTGGTCAGGAGACCAGCCAGAGGTACTGTGGCTAGGTTCTGGTTCAGTGCACTGAGAGGAGTCAGTTAGTGTGGGAGGAGCAGGTGAATGTGGTCCAGTAGAGAGGCAGCGAACAGTGCCACTGTGTTGACCTCCGGTCCACGACTGCAGAAGGTAATGATAGATCGGATGTCTCAGGTTTAGCAGGGAAAAGATGCACAGCTGAAAACAGCAGAATATATGTTATGTGATTAATCTTAAACTTTGAAAACATCTTGCTTCCCTAATTTTGTATTCTTCTGCTCTAACCTTTTAATTTTTTTAAAGTATTTTCTTTTATGGATGGCCGTTACAGAGGACAGCAAACTACTATGCGGTGCAGCTGGTTCTCTGCGCATATGTTAATAAAGTTTGAATCTTGAACCTAAAGTTGATGTATTTTTAGTTGGATCTGAAATGAAGGAAATCATCAAATGTGTAAAGCGAAAGAGACAAGGACGCTCACAGAGCTGCGAAATCATTAGTTGAATTTTTATTTATGCTCTGGTGAAACCCACTGGGGGAAGACTGAAGACTGTTTGAATTGTCACAGCAGGAAAATCACAGCTGTATTGTATGGCTTTATTCCATTTAGGTGTCCATATCATGGAACGCAGCCATTACTATCATTACTATCATTATTATCATTCTTATCATTCGCAACACCTGAGTTTCACTAGTCAAAATACAGATAAATCCATTACACAGACTGTGCCTGTCTCGTGGCTACACATCATTTAGCGAGTGACACTTGCACTGGTGTCCGACTTCACAACACACCGACACAAGGCGGAGCAGGAAAACACAGAGTCACCTGAAAGCTCCAGGTGTTCAGCGTCAGGTGAACGGCTTCATGTGCCGTCGCCGTCTTACAAATTGAACACTTTGAAGAAACAACACGGCGAGTCCTCTGAAAACGTTCCCACCAGGTGTGAACAAGGGAAAGGTGAGCTCACAGTCGACCTGTCGCGGGTGCTAGGATCGGGACTAACAGGTCAGCTACCAACCTTCCGGAAACACAGCGACGACCTCAGCGCGTTCACACCCAAACACAGCATCGTCGGAGAAAACACGAAGCGCGGTTATGTGTCTTTATAATCCGTTTTCTTTGAAACGTAGAGTTCCTACAGGTGTACCCACGGATTTACCTGCCGGACTAGCTAGTTGCGTCACTTCGTATTTTCCTGAACTATGACCTTTGTGTGTGGTTGTAAACAAAAACTTTGATTGGCCGACAGAAAAAAACTGTGACCAATCAAATAGCACGCTCCTAAATTTAAACCAATGGAAAGCGTAGAATAGTTTCTGGGCGGCTCCTAAAAGACGGGTTGCATTTCCAATATCTGTCCAGCAGGTGTCGGTATTTCATCTGTATGTCCTTTGTAAAGATGCAGTAAAGGAGCAGTAATCTTACAATAAAGCTCATACAAATACCACATCAAGTTATTTATCTATGCATATCTTTATGAATATTATAATACATTTAATTTACTTTTAATGAAGAATATATTATTTGATTGTGAGTTTTTGTTAGGAGTCAGAAGAAGTCACTGCAACTTAGGTTCATGTTTATTTTGTATTGTTGCCATGTACCACTGAACAGGCCTAGCTAATTGCACTGGACTATACTGTTTGCAGTTGAGAGACTGCATGTGCCTAGTCAGGGCCATGTCATCAGTTGCAGAGACCGAACAACACGATTTCTATTCAGCTGTACAGATCAAAACACAATGATGAGGGCCTATTCGTTGTGTGTTTATAATTTTCTTTAAAATCTCTTTTCTCTGTGTCAAAAAGCCTATGTTACCCATTTCATCCCCACTTTTTTTTTCTTCCATTGAAACAAAAGCAGCAGTAAAGAGAAGATTCTCCATTTAATGTCACTTGTCATTTGTCATGTTTGCGCCTTGTCTGTTGGTGATGCCATAAGAGGAGTCAAGATCAGAGGTACTGTAGAGGCCAGAGCGTGGACCTGAGTCACATGACTTGGACTCAGGTCAGACTCAAGCCACGAATCTGATGACTTGACAAAATCCCCAAATACTTGCATCTTGGCTTTGACTTGAACACCAGTGACTCACGACTTCACTTGGACTTTAGCCATGCCAATTCAAATGACATCATATCCTGTCATAGCCCAAAAATAAAAAAATATGTTATAAAAAAAAGTGTTACAGCAAATTAAGTCTCTATTGTCTTGCAGCAGCCAATCACGCTGCACAAGCAAGAGGTAAATGTGCGTGGTCAATTAAAAGCAGATGCATCGTGCAAAACATTCTGCTTGGAAATTACACGAGTCATGACTTTACAGTAATTGTTTTCTCAGGAATAACAAACCCAGGCACACCCAATCAGTTTGCTTTTAAATGTTCTAAAGTCTGTTTGATTATAGACTTGAATGTAGAATATAGGCTTGGGACTTGTTGTTCTTGACTCAGGACTTCATAGCCAAGACTTACTTGTGATTTGCAAAACAATGACTTGGTCCCACCTCTGGTAGAGGAAACTTATATGTTTCCCAAACACCTGTACTAAAGCTGGAGTCATATTTACAGACGATCACATAACGTAATCAGAAACCATCATTAAAGGCTCAAAAATGTTTTCTCCTTGAGGTACTTTCACTGACCTATTTTGTGAATGCCTCACTGCATTGAAAGAGCATTACATAGAAAAGCAGATTTGGTGAAACAGCTCCTTTATGCTCATGAGTGAAAGTAAACCCTCTTTTGATGCAGTCTTTCTTTGTGTGACTGCGGTTCAACGATTCCATACCATACCCTGCCAATATCTTAACTAATGTGACCCATTCACTGATGTGTGAGGAGATGTGTGTGTTTAGTATATGGAAGAGAAGGAGTGTGAGTCTTATGTCCCCACAGACCTCAGTGTTTGCAAGCCACATCCATGGTAACGTGGTGTGGAAACACAGCAGCTGCTCGGTCTGGCATGAGATACCAGGTGTGTGGTGGGGCATGTTATCTCGCCAGAGGCCCACAATGTGACTTTATCCCAAAGAGAGGTTCTCAGTCGCAGTCACGCTTCACAGAAACGCAGACGTTTATTCAAACACATAAAGCCGACCACACTTAAAAGGTTGCTAATATCATCCTGAAAGAATAGATGGATAGCAAATGATCTATGAAGAGTAACAAATAGACTACAGAAGGTAGCTATGTACACAGACAGTAGAATGACCACAGACATGAGTTTTAATAGCCTCAATGATTCAGTCTTAACCTTTTGATAATGGTTTTATGATTATCACAATAGATTCCATTCTACAGAAGTTGTTGTCATGAGGTGCGCCTGATGGTTCATATTTCACCAGAAATGCAGGAAGGGTGACATCATAATGTGGATATAATAAAGATGTAGGGGTGGATCAGTCTTGTCAAATTTAAAGCTGCAGTAGGCAATATTATTTCATTATAATTTTGGTTGAAATAACTCATTTTGACCATTGCGTGTCACTAACAATATCTAATTAAAGGGTTCCTTTAAAAAAAATGTGTGTCTGTGAGCATCCGTGCCTTTGTATTTAGCTTTTTTTAAAACTGGACCCGGTCTGAATGAAACAACCAATCAGGGTTAGCTGACACATAACTAGCCAGTCACAGCGACTCTGTACAAACATTTGGTGAAATTGATGTGAAGCGATCAGCTAGAGAGACGACATGTCGCTCTGTTGGAGTTATTGGAAGTACAGAAACACAGTTGTACAGTGGTGTTACAGAGTGGAGCTTCTTCCCTCACAGAGGATCAGTTTCAGACCTCTGAGTCAGACATAACTAGCTGAGTAGAACAGGCTAAGTGTGTGGATGGACAGATTTGTGTAAAACCCAATAAATGAAGTGAAAGCTGCTAAAATGCTCCGTGGAGCTGAGGGGATCTGCAGAATCAGGTAGTAATTCTTTGTTGGTTTGTACAGGCGACCCCTTTTATGTACATGCACATAGTCATTTGATCCATTGTTAATATGAAAATATTGATATGTGCAGCTTTAACTAACATTTCCAATACAAGATTTTTACTTATAATGGAGTATTTTTACACTGTGGTATTACTACTTTCACTCATTCTAAGTAAAGGATTCGAATACTTCCTCTACCACTGACTGCACATATTGAGGTACACTACAGGGACTGACACTACCACGATCACAGGCGACAATATGACATAATACAATGGTTATTTTTCACATCATATCAGAAAGAGGTTGCATTCATTTACACTGAGATTGAATGTAGGTCACGCTTAAGATGATCAGTGTTTGGTATCAGCTTGTGTAGCTCAGCTCAGAGAATCTCTTAAGTATGTCAGGTATGTGAGCACTGAGGAGCACTGAGGGGTCCGTTTTCTCCAAGACTGCAACTAGACTTTCCTCACAAACAGCCCCCCCCCCCCGCTGGATTAAGTTTCTCTCAACACCTTTTCCTTTGGAAATCCTGGAGCCCTGCTTTGCCTCCGGCAGACATTTCCTGAGGGGCCCTTTGCTCGCAGATTGAGGGAATGATAGATTAAGTCAGGCACATGACAAATACTTAAAGAAAATAAGCTCAAGGGAAGGAGAGTATTTTTGATACAGTTTGATACTTTTAGAGCATTTCACATGACCCAGTGGTTCCCAAAGTACGGCCTGAGGACTCCCTTGGGTTCTGAGGGAATTCCTGGAGGCCTTGTCTAGATGAGTTCAGCATATCAGCATTATTCTACTATGTGGTAGTTTGCACAAAGATAATATTGTATGTATGAAGATGCCAATTCTAACAGCTTTATAGTATATGCTGTGTACAGTTTTGTAGCATTGCATGAAGTCATAAATAAAGGTACACTACCTCATTTTACTGCTCCAAAATCCCAAATTTTTGCTGTTGGCGTTTTCAAACTCAGCTCAGTTCTCAGTTAAATTTCACATTAACAGCAGGAGGGTGATTTTTTGCCAAGCTAGAGGTGGAGGCGTGACCAGTGGTCAGTCCACCACTTTGGTCCAGACTGAAATATCTCAACAACTACTGGATGGATTTAGTACAGACATTAATGTTGCCTAGACAACAAAACCTGCTGACTTTGGTGATCCCCTGACTTCTCATCCAGCACTATCATGAGGTTCACATTTGTGGTTGTGACTGTTCCCCTCAGGATGGATTGTAATCTCTTTGGTGATCCTCTGACATTTCCTCTAGCGCCACCATCAGGTCAAAGTCTTAACTTCTCCAACACTTTGGTTTATATGCCAAATACCTGCAAAACTAATGACATTCCCATCAGCCTCAGCTGCTTTTTTTGTGTTTAATGCCAAGTAGCAAATGTTAGCATGTAACACGCTAAATTAAGAAGGTAAACATGGTAAAAATTAACTGCTAAACATCAACATATCTATATTGTCATTGTCAGCATGTTGACGTTAACATTTTATACCTCCATACAGTCATGGAGACTGTTTGTTCTATAGCAAAAAAAGTCAGAAAAACAAACCTTCATAGATGAATTATAATGCAGAAATGTTTTGAGGGATTCTTGATGATGATGAAAAAGACAAGCAACACACAGCTGCAGCTCTGGCTGCAGGCGTTCTGCATGAGAGGGATTAGCTTCATCACTTATAATCCCGGTGCACAAAAGGCCTGGCAGTGTTTCTAACAACTTGTTGCACATTCTACAACACTGTGCTGTCCGACTGTATGTGAGAAAGTTTTTCCAGGAATGCAACCCAAACAAAGATTAAAAAGAAAAGGTATTTTAGAAATGCATCCATGTAAAACAACAGTGGCATGGGCTAATATTCTAATCTGTAGTTTATGACTTCAAATCACATGGAAAATATGATATCTCTCTCCTGGAAGGTTCAGCACAGGGTTGTGCAGAGTTTAGGTTATCAGGGCTCATGTAATGTACCTCTGATAGAGTAGTGGTCCCTCTGAAAAAGTATTTTCTAGCTGCAGCTGTGTTAACAGTCTGGGCAAACAGCTTCCCTCGAGTCCTTCAAAACAGGGGAAAATGGCAACAGGGTTTTTCTATTTCACTGCACCCATTTTATATTCTGAAATGCACCAACAATGGTGTCTCTGATAACTGAGCATCTTTTGTGGATCTGCAAGGATGAGCTCAAAATCTGACAGCCTGTGTTAAAAAGGTAGCAGGGAGGTGTTTTGGTGCTCAGGTGTCCTTCCTCAAGGTCCTCCTGGCCGACTCACAGCACCAGCTTTGTCCAGAGCGCACAAAGACCACACTGTTCATCTACCCGGAGTGGACGGCAGCCGTGCCGCTGCCCCAAACTGACAAGTCAATGACACACCTCAAATGGTAACTTGTCAGAATTGGCAGAAACGTGTTTGTGTGTGTGACAGGAGGCTGAAACAGGAGGCTGGATGGAGTTTACTAAGAAAACAAAGAAAAGTCAAAATAAAATTAAAATTAATTTTTGCTCAGAAAACAATATATATATGTGGTGTTTGTTGCCAAAAAACAGGACATTTAAGTTGTATGTGCATGTCTGCAGTGATGGGCCTTTTTCACTGAGGACGTTTTGACATGTCACAGTAGGAAAGCACAGGTGTAGATAATTAAATGAATGATGTTTCAGGGTTGTGGTATTGTGCATGCTGGCTCACTGTCATCACAGGGCCATCGTTAACGTCATTAGTAACACCTGTACTTTTTCTTTTTTACATTTTTGGTACTGCTGACGAGCTCTGTAAATTTATTGTGTGGGCAGGTACTGGAAATAGTTTATATCCCTTCACCTCCAACAGTAGTAACAGTTGTTTCCGCAAATATGTCCCAAAAATGTTTTTATCCTCTTTTGAAAAATGTAAAACTATACACAATAGCTGTAGTAACATTATAGTTTATATTTCTCACATAAAAAGGGAGGAGAAAGTTGGTAAAGATTGCACTGCTGAAAAAAGTAGATTACATTTGTTTATACTGTGAATAAACTGAATTCACGCCACATAAAACTATTACAGTGTATAAAGTTTATCACAGTGTAGTTCTCACAGTCTTGTGACCTTCATAATACAACGGAGGCTTTTCCCTCAGAGGATGTGCCAGTAACGAGGCAAACAAGGGAGAGTCATCAGCGGAAGAGTCTAATTAAGCACAAACGAGCAGGGATAGTGTAGCTATCGCGGCTACATATATAGGCTCTTTGGTTATGTCGCCTCAATGCATAACTGTAAGTCCAGCTTTAGAGAAAATCCTGTTGCATTATTTTGTAGGTAAACGTAACTTAACATTAACGTATGACTCATCCATGTACCTAATTTAGCTTGGATATGACAATTTAGGCTCTGCTGACTCGTCTAATCTTCTGACCAAACTGTTCAGTGAATCAGCCGTGTGTTTCCCCCGGTGTACAGTTCAGGTCAAGCTGCTGGTAAACCATTCTTCTGCTGGCAAGGTCACATGAAGGTGTGTGATGGTTGAGTAACTGCAAATGAAGGAGCTTGAATGCATAGCGTGTTTCTGTTATGTGAGTAAAGGTGCACTGACCAATCGGCGGCCCCGGATATTAACACCTCAGTCACTGAACACCTACACTGCTCAAACCGTTGGCACCGTTCAGTAGCTCTGTATAGTAGCAGCAGGATGTAAAGCTGTTAATGAGTAACAGACTCAGTTTATTGTCTGGAATCATAAAATAGTTTTTTACATAAATGTGCATCATAAGATGGGCAAAGAGAACCAGGGCTGTAAATGTGTAGCCTGACTCTTGATGTGAGCTCATCGTTGGCTGCAGTTAGTGGAGCCATTGGAGCGAGAGGCATGCAGGATTTGGATGGGAGGGAGGGGGGCTGCTAACTGTGAGGGAGGTGGGTGTTATTTTGGAGAGACAGAGGTGCTTTGACTCGGGCTGGGAAGTGCCAGAGCTCTGGGCTCAGGTTTGGCTGCCAACTATGCTGGGCTGAGTTTATCAGTCAGTGCTGTACTGGGGTAAACAAAAGGCAAAGCCAAATGCAGTCATGGAAAATAACAAGGTGCATTTATCTCAAGTGCTTTACTTCAGTCCACGTTTTGAGGTAGCTGTACTTTATCTGAGTACTTCCAGCAGCAGGCAGCTGATTTTAGTGAAAAAGCTTCAGAAATACGCTGTGCGCTACCTGCTCAGCACCAAACAGACAATGGATAAAGTTAGTGAGCTAGCTAGTGGAAGATTTAGCAGCTAAAGAGTTGGTGGAGACCAAACCAGAGCTAAAAGAGAGTGACTACTGGACTCCAGACGAATGCTAGTGTTGCCCTGCGTCTGCTGGATGTGTGACTAGGCAACTGTTTGCTAACATGTTCATTACAAAAAAGAATCTATGAATGCAGCTTTAAGTTACTGAACCAGAGTGTGAATTTTCTTACTCAGGTTGTTTTATTTGAAACATTTTTAGAGGGATAAAGAAGTAAAAGCATCAAGTAATTTACAATAAAAACTAGTAAATACTAGTAAAAACCCCAAATGCCCCAAAAATATAATAATAAAAAGAATATATCATGAAAAAAGAACAGAAATATATATTTTCTTCCACATACGACAACCTGCGATCACAAATGACCTCAGTATGTTACCAAAGTCGTGATGAAAACTAAACTATCTCCATTATAACCTAGCAAACTACATCTACTGAGGAAGACCGCAAGATGCTAAAAATAGTAAGCAGACCTTGAATTAAGATTTTTTTTCTCCTCCTTTCTCCTGACCAAAAACATTTAGATCACCACACCTTGTTGGGGTCCGGACCCCCTGAGGTTGGGAACCACCAGATTACATTTTCCAGCAGTAAACAAGCTCAATAACAGTCCACCAATATATGTGCAGTATATTCTGCATAATTGTACTGATGATACTTGTGTACTTTTACAAATGTTATATTTGAATATTGAATGCAGGGCTGCTAATGGAATATGTTTACAGGGGTGTATTGCAATATATACTTAAGCAAAAGATGTGACTACTTCTTCTACCACTGGCAAACTGTACACGCAGTGAGATAAACACTGGGGAGGGTGTTTGAATGAGTTATCTGTCTTTCTGTCGCACCGTCTGGAAAGTGTGTTTTGTCTCACCAAATGACAGAGGCCTTCGTACTGTCTAAACACCCCCGGTTGCTGTACCTGAGTGGCATTTAAAGGCTTTTGTGCAGCTCCTTCTCTTGTCATTTTGTTCAGATGGCTCTCTGCAGTTTATTTCCAAACTCGATCACACGCTGTGTGTTTGTGTTTCTAACTAATTGGACAAACCGCTCGGTGTCTCAGATACCTGCGCTATCAGCAGGATGCAGGCGCTGGCTTCTAGCACCAATTAGCTCACAGTTAGACATCTCTCACACTCCTGACAGCGCTGGTACCTTTTATATTCCCCTCAACCTCCAATAAGTATCTCAAACAGCAGGCTGAGGCTTAAAATACAGGCATAAAGATGTCACAGGTTTCAGCCTGGTTTGCAGACTTTGTTGAACGCCATGGTCCTGTATCATCAGTCGGAAACATATTATAATCAAACAATGTTTTCACATATTTGACATCAGATGCTTAGTGCACATTTAAATCTTTCTCTACAACCTTCTGCTACAGTAAACTGACTTTTTACAACGGTAAGTCTCCCTCAGGGGTAAGCAGTTATTTGCAGCCTGCTGTCAAATCTGCCGACTTTCACAAATGTTTTCTGTTGTTGTATGTAAAAGAGTGTTTGTGCTTGTGTGTGAGCACATAGACTGAGATCCAATATGGCTGCAGGGTGATGGAGGACAACCAGCACTGGTCCTGTAAGTAATCAATCACATTGTTCTCCCTCCATGTTTCTCTCTGTCTGAAAAAATACATATATTTTGAGAGTCGAATACCAGAAACTATGATTATTATGTTACATTAATATAGAGTCATTAGGGTCATTTAAGCAAACAGGTGGTTAAAGGATTATTACAGTTTATTACAATTTATTTTTATTGTTTTGTCCAGACATCACATTGAACAAAACGTAGAAGAATTAAACATCAGCTTAAGACTCAAAATAACTACAACCAAAATAAAAAAAGGCCAAATTTACAACCTAAAAAAAAAAGAAAAATTCAAATAATACAATCAGTAATAAAAAATACTAAGTAAATAAATAAATAAAATAAAACAAAGTGCCTCTATATATGCTGTGTTTGGCAGCACCGTTTCCATGTTTCAGACATATTTAACCTTTTTTACTGGTTACTTGTACGACTTACCTGTAACGAGATAATTCAAACAAAAAACCTCAGCACAGTAATCAATAATCAATCAACAATGTTACCTGTTGTGTTTCTTGTCCCGTCGCCACGTTTCCAGATCTCAGGAATTAAGTTGGTTACCACAATGTTGTTATTACCCATAGAAATGATGGCCAGAAGTAAAATATAAATAAGTGATTAAATAGAACAATAAGTCGTAATTAACCTGTCAGTTAATGATAAGTGGACCTTGAAGAAAAATAAACTATACTTCTGCTCTAACTTTTAATAAGAAATCATTGTTTGTAGCTGATGTGCATCTTATTCCCTCAGCTTCCTCAAATGCTTCAACTTTCAGTGTGCTAGAAAACAAGGTGACAGTCATCATGCATTTTCTATGGTTCCATCAAACAGTAAGGAGCATTCGGCATCATGAGGAGCTACTTGTATAATAGTAATCTAAACCAGACCTGAAATAAAGAGCTGCATGTCCTCTTTTGACCCTGCAAACCTTCCATAATATATCAGTTCTGTTACTGGTACTCTCTGTATAATAAACTGAGGTCAGAGCTTTTGTAACTCGACATTATCATGGAAGTGGTGAGATCCAAAAGGTGAAAAAGACAAAGCATATTGTTCTGGCCTGCAGCAGTATAGTTTTGCAGACTTTTTACAGCTCCGTCCATCATGTTTAAGTGAGAATCACTGATAAAAACACATGTGACAGCACGGCCTGCTGGGCCTAAAATAGACCTGGGATGTGGTCTTGTATCACCTCCTCAGGAGACTTGAAGGTTATCGGGCCACAGCAGCTGGATCGCTTATAAATCACAGTCCAACCTCTTGACCACAGCAGAGTGTTTCCACAGCAGCTGGAGCCACTTCAATAAAGACACATGAAATATGAGCATGGGGGAGGTGGAGTCGAGATCTGTCTGTGTATATGTGTGTGTGTGTGTGTGTGTGTGTGTGTGTGTGTGTGTGTGTGTGTGTGTGTGTGTGTCAGAGGGATCCATGTCAAAAGATTACATAAGATCTTGCAGCAACTAATACTGTTGTAACTGCAGGAAGAAGTATATGAAAATGTGTAATGTTTTAGAAAATTACTACTTCAAATAAGATGTTAAAAAAAATAATAATAATATAAATGAAATAGACTTGACATGTTGGCCTAATATATTTCAAATTGTTGATGTAGAAACTGTAATAATGACATATAACATCAGAGTTTCAATTATTAAAACAGTTCAACATTCTTGGGAAATAAGCTTACAGTACTGCTTTCTTTCTGAGGGATAGATAAGATCAATACTGATGTCATGTCAGTGTGTGAGGCACAGAGCTGGAGTCAGGCGATTAACGATTAGCCAATGTTAACATAAAGACTGGAAGCAGGGGGAACAGCTAGCCCAGCTAGCCTGGTTATAGTTATGTTTGTTTAATCCGTACAAAATATGTCAGTCCTTAAGAAGTAATAGTACTTATAGTAAATATAGTACTTTGATAGTAAATGGAATCCATTGACATGTTTTTATGTTTATGTTTAATATTTCTCTTCTGTTTTAAGAATTGTGGCTTTATTCAACAATGTTTGACATTTTAACATCATGTAAAAACACAGCTGCTATTTACACACTGGAATCAACAACCTGCTAAGTATCTGTTCTCAGGCAGCTCCTGTATGACGCCAGTCCGAGTCTACCTTTGAAGGGGTGTGAGTTACGGGCCTGGACTGGGGGAGCTGGCACTGAGATGACACACAGATGGTGGACTCCACGGAGTAAACAGACTCCTCATGAGGCATTTTGATGGTGAGAACCTGGATACACTTCGTCAAAGCAATATATTCCTAGTAGAGAAATAAAGTGGCAACACTGCACTGCATTACTCCCCTGCAGTGTTGGATGTTCATTGTTTTAAATATAGCATGCTGCAGTGTTTTCCTCTCTAACAAAGAGATACTGAGGATGATCTGGCATTGGAGGGAACAGATATCTGAAACCGTGATCAATTATTTCCGTCTCCTCTGATGACCTTGATGAATTCCGCCATCTGATGTCAGTGAGGGTGGATCGATAAATCTGTTTGCACGAGTTGATGAACATGATTGAATTTGCGTGCCTGCTGTTATTCCTCTCACGTTACACTGGACCCAAACAGCAGCACATCCTGCAACAACGACAGTCATTTTGTCACCGGCCACACTTTCATTCAAATAGATAAAACATAATTCATATTAATTTTGTAAATAGTCCAATTCTAAGCAGAATACATGTCAGAGCGTGTGTCAACAGTCTCCGGACTCGTGTTTGTCTGCAGCAGGACATGCATGACCATTTGACTATTTCATAAATGCAGATCTTCTCTTCATTAAACTTTTTTAAGGGGTGTTTAGTCCTCAGCTGTCTGCTCTGGGTCTAACACAGAGTCAGCGTCCTTTGAGGTCCCCATCAAATAGCCAGCATCAGCCATACAGTGTATTTCCTGTCACGCCCTCCTGCCCTCCCGTGAAGATCACATTTTGATTAGAAAACACACTATTCATAACATCACAAGTGAATATTTATTTGCTGTATATTAAAGACAAATCACACAGTCCCAGCCACCTTTTCAAAATCCTTTCCAGCCTTTGCCAGACAATATATTTTCTCTTTAAGGGTTTCCTTCATTTGTCTCTCTAACAGTTGAAACATGCCATGACTATTGTACTGGAGAGCAGAGTTTGGGCACCAAGATAAAACACTGGCTACGTCCAAAATCATTCACTCATTCACTATTCACAACTCATTATAAAGGTAATTCTACAGAGAGGACAAGATAATGTGTCAGATGGCGAAAAAACGAAACAATTTAAGATATTTGTCAAGTTTTATTGCTGAAACGAACAGAAAATTAATCGGCTTTTTTGCTAAACATTTGGGTCATTTATGAAGGAAACATGCCAAATATTCACTGATTCCAGCCTCTCAAATGTGAGTTTGTTGGGTTTTCTTTCATTATAAATTGCAGATCTTTGGTTTGGACAGTTGGTCTGACAGTTGGCTGAATCTCTGAGATTTTACAGACTAAATGATTCATTGATTAATGATGAAAATGATGGTTAGCCGCAGCCATATTCAGGTTCCTTTCATCCAAGAGATAATATTCTTTTCCCCTGTCTACACAATGTAGACACATAGTACACACATAGTGAATAGTGAACAATTTCTGACACTTTAATTAGTTTGTTAACCTTCAACAACTACAACTCCCATGAGGCTTTGACTGTGCGTCTGTAGCTAAGATTCAGGGATTTATGTTGTTATTGAAGGCTAACAAAATAGTTTTTTATCTTTGTTAAAATGTTACTGTCAGGTGAAATAATTTATCTGGGACACAAAGGCATCACCTAGTATCATGTTCTGTCTTCTAGAAAGAATGATAAAAGAAACCTTTTATGAGAAATGACACTAAGCATTATAAGCTAGTGAAACAAGCTAATCACAGGCGGGATTTCACCTCTCAATTCAAATGATTGTTTGATTGGTAGAAATGAGATAAAAATAATTAAATAGCACACAGTAGTGCTATAAATAGCATTAAATATACATATTCATACAATGCTTCCATGCAGTGTAGAAACATTGACACATTAACAACATATTTACATGAATTCAACACCAGCAGCTCAATTTTATGTGTGAACTTTGTCGTTATTACTCGAGTGTGCACAATATTTTTTAATACAGGTGAATGCAATGCTTCTGATAGTGTTTCTTTTTTTCCAGCCTGTTGCCTTCATGCCAAACTGAGGGAGGAATGTTCCTTTGGTGCGTCCTAAAGTTTGTTTATGGTGTGTGTAGGGGGAAGGGGTGCACTTTTACACGTGTGCACACGTGAATATCATATTGAGCCAAAGACACTCCCAACATTTAGTTAAACTATTCTCTCTTTTTTTTGTGTGCAGTCAGCACCGTCACTCTTCATCTGTGTGATTGGGTCCAGCAGAGAGCTCACTGTTCACTGTGTTGCAAAAAGTCTTTGTTCTGCAGCAAAGCAGCAGTTTCATCCCTTCGCTTTGACTTCCAAATGAAGCTCTATACTGTCTGATACCCAGTGGCACACGGGAAATCAGTCAAAAGAAGGTTTAGCTGTTTTTCCATCAGAGGTCATGACCCAGCGTTCACCTCCACAAGTCGGGGCTGAGGGGTTCCTCTTAGAACCAGATTAGGGAACCACGAGTAACATTAAACACACAGTCAGCAAGTGCAAATGAAAAGACATGAACTGAAATTGTAAGTGGGTGTTGAGAGCCTCAGCGTGTTCACCACTGGGTCGTCCTATGCAGACCACTCCCCTGCAGAAGAAGAGAGACATGGCAGAGTTGTTGGTCAAACAGCAACATAATGAGATTTTAAAGAAAAACTCCACTGAAAACCATCACTTAGAGAACCAACTACCCTCTGAAGGCTTGAAAGGCAGCTCTGAATGGTTTACAGCTTGCTTTTTCGTGCAATGCAATGCTGCAGTCATGTGACCTTATGATGATTCAAAATGTCTGAAATCTCAATTTGCTACCCAGTACAAAGTAAACTATTTAGTGTTTATTATGTAAGGAATATTAGTGAATGAGAGAACGTGGGAGTGATTTCAGACACAGCACAAGTTTGGCAAAAAAAAAAAGCATAAAAGATATTCTTTACTTAAACCACTCCTGCAGCGTATCCACTCCTCTGCTGTCCATGCAAAGGCTTGTTTGACGTGTTTAACACACTCATACTTTAACCAAATATGGCTCAGTACATAGCTTGTTTGTTCCTAGCAGGGTTAGCTGTTTATGTTTGTCATACTTTCAGTTGTATTTAACAAAGATCAACTAACCGTGCAAGCAACACACAAAAGCTGTCTAGTTATATTCTGGGAAGAATATATAGATCCATGTATTTTAAAAAGAACATACTCAGCTTATCTGAGCAGCGGAGTGGTTATAAACCAAAATATGTCTAAATATGTCTTCTGTATGTCGCTATCTGGGTTATCTGTTGCTAACTTTGGTGACAAATGATAAATGTGGACACCTAATCGTGCTAGCAAAATAACAGAAGCTGTGGTTTCAGCTATATTCTGGCAACAGTAAGATAAGACTTTATTCATCTCCAGGAGGGGAATTTAGATTTTACCACAGCACAAGAAACATATTTTAAAATGCACTAAATAAAGTAACATAAATATTTTAGGAAATGGCATTAAAACAATACATTATATATATTACACTATATTGAGCATATAGATGGACAGTGGAGAAGTGGATTATGCTGCAGAAGTAGTCTGAGGAATTTCAATGCTTGTTGTGATACTTTATTTTACCATGAAAATGAATCCAGTTGGAATTCACTGTAACTGCTGTGAATCCAAACTGACTACAGGTGTCATCCTCCCCGAATTAGAAAGCTAAAAAACTTAAAAGCCACCTTAAAAGCTTAGAGACAAGTGTTTAACACTCAAAGATAAAGATTTAGAAGATACATTTTTAGCACAGAGAAATATGGAAAAAGCCTACTACAATAAGGCCAGAAAGAAACAACTCATGTCAAATCAAACACTACCCCTTTCACCAACATTTTTCTGCCATTTCAGTTAAGAGAAAAGATGGAAGAGTGCACTGAATCCAACTAACATATTGAACAGACGAAGTGAAAGACACAAGGCCTTGAGAGAGTGAACTCCACAAGGCAAGAAAAAAACAATCCAGACAAAGAAGTGATTCATAGTCAACCTGTAGAAGAAGTTGCTATGGATACAGCAGGAGCCCAGAGGTCGACATGCACAGAGGCAGGGGAACAGAAAAGCATCTGGAGGTAAGCAAGCTGAGAAGGAGAAACAAGGAGAACTGTGGAGTGAAGAAGGAGAGGCGTCGGGGGTTCAGGGCACGACCTACGCCATTTCCGTTTGTCTGTGTTCGTGCACTGTTCCCCATCTCAGTGTGTGTTGAGGGGGTGCTGCTCCCGCTGTTGGCTGCAGAGTTGGTGGAAGCTCTGGGAATGACCATGTCAAAGGACGAGTCTGGAGGGTGCTGCATGAAGTCATAACATGGCCCATGACACAAACATCCAAGATATGAGGGAGGGAATGTGTCTGTAACCACCTGCTCTTTGGAAAGACGTACCAAACCATTTAACGTAACATAAAGACCCTCAGAATTGCCTGTTCTTACCTATGATGTACTGGATAGCACATTGCCTGTCAAGCTTTCCCTTCTAGCATGACTTACAATGATAAGGGTGGCCGCTTTACCGCTCAAAATTCATTCAATTTTCTTAAATCATTTCCACAAAAAAGTAAACAAAAGCAGGATTCTCATTTCTAGCTGATGAGAAAGACACAGAAGGGCCTTAAATATGCACTTAATAAAAAGACAGCTGCTAACATTACCCCAACCTCAGGACCAGCTCCGACACAGTGGAACGTAGCCTGCAGCCCCCACAGAATGATGTAGTTAACGTTAGCTCCTTAGCCTTGGACGTCATGCTAGGTTACTACTGCAGTAAGCTAGTTAGCCGGGCATGCTAGCAGCTTACATCAGAGCAGACAATCACACTGTTTAATGCATTGCTTAGAATTGTTATATAACCCTCCAAACTCTTTAATAGAGTCTCAAGCAGCTTCATCATGTTAATAAAGCTTGACAGACCTTACCTGCCTAGTTACAGCTGCTAAGCTGTGATTGGACAATCTCTGTTCAGGGGAGGGGTTTAGCGAACAGTCAATTGTAGCGCTGCACAGGAAGTACTTTTGTTTTGTTTGATTTGAAGGAACAGAAATGGTAAAAGTAATGTCAGCACTGCGTGCCCTGTGATTGGTCGCACCTGGAAGCGCCCACTTGTTTGCTGCACTTGCAAATCCTGGCCTGTTGCTGATCAACTTCTCTTTTCACACTGCTTTGTTGCTTGTACCTCAGTCCTGCTTCTTGAACGTGTTTTTCTTATGAAACCATAAAGGCTTTCCTAAAACAATACTGACATGTCTCACATCAAGTGGGTATCTATTACAGAGCCCTGAGATAACTTTGTTGTGATATGGCGCTATATAAATAAAACTGAATTGAATATTACCTACATGGTGACTGTCTGGTCAGTGAGGCGTGTCACTTTATGGGTATGTGCATCTGTGGACCAGTGAGTGAACTTTGGAAACAGCACTACTGACTAAACCAACTAAAATTCAGACAATTTAAACTATAATTTACCATTGGATATGTTAGAAATGTCAAAATAGGAATCTGGCTATGACCAGTTGTCGTCCATACCATTTATTCACTCCTCATCAAATTTGGTACAATCCACATCTGAACTCATCTGTTGATATCAAATGCAGCTTTGCTATAATTAGCTGAACAAATATCTTATCTCTCTTTTTCAATCAAATTGGCAAACACTGAGCTTGAACCCTGTTCACAATAGTGCCTCAAAAACTGTCAAACATTACTGTCAAAGGTTCTTCATTTCAATAATTTGCCTACCACAGGGTGTATGTGTGTGTGTGAGTGCGCTGGTAATCAGCTATTTAACTACACTGTTTATGGCATATTCAAATGTGTGTCTGTAAACAAATTCTGTGGGCGTATACTCACATTTCCCACTGCTTTGGTGATGAGAGCCAGCTCAGTGGGCTGGTAGACTGAACTACGCAGCTGACCGGTGTAGCCGCTGTATGGAGACACATGCTTGGACGCTGTAATGGACAGACAGAGACAACAAATGTCATTGTTTTGTCACCCAACATGCCCTCTGTGTGATATTTTTAGGCCTCTTAAGTGTTATCAGTCCCCAGCAACCATCTCTTAAATCTTTATACTACAATCACTTAAGATACACAGCACTTAATCACCAGAAGACGACCATGAGGCCACTATCATTCCCTTTATCTTGTTTGTGCTTTCAGTGATGTATCCTGTAGAAACACCCAGCAGAGATGGATGTGACAGATGACTTTGTCACACTTAGTGGCTCCTAACATCAAATATTTTCCCCTGGATGAAACTGTTGCCACACCTCAGTTACCATGGAGACAATGCAAACACAAGGCATGTTTCACACATATTTCTGGTGGGAATCAGAGGCAGAGTGGGAGTGTTTCCATATGATACAGTGGTTACAATACAGATACTAGACACTCATTAACAGGAATGATACAGAGGATACACTGCCTCTGAGTCCCAGACTGTAACTCTGGGACTCAGTAATGTATTCAGACGTTTGATTGAATTTTCTTGTCCTGGTGCTTACAACCATTACTGACTTTAGCCATTGCTCACAATACCTGGAAATAAGTTAACTAACTAGGGAGTTAACTGGGGATTTAATGATGAAGGATGAAGTCAAATGTTGCTGCTCTGTGTCATAAACTCAGATCTGAGTATGAAAATAGAATAATCTTTCTGCAGTTACAAATGAGTAAAAGACAACAAGCAGTTCAAAAGTGCATACTGTATAGTGAAGAGAAGAAGATAGTTTAGTTTGAGTAAGGTGTAAAAAAAAAAACATATCTTGAGCTTTAGGGAGTTTTTGCTCTCAGACTGGATGAGGAAGGCAAGCGAGGCTGGGAAAAAGAGGGGACGGGAAAAAAGAAGAACTGAAAGCATAAGATACGAAGACAGAGACAGAAATAAAATCTTGTTTTATAGTAAAACCTTCAGATAGTGATTTGGTCACTGGGCAGCAAGGCTGTTTTTCAGAGTTCCTAATAGTGAAGATACACAATTTTACTGCACAACAGCCATATTTATCTCATGCTGAATGTAAATCTTATGAATGTAATCTATAAACTAACTCCAACTGTCAGATAAATGTGGTGCGGTAAAAAGTCAGATTTTCCCCCTGAAACGTTGTAGAGAAAGAGATGAACATGTCCCAAAATGGAAATAATTGAGTATAAATACCTAAAAATTGTTCATAGTTACTTTCCACCTCTACACCACAGTGACACAACGTGTCACAACAACTCTACCAACCAGCAGCCCTGATGATCAGCAGGGAGCTGTGAGACTACAGACTGTAGAATTAGTGTTCTGATCTTGAAAGCTTTTTTACTGCAACATCAGATCCTGTTCGGCTCAGCAGCGTCTCAAATTCTGTGTGGTCATCACGTAGATGCAAAACAACCTTTTGGGGACATTTTGCAGGATAATCGTTCTGATGTTTTTCGTGGGCTTGGAACTTTTACTCATCACTCATCTGTTCAAGGTCATTCTGTATATTCTATGATAAGTATTAATATAATACAAACAGTCAGTGCAGAGACAAAGGACAGAATGTACAATTCAATGTTCCCAGGCGTTCCTCCAACAAACCGTGGGTCAAAGAATATGATGCAAGCCCCGGCAGACATTTTAATGAACTTCCAGTATGACTGTGTGTGATATGGAGTCAGGGAGGTTACTGTGTGACTAATGTGTCACATGCAAAGTGAATGTACTAATGTGCTTAAAATCCCTTCTAGATATTACCTCACAAACAAACTGAAACTTTTCAAATTTGTCGACCAGGCAAATAGTGGGAGTGAAAACTGCAAATGTGGAGCTTTGCATAAAGCCAAATGTTGTTGCTTTTCAGAAGTACAGTTGATGGGATAGAAGAGCTATGTATCCTACTCGTCAGTTCCACTAGGAGATGGATATAAATGTTCCTTTGTTATAGCAGTTGTGTTGTCAAAGCTGCCATCCTCTGCGAAGGAGCAAGCCTACAAACTCTTAAGAGCCTCATTTCAAGCCTACAGGTGGTGAATTTGAGACACAAGAAATAGATTAGGTGAAGTATTCCTTCAAAACTGTTGGAGGAATACTTGACATGCAAAACAGTTGTTTTAGCTACTGTATAAAGGTCAAATAAACACCATTCATATTCACTGTTCTCGGAGAAGCTTTGAAATTTCAACAGGCTACAGACCTTGGTTGGGCTCGTCCATAGAGAAAGCCTTGTTCTCCACGAACATGTTCTGGGAGCTCTGTTCCTTCAGGATCGTCTCGTAGCCGACTCCTCGGTTCGGGTACAGTTCTCCCCCAAAACCTTGCTGGGTTTCGTCTTCACTGGTCAAACAGCAGATTTCAGGAATGGTGTAGAGGATGAGGAATGCCCATGCATTCGCCACCAAGGCGATGGCCAAGGTGGGGTCATCCCATGTGGGCCCCCCCCTCTTATTCCCGTAGACATACATGACAATCCACACCACCCAAATGCCCACAGAGAAGAAGCTGGTTAGAAGGATAAAGGCACCATCCTTCTTCCACTGCTTGTGTTTGCCCGCCATGATGGCCAGACTTGCCACCACCACAGCCAAGATCAGGGTCATCACATAGATCAGCGCCATGACGAAGTCCTCGTTGGCGATGTTGCAAGGCGTAGCTGTGGCTCTGCCAGTATTGGCTGTGGCATTGAGTGGCCCCTGTGGGTGGCGCACCACTGTGATGATCAGCCACTCAGTGTTGATGACCACCTCCACCAGCCAGAGCCCCAATGCCCCCAGACATAAAGCCCAGGCCCGGGGCCCGCTGTTCTGCCTGGCGAGGATGTTCAGCCTCACACACTGCATCAGGAGGCAGGCGAAGCAGCCGCCAAACAGCACCCCGAAGAGGAACCTCCGCGAGGCGCAGGTGGAGAAGTCCTTTCCCACAATGAAGGCGAAGGTCAGGCAGAAGAGACCTGCGGTGCAGACCAGGAAGCAGGCGTGGAGAGCCACCGAGCTCTTGCAGTTCTTGTTTTGCATGAAGGGCACGCTGGCCAGCAGCGAGATGAAAAGCACAAAGGTGAAGACAACGCCAGCTGCCGCAAAGGCCTCCAGCACAATGCCCCACACAACACTAATGTCACACAGGTTGTAATAGAGGGAGTCCACGTTAGGGCCGCAACCCGGAGGGGTGACATTGGCAGCCATGGCTACTGCGAGAGACCAGAGAGTTCAATTTGGACAGCACCTGTTCAGACGGACAAACAGAGAGAGTCTGAAAAAGGTGTGGACAGATCTCAACAAAGACTCAAATACGTCACCAATGCTTTATTAGGATACTGTCGTCTACACCCAATTTAGCAAATATTACACTTGCATGAGTCAGTACACACACAGCAATGCATGGGATTCTAAACAAAACCTTTGCAATGATGTTTTCACGGAAAATATGTACTAACAAGTGACTTAACTGTTATTCAGAGCAGGAAAGAATCAGAAAGCTGCATCCAAGACCTCGGCAGCCACCAAAACTATCAGAGGAATGTCAAACCCTGGAGTTTTTCCCAAAGCGAAGGTTAATCATTATGGGACCTGTCGACAAATATTGTTTCTGTACATTGCGATTACACCTGAATCAATGAGGTGAAAGTGCATTTAACCTAGAATGCTGTGGGTAGAACTGCAGTTTTAACATTTCCAATGTAAACAGTGCACATATTAACTAAAAAAGAGGTACTTTTTACATTTTTTTCCTATTGAACAACATAAAATCAGAGAGGAACTTTGTCTGCTTTGTGAATAAACATCTCCACAGTCCCAGTCTTGTCTGGCTGCTTCTTTTTGTCCCCGTCAGATTGAATTACCCTGCACAGAGGACAGTCTCTGAGCCAAATCGATCAAAGTGTGGTGGCGGACGTTCAGTCTTTCTAACTTCTGTCACTCAATCACGACAAGGATCTCTCTGGAACAAAGAAATCAACCTTTTCTGTTACTCCATGTGCTCAGATTTGATTGGTTCCCTTAGTTTTGTTGTCATTTTTGGTCATTGAAAGTGGCTTTGTGAGTACTGTCAGTCCCTTAGTAAACAAACTACTGATGAAGCTCAGTGTAAGTTCAGTCAGGAAGACTATCTTTATGCCTCATTCATTCACATCCCTCTCTCTTTTCACGTCGAGCTCAAGGACCAACTGTTTTATGGCATGTTTGCAATGTCTGAATGCTCAAGGTAGAAACACATGGCAGGTTCTCATTCCAGTATGACACAAAATTGAAGGAACAAGGCAACAGTTTGGCTTTCAAGATATCTCACATATTCGACCACTAAGCAGGTTCATGTAAACAACCTAAAACAGATGAAGATTAGACCGAGGACTAAATTGTTTACATGGAAAGTGAAACCTCTGATGACCTCCGATTCCTAAAATACTCTATCAAGATCCAAACAAATCAGTAAAATAAAAATGAAACTAGTCCTTATTTTGCAATAGAAGGCTTTGTACTCTATCAAGTTTCGTCTTGATCTTGGAAGCAACACTTTAGAAAACAATCTCACCACGTGGTCCATTTAATAGCTGTTCTGGAGCTTTCATGGTCTTCATCAGCAGACGTTTGCCTACTTGTCATGGCTTGTGAAATGGGCTGTCAAAGCATTTGAGCCAACATGATGATGAGAGCTCCTTAAAGTGCTTGGAAGAAGAAGAAGATAAACATCCACAATTTCATGAAAGCTGGGCGAACTCCATCTGTTGATAAAGATCATGTGATGTGATTGAAAGCTCCAGAATAGCTGCTAAATGGACCTTGTGGTGAGATTGTTTTCTCAACAGCAGCTTAAATGTAAGAGACACCTAAATACTGTGAGTCCACTCACAGAAATCAACCAAATGTTTTTGGGGACCCCAGACTCACCATCTGATATTTAGTCATGTGGTTAACTGGAAATGTATTCAGTAAAATGAACCATTGAAACACAATATCTCTAAATTAAAATATCAATTTAATCAATTCACCACAAACTAACACAGGTGAAATATAATGAAGCTGCCACGTGTTGCTCGTGTTGCATCCTGACTGGAGATGGGAGATGGGAAAACTACAGGTTTTGGTTGTTGTTTTTTCCACAGGGCCCCTCTAGTAGATTTATCCGGAGCTGGAAGGACTGTCACTGAGTTTGTTGTCATTATCAATGAATCTGTCTCATCTATAATCTTTTCATTTTCGTCTATTTTGCACAATTTCAGCAGCAGCTCACAGGTACATCTGCACATCTGTAGGCTGCAGCTGGGGATGATAATGATATATTTAATTAGCAATAAAAGGCCACATCTACTTCAATAAAGTGCAGTCATGACGCTAATTATGTTACTACGTATTCCTCCTATAGACAGCAGATCTGTTCTCACAACAACATGAAGTATTTTCTGTATCTGAACCATTAAAAAACACTTCCGGATGTGTTCAGGGGTATAAATGTCCATTATACACACTGTCACCTGCATGCAAGACAAAGTGCTAAATATCCCGAATAGGAGCCTATGTCACCGGACACTCCCTCTGCTAGAAATAGCACAAAGTGTAATTACTGCGCTCTGAAAGTAGCCTATAATTTGAATGAAACCCATCAACACTCTGTTGAAATGAAATGTTTGTTTATGTGAACATATCTCTAAATCCACAGAAGAACATATTAAAATCTTAAAAACGAGATAATTAGTAGTTAAATAAGACAATAAAACACAAACATGGGTCTGATGTATTAAACTACCTGGATGTCGTCAGCAGCAGACCTCACCTCTGTGCTGGTTGTTGTTTCTTTATTTCACCTGCACACCGGCAGAGCTGAAGTGAAATCCCCGAGAGCAGAAAGAGTAGTTTCTACCAAAAAGTTTCTACTCTAATAAAGTCCAAATCCCACAGGAAACCTCGTGAGACTGATCTCAGCACAGTTCACTTCACATTCAACGGAAAATGAAAGTTTGAGAATCCTTTACGAGCGCTTCCCAACGATGTGACTGCTGTGAGGGTCTCTCTCTCTCTCTCTCTCTCTCTCTCTCTCTTGCTCTCTCTCTCTCTCTTGCTCTCTCTCATTCACACATACACACACACGCACACACACACACACACGCACACACACACACACACACACTTTAATGCATGAATACATAGTTTTCTCTCAATGTTTCACAACACTACTTTTCTAAATAATCCACTTCTTTCCATCTAATAATTTTCCATTGCTTACATTCACTGGATTAATTTTCTGTACTTTCTGTCAGATGATAAACTGACTCGATCACAGCGTCTGAGTGTGGAGTGTGAGTGGTGTGTGGGGACATCTGGTGGTGAAGAGTGCTCAATCCAGCAGCAGTTTCGGGAGGTTCAGCCAAATGAAGGTGGCAGCAAAGTACAAAGGACACTAACACTAGACACTAATGCTGTCATGGTGTATATGAATAATCTAAATCCTAAATATTATATCCATTTTTAATCATTTTGCTTGTTTAAATCACCATTTCAGAAGATTTGAGCCGCTCATTACAAATGTGTCACTTTTATATCATAAGTTAATAAAAAATGTCTAATGGTTTGCAGAAATTCTTTATTTAAGACAAAGAAATACCACAATGAAAAAAAGCACTTCCCAGGATTCTTTGGTTCAAGACACTTTCTTCTCCACTTGTCCAGCAAATGTTGTCTTTTATCTTCTCCAAATAACGTATTCACATGAGCCTGAAAAAAGTCATTCGTTACTTCTTTTATATGCTGAATGGTTTTTCTATAATTGTGTTCCCATTTCTTGCAGGTGTCACCTGACATAAACATAAACTGCCATAAGTCTTGAACGCAGCATGCAGTTTTAGCCAAATTCAGATGACAGGTGCACATATCCAGTCTGAGACACTTTTAACTAATAAATGACAACCTCTTCAACCACTGACCCGCTGGTGGGTTATGGTTAGACTTTTATTTTCTAATTCATGTAGAGATCCTAAAGTTTGTGGCTGGATTTGGGGGGAAAGTGTATAAAATGATGCAAAAACATCCAGAATGTTTTAATTTGATGACTATTCCAACAATAAAGCTACTGAAGGTTCAGAGTTCATGAGTTCCACCTTGTACAAAGTCTTAACATTTAAAAACAGGATTTAGGACCGCCAGTAAACATTTTCAACAGTTTCTTTGTTTTTTTCACTTTCTTTATTTTTCTAATAACTGAGGAATTGACAACGATTCAGACTAGGCAGAGGACCCAAATGCAGGACGCAGGAGGCAGACAGACAGTTTACGGAATTTAATTATAATAATGAGATCACTTGACAAGGTTTTTCTAGAGCTTTTCGACACAATACAGGGATTGGCAACGAACTAGCAACAAAACAGGGGAGACGCCGAGACTAAATACACAAAAGGAAATGGGGAACAGGTGGAGACAATTAGGATGGAGCAGACAATCACACTGGCGGGAAACACACAAGGCAGAAGGTAAAGGAACCTGAAACGAAAGGAAAGGTTAGACTTTTCAAAATAAAACAGACAAGCCAGACAGGAGACAGAAACATGACAGACATGACCCTTAACACATTTGACGAGACATAACAGTACCCCCTCTTTTAGGACCGGCTCCCGACGGTCCAGCCTGATCTGGGTGAAGCTGATAAAAATCGTCTATTAGAGTCTGGTCCATAATGAAGCTGGTCGGAACCCAAGCCCGCTCCTCAGGACCGTACCCCTCCCAGTCCACCAAAAACTGTCTCCCCCGGCCCCTCTTTCTCACCGCCAGCAGTCTTTTGACCTGGTAGACAGGACCCCCGTCTACCATCTTAGGCGGCGGTGGAGGCTTGGTGGGTGGAACCAGAGGACTTTCACGGACCGGTTTCAACCTGCTCACGTGGAAAGTGGGGTGTACCCGGAGGGACCTGGGGAGTTTAAGTCTCACAGACACCGGGTTAATGACCTTAGAGACCGGGAAGGGACCCACGAACCTGGGAGCGAGCTTTCTGGTGTGGACATGGAGAGGCAAGTCCTTTGAAGATAACCACACCCTTTGACCCGGGGTGTAAGAGGGCGCGGGTCGGCGATGACGATCTGCCGCCCTCTTCATGCGGGCCTGCCCCCTAAGGAGTATTTGACGCGCAGCGGCCCAAATCTTTCTACATCTCCTCACCAAAGCATGGGCTGATGGCACCGTCACCTCCTTCTCGTTCACGGGGAAGAGCGGAGGTTGGTACCCGAAGACTACCTGAAAGGGTGAGAGACCGGTGGCTGCAGACGGGAGCGAGTTGTGAGCGTATTCTACCCACGTCAGATGTTCACTCCACGCCGTCTGATTCTGAGCCACCAGACATCTCAAACCCGTCTCCAACTCTTGATTGAGGCGCTCTGTCTGGCCATTGGACTCTGGGTGATAACCAGACGACAGGCTAACGGTGGCATCTAGAAGATGGCAAAACTCTTTCCAAAATATGGAAGTGAACTGAGGACCTCTATCTGAAACAATGTCTTTTGGGAGCCCATGAATGCGGAACACCTGATTAATCATAATTTTCGCCGTCTCTTTTGCTGTGGGTAACTTAGGCAAAGGGATAAAGGGAGTCATTTTGGAAAACCTGTCTACCACCGTCAGCACTGTCGTGTGTCCTTTCGACGGAGGCAGACCCGTGACAAAATCCACAGAAATGTGCGACCAAGGTCGATGTGGCACTGGTAAGGGGTGCAAAAGCCCGACCCGGGCCTGCCTCGACGCCTTACACTGGGCGCAGACAGAGCAGGCAGCCACATATTCAGCCACATCTTTGGCGAGGGATGACCACCAGAACCTTTGCCGGATCACAAATGCGGTTCGGCTAGCTCCCGGGTGGCATGTGAGTCGCGAGGTATGTGCCCAGTGGATAACCTGAGATCGCCACCCCTCCGGTACATACAACCGGTTGGTAGGACAACCCTCAGGAGTAGGTACACCACTGCACGCCCTCTGCACATCTTTTTCTATCTGCCAAGTTACCGCCCCTACCACACGGTCAGGTGGTAGGATAGGTTCAGGTTCCTTGGCAGTTGGTTCCGGATCATACAGTCGGGACAGAACGTCCGGTTTAGTGTTCTGCGACCCCGGCCTGTAGGAGAGAGTGAACCGGAACCAACTAAAGAACAAAGCCCACCTTGCTTGACGTGAGTTAAGCCTTTTTGCCGTCTTGAGATATTCCAAGTTTTTGTGGTCTGTCCAGACGATGAATGGTTGCTCCGCCCCCTCCAACCAATGACGCCACTCCTCCAATGCCACTTTGACGGCCAGCAATTCCCGATTTCCAACATCGTAATTGCGCTCTGCCGATGTTAGTTTACGGGAGAGAAAGGCACATGGGTGAATACGATTGTCAGAGGCCGAGCGCTGCGACAGAACTGCCCCGATGCCCTCGTTAGAGGCGTCCACCTCCACCAGGAGCTGCCGCTTCGGGTCCGGAACAGTCAAGACAGGAGCCGTGGTAAAGAGCCTCTTTAGCCGCTGGAAAGCCTCCTCAGCCTGTGGACCCCACCGGAATGGAACTTTGGGAGAGGTTAGTGCGTGGAGCGGCGCCGCTACGGCGCTAAAGTTCCTAATGAACTTCCTGTAGAAGTTTGCGAATCCCAAAAATTGCTGTACCTTCTTTCGAGTCGTAAGCGGGCCCCAGTTGGTTACCGCACTAACCTTCTCCGGGTCCATCTTGACTCGGTTTTCCGTCACAATGAATCCCAGAAAGGAGACTGAGGAGGCATGAAACTCGCACTTCTCCGCCTTCACATACAGCTGATTCTCCAGCAGGCGGACCAGGACCTGGCGGACATGACGCTGGTGAACAACGGGATCGGGAGAGAAGATGAGAATGTCGTCTAGATACACAAAGACAAAGTCATTAAGGTATTCACGGAGTATTTCATTTATAAATGACTGAAAAACTGCAGGTGCATTAGTAAGGCCGAAAGGCATCACCAGATATTCATAGTGACCTGTGGGGGTGTTGAACCCCGTTTTCCACTCATCTCCCTCCCTAATCCTCACCAGATGATATGCGTTCCGCAGGTCCAATTTGGTGAAGATACGAGCCTGCTGGAGCAGCTCGAAGGCGGAGGGAATAAGTGGGAGTGGGTACCTGTTCTTGACCGTGATGTCATTCAAGGCGCTGTAATCGATGCACGGCCGGAGCGAACCATCCTTTTTGCCCACGAAGAAGAAGCCGGCTCCAGCCGGCGAAGAAGATTGGCGGATGATGCCGGACCTTAGTGACGCCTCAATATACTCCTCCATGGCCCTCCTCTCCGGTCCGGAGATAGCGTAGAGCCGGGCCTTGGGGATGGCCGCCCCTGGCAAGAGGTCTATGGCGCAGTCCCAAGGACGATGAGGGGGCAGAGATGTGGCTTTGGCCTTGTTAAACACTTCCCGTAAATCCTGGTAACATGGTGGAACTTTGGTTAGGTCAGGATAATTCACCAGTTCTGGATCCAATTGGTTGGTCCCCTCTGGCTCTGGTGCCCTGGGGACAGGATGAGACATGACAAGGCAGGAAGCGTGACAAGCAGAGTCCCATTCTTTTATTTCTCCTGTAGCCCAATTTATATGGGGGTTATGTTGTTTCAACCAAGGAAATCCTAAGATCAGGGGATGTTGGGCACAATCAAAAAGGTAAAACTGTATGGTTTCCCTATGGCATGAGTCTAGAAGTAACTCGACTGGTTGAGTCCGGTGAGTTACCCTGCTGAGTAACCCCCTATCCAAAGATCGAGCACAAACAGGCTGACTGAGGGTTTGTGCCCTCAGACCCATGCTCCTGGCTAATTCTCTATCCATTAAACTTTCATCAGCCCCTGAATCTATTAATGCCAGTAAAGGAAAGATATTACCGTTTATGGAAAGAGTTACCGCCGTCAGTGTTCGAGAAGGAGAACTTCCGTTCTTGATTTGGCTCACCAGCGTCCTCCTCATCCCTGGTGAGCCTCCTCTTTTAACGGACAGGATCCCGCCCGGTGCCCGGGCTGTCCGCAATAGAAGCAGGCACCTTCCTTCCAACGACGCTGCCGCTCCTCGGAGTCCAACTTAATGCGCCCCAGCTGCATGGGCTCCACTTGCTCTGTCAACGGCGTCCGCTCCCCCGTGCCTGCAGCCGCGACCCTCGTGAACTGGCGAAACCCCTGCACCTCCCGCGATGTTCTCTGGGTCCTGGAAGCCCTCCAGTTGAAACGCCGACGCTCCGCCTCCCTCTCCTGGAGACGGTTGTCAATGCGGACGGCCAAGTCTACCAGATCCTCGAATTCCCCCGGAACTCCGGGGGGGGCTAACTGGTCCTTGATCTCTTCATTCAGACCGTTAATAAATGCATCTTTAATTGCCGGCGAATTCCAGCCGCTGTCTGCAGCGAGGGTGCGAAACTCTATGGCGTAATCGATAACCCGCCCGGAACTCTGCCTCAATCGCAGCAGCACTCGAGAAGCCTCTCGAGCCGGGGATGAATGATCGAACATCCTGGACAGAGTCTGTGCGAATTCCCCGATATCCTGGCAGATGGCGGACCCACGAGACCACTCCGCCGTAGCCTACGCCGCCGCCCGCCCGGTCAGGTGAGATATCAGGAACGCCACTTTCGAATAATCTGAGTGAAAAGCAGCTGGATCGTTTTTGTAGTGCAATTCACATTGGACTAAGAAAGACTGGCACTCACCCGAATCTCCTGAGAATTTTTCAGGCGGGGCTAGACGGACGGGGCGTGGGGCAACCTCTGGTCGTGATGGCGTTGCCGATGGAAGAACAGGCGGTGGTGGTACCAGCGGGGGCGAAACAAGGCTCTCCAGACGACCCAAGACGAGCTGCAGCTGAGTAGTCAGGAGGCCGACCTGATTCGCGACGGATGACTGTCGCTCGGTGAGTTCAATCATCCCGTGGCTAATGGCGTTCAGCTGGGTCTTGTGCTGTTGAACACGAGACTCCTGGACGGACAGAACCGATCTGACTGTGGTTACGTCCGCTGGATCCATATCTGGCTAGTTCGTTCTGACAACGATTCAGACTAGGCAGAGGACCCAAATGCAGGACGCAGGAGGCAGACAGACAGTTTACGGAATTTAATTATAATAATGAGATCACTTGACAAGGTTTTTCTAGAGCTTTTCGACACAATACAGGATTGGCAATGAACTAGCAACAAAACAGGGGAGACGCCGAGACTAAATACACAAAAGGAAATGGGGAACAGGTGGAGACAATTAGGATGGAGCAGACAATCACACTGGCGGGAAACACACAAGGCAGAAGGTAAAGGAACCTGAAACGAAAGGAAAGGTTAGACTTTTCAAAATAAAACAGACAAGCCAGACAGGAGACAGAAACAAGACAGACATGACCCTTAACACATTTGACGAGACATAACAGGAATAAGCAGCCTTAGCAGCGGTATACTCTCTCTAGTTCCTGATGTAAATTAAATAAGGTCATCAGTGGTCAGTGGTGAATCTGGCAAAACAAATTGTTGTCTTGAAACTGGGCTTCAAGTGCTGACACTAGAAGTGAAGATTTTTGGTTTGAGGTCTTGGTCAATGATTAAAGGACCAGTCCGCCCAGAGAAAAGCTCCTCCTGCTCTTTATATGTTGCTCCAGTTTACTCTCACTCACACTCGTTGCTCAAGAGATGATTTTTCCTGCTTCACTTCCTTCAGCAAGGCCACCGGCTGATCTCTGCAGAGGGGACAGCTTCTTTCATTCTCCCTTTTCAGCTCCTCCTCTCACTGATGGGAAGGAAGTCAACCTTTTAGCTCTCCATTTTTTTTTGTAATTAATTCCACCTGGACTATGAAGCTACTGTAACAGGTTTCTTCCGGGGCTGAATTTCTTTCGGTTCCATCCATCTGGCTCCTCGTGGCCGTCAGATTACTGGTTAATTCTGAGTTGTCTGTTTCCAGATATAGATCAGCTCAGTTTTCAGTGTCTGTCCTCACTTCAGTGTCCGAGTCTGACCTCCAGCAGCACCACTTCTCATTCCAGAGCTCATCCCACATTATGTCTTCTGCAGAGCTCTTTATTGACCGATTCACTGTCACCTTGAACCAAAACCCCAGAGAGACATTAGAGAAGAGCAATCTGTTGCAGAGCATCCTTCATTCTGTTACTCTGCAAGGACAAACTCATCACTGTCTGACCTTTCTATTATATATCTTACAATATGTACAATGCTGTGCTATAGTACATTACATGAAATCAATCCAGGCAGGTAAAGCCACCTTAAGAGCAGAAACTGATTGTGTTTTAATGGATAATCTGTATAATAAATCTGAAAAACATCTACAACACTGACTTATTTATGTCCTCTGTCCTACACCTGGGTGTGCATTTTGAGTTGCACGTCTGCTGTTTTCTACAGACTCACCTGATACACAATATCTCCCAGGCTGTGATTCTCTGTGACTGAACAGTATAAAATAAACTGTGTAACACAAATCCTGTGTTAAACATTTATTTCCTCTCCATATAAAACTCTTCTCAGTGCTTACAGACAGGATCGTTCTGCATGGCAATTATACTCACATGAAGCCAACATGCATTTCAACGTTCATCATATTCAAATTCAAAAAAAGAAACACATTTTAAAGGGCTGTACTTGTTTTGCATTTTTTTACCCAACAACTACAAAAGTGCATCCAGTGTTTGCTGTGAATTTGTTTCATTGTTTTCCTGCCTTCCAGTCATCAGTTGGTTTTCACACTTATTTCATTACAGAATTAAATCAACTTTCAGAGAAATGTAGAATCCATCAAAGGAAACATTTTGTCAGCGTTTGTAATGTAAGTCCCAAAAACGCACCATTAACTTTTTTTATGGTTATGTTCAGGCAACTCAAAGCTCTTGTTTAAGTGGTTTAGTGGTTTAGGAAAGATCCTGGTCTTTGTTAAATATCAATGTCACGAGAAAGGACATTTTTACTTTTTTAACATTTAACCAATATCACAATGAGAATCAATCGATGATTGATCCATACAGTGTGAGTGAAGTCGTGCGTTTAGTCGCGCAGAAAGGGTGATTAAAACATGTAGAATGAGTTCACACAGATCACAAGATGAATAAAAACGTACAGTTTCCACTCAGCTTTAAGAATGTAATGCTGCTTCCTGCTTTGCTACTGACTGGAAACACGTCTGTTTAAACTAACTGAACAAACAAGCAGTGCTCTCATGTTTTTCACACAAATATCAAGAAATATGCACATTTGACTGACTGATAATTTCACTTTTCTGGAAAGGACAAGGAAAAAATATGTTGTAAGTGCCACATTTAAAGAATGCATTTCCCGTATTTAGACAATTGCACCTGACAGGTTATACTTGTCACTCTCTGTGCTGCTTTGCCTTTTCATTTGATGCCTTCTGACACCTGTCAGGGCTGAATAGGGGCAGAGTCAGGGGACATCACCAGGTGTTTGAACAGGCACAAAGGACAGGTGGCAGGCAGACAGGGGACGTGTGGCTAGTGGGGTTTTCCTGCTCTTTAATGCCCCCCCACCTGTCCCACCTCACCCCTCTCCTTCGTAACAGCTCTGTACATGTGTAAAAGCTGCGGCACAGCTCCATTAAACTTTAATCAAAGCCTGCTCTGACATCTTATTACATCACATTACAGTCTTAACTGTTTATTCAGTCATCTCTCTGACCTCCACTGTCTGAACCAGTGTAAGGTTCAGCCACCACTACACGGTCCCTCACACCCCCCTCTGTTACTGTCAGGCAGCAGGAGACATCTTCAAAGAAACAGTGTGTATCTACATCTGCATACGGACTCTCAGAACTCAGTGTGGGACGACATGAGCAGGCCGACACGGGGACACACAGGGGAACCGACACTGTGTCTCTCACTGTTACAGTAAACACAATGAGGCCTGCAGAGGGATGAGAGAGCAGGCAGGTGGCCTGTATTGGAAACTTTGAACCTAAATGGGTGGACAGAGGAGTAAACGGAAGAAGGATCTAAACTGTGAGAGAGAGACTGTACTTGAGTTTGTGATGATACAGAAAGGTTTCTCTGACTGAATAAGTCAGAAAGCTTTGAAGTTCTTTGTAATGACTTTTAATGCAAAAAATTAAAGCTGCATTCGTTTTTTTAATTTGGGGAACAAACAGCCATGACATCTTATCGCCAATCACAAAACAATCGCTTGTAGCCGACACAGAGCAACATTAGCACTCATTTGGAGTCGTGTTTGTGTCTGTCTGATGAATCTAAATCCAATATTCATTCTCCTGTTTAGCTCTGTTTTTGGTCCCTACCTTCTCCTGAGAAAAATCTGCATTTTCAGCTGCTAAATGATCCACTATGTTCACTAGCTGCTAGTCGCTAATGTTGTCTGTGTACAGTTTGCTGCTGGGCAGGTGGTGTACAGTGGGTTTATCAGAGCTTGTTGGCTGAAAACAGCAGCTGGAAAAGGATTTACAGTAAAACGTACAGTACTGTACAAACTCATCAATATAAATCTGACAACTTTTTAAATCCTGGGAGAGAAATGTTTCTGTATAATCAGATAAAACTCGCAAGTGTTTCGGAGCATCGAATCAAAGCTACATCTCTCATGAAGGCTTCACAGCTGGAATCTGGCTATAAAACCTTCATCAAATCCAGTTTAAAACAACTGTTCGTATATCGCTTTGGACTCCACGCTGTGATATTGATATTGTATATATACTGGTTAGACAGTTACGAGCAGTTCCTTGTGTAAACTAGCCTTAAATGTGGCTGCAGCGTGTTATTCTAAAAATCAAGGCATTTATCAGACTGCCGGAAAAAAGCTCAACATCTATTTAGGAACCAGGAATTAGAAACCAGGCGACAAACCGTTTAACAGAACAGATTAGTGCTGTGTGACAAATCAAAGTGACAGCATAACTCACTTTTCCAGAGGGTACTAATTAAAAAAATATATATATATCGAAAACAGATGGCTCAATCAAAACTTAAAAGCATACATGCAAATTAGCTGTACAGAACAGGTGAAACAGCAAATTTTGATACATGAAAATTCCTGTTGTAGCAAATGGAAATGTACCAGCTGACGTCTGTGTGTGTGTGTGTGTGTGTGCATGTGTTCGTACATGCATGAGAGTGTGTACCTGCTTGTGAGTGTGTGTGTGTGAGTGTGTTTGTGCAGACCACCAGGCTAATCTGTGGTTTGTTTAGCCAGAGCTGAGGCCATGCTGGTGATGTAGCGGAGGGGCTGTTTGAAGAGCAGGGTCTTCGCTCCTGCCGCTTAAAGAGCACACTTTCATTTAGCTCCATCGAGTTGCATTTCATGAAAAATAAACACTCACCCCTCAGCAGCTGTGGCTTTTGTGCCTGGGAGCGCGCTGTGGAGACGGAGTGCGATTTCTTTGCTCGATTGGCTGTGCTCAGCAAGGCGGATTGTCTTCTGGACGTTCAGCATCTTTACATAACTGCAGATATAGCAGCCAGTTCACATTAAAACCCTTATTTCTCCCTTTCTGCTGCTTCCAGAGTGGATATCAAAGCAGGGTAATTCAAATAGATTGAAGCACACTGAGGGCCACTTGACATGATGAAAGAGGGACTGGCTAGATGAATGGATTACACTTATACTGTAACAGCATGCAAAAAATATAGATTAATCACAGAGGGAAACAGACTTTCTTTTCTCATAACAATATAAAAAATATTTTGTCTCACTACTACCATGTATGGAAAAGAAAAAAACTTTTATTTTGTCAAATTCTTCTGAAGAAAAATAAATACGCTGTCAACTTATCTGATTTAAATGGACAAATAACACCCGGTGACATATTACAATACAAAAAAACATTCTTGTGAGTTCATTTTAAGGCCCTTTGAGAAAGCTCCAGGGCTGACTGGCAGCTGTCCACGGCCGTAGCTGGAACGCAGTGTGGGTCCCCGGGGGTCAGAAGTGCTCAGGGACCGTGGGATGATGGGTGTTTTGGATTAGGAGGAGGGGGCACAGGGTCACGAGGTCTTTCTGGCCCTGCGAGGTGACAAAGGGGTGGAGTCCCGCTGTGAACGCTTGTTGTTCCCACTGTACAGAGAGGAGATGGAGGCGTTGGTGGGGGCCTGCGGGTGCGGCAGAGCACGCCGAGGATACAGCGGGCCCCCCCTGAGCAGCACGACGTCCCGCACGGCCCCGCGGAAAGGCTTACTGACGAAGCAGTAGAGGAAGAAGTTGACGGCCGTGTTGAGCATGGCCAGCATGTTGGACAGGTCGTAGGCCAGGTGGACGCGCCAGTCTCTGTGAACTGAGGACACATACAGGTGGTAGATGACCACGACAGTCCTGGGGGCCCACAGCACAGAGAACACAGAGGTGATGGCCAGCAGCATGGCCGTGGTTTTCCCAAGTCGCCGAGGAGGCACAGACTTCATCCCACGCTCCTCCTGGCACGGCTGCTGCCTCTGCCTCACCCTCAGCGTGCGGATTATCAGAGAGTTCAGCACTAAGAAGATGCTGCAGGGCAGGAAGTAGATGATAGTTACATGTGTCCATATGAGGACGGTGTCCAGCACCGTGGCCGGGTGGCTGTTCCTCCACATGTCCGACCACCAGAAGAAAGGCACGCCTGATGCGAGCGATAACATCAGGACGACTGCGATGATCTTCCTGGCCCGGGCCGGGTAGCTGATCTGGCGG
The DNA here is from genome assembly GCA_005408345.1 of Macquaria australasica. Classification (NCBI taxonomy): domain Eukaryota; kingdom Metazoa; phylum Chordata; class Actinopteri; order Centrarchiformes; family Percichthyidae; genus Macquaria; species Macquaria australasica. The sequence goes on from SEMN01000228.1 coordinate 265,929, forward strand.
TGGAGGAGGGGGTGGCACAGCGCCACATAGCGGTCCACGGTGAGGGGTACGGTGGACCAGATGGAGGCGTGGTTAGCGGCAAACTCGGCAGCGCTGACAGAGTGCAGCAGGAGTGCAGGGACATCGCGGTGAAAAACCGCTGTCTCCAGCAGGAAGCCGACGAAGACGATGAAGAGCTGGGAGAGAATATCTGAGCCCGTCACCGCCAGAAGGTAGTAGTACAGAGCTTTCTTGGTGCGGGATGCCAGTCTGGACAAAGCCACCGCTGTGAGGATGTTCACTGACAGAGACAAATAGAGAGAGATGAAAGAAATAATCAGATTATCTTCTATTTATATGTAACTGCATGAAAAAGTCTGTGGAGTTAGAATACAGAAGGCACAGAAACAGTGAATAACAGTATTTCAAAATGCACGTTCTGCTCTGCCTTTAAACAGTCCTCTGGGAGTGTGAAAGGAAAATGCAGTATCTACAAATAAAATGTGTTATTTCACTTTTCTTGTCCATTTGAACTTTGTTTTATTTTGATCATTTACAGCTAATTGTTCTTTGGGATGAATGCATCTCTGGACGAACTGAGAGGCATTACTTATCCTCCATAATGACTGGATTTAGCTTCTGCCTTATTTATGCAACACAACTAAATTAAGCTGATATTTTCAATTACAGGCAACAGCTAGAGGGGAAACTTCTACATTTAGCCAAGGTTAGCTGTGGCTATCTCAGTAGCTAGCTAGCTTAAATTGTGGGCGCTTTAGCTAAGAGATTAAGAGTAACCGCAAATTTTATGAGCTGTTTTCACAGAAATGATTTCTATGGCATAATCAATTTTATAGAGCAGAAGAGTGGGAAGAATGGGTTAAGTAATCCTACCTTTTAAAGGCTGTGATGAATTTGTGGGGGGAAAGAAGCATTCATAACTGTATAAGTTACAAACCATTGATTTTATTTGTCTCCTTTAGCACATTAATACAGCATCTCTTCTGTACAGTATCTGCAATCTGCATTTTTCTTCTTGTCAACAGTCACTGTAGCTATTTGGATAACATCACCAGTCGTAAGACCCCTTCAGGCATACAGCTGTTCACTCTGGCCCTCTGGCCTTTATATTTCTTTCCCTTCTGGGACAATTACGTGACACATCTCAGTGCTCTGGTGACACGTCCACTTGTTGTGAACACCTGTCTGTCTAAATCCCTTCTGGATCAATGCCGAATCACCGCCATCGACTTGTAGATGAAGCACAGTAATGAGAACAATGCAAAGTGTTATTTCCACGTTCTGAATTATTGAGGCGAGACATTCTGATGCAGAGACAGTTGGCTGGAGGTATCGATGGATGGATAAATACTTATAAACTCAAACTGATTATCAGATGATTAGATTATTATAACCTGTTAAAAGAGCCATCAGTGCTTGGCCATGTGCTACAACAACGTACTACCTCACTGGTCCATTAGAGCACCATAATGTACCTCTAACTCACTTGTGTATTGATTTCTTCTTCTTGTGCAGTTCCCACTTCTGTTATAAATAGATATCAACGCAGCGATTCAAACTGTGCTCAGTTTACACTCTGACTGTGGTTCAAATGCAGCTAATAAAATCAAGTAGTGCATCAGTTAATATTCTGACCTTTAAATGTCAGTTCACCTAAATTACAAAATAATAGATTTTACTTGCGTTGAGTTTTTCACATGTATTTTTTTTATTGAGCTTCACAAATGAAATTCAGTTCACCTCCACTGTACAGGGAAGTCTTGGAAATCTCAAAACCTTGGTTTATGAAACCAAAACTATCTGCAGGGGCAGAAACCACTAGGTATGAGAGATAATAGTTTTTCTGCACACAGTTCTCACTGCATGACATCCTGACAGTGTACCTGGTACTCCCACACAGAGCAGAATGCTGTAGTAGATGACAGGGATGAAGCCCAGGACACATTTGGACTTCTGCAGCTCCTCAGGTTTCAGGCCCAGCTCCTGGTAGCCGGACGCTGTCACATTGGACCAGTCGATCATGACCTTGGCGCTTCCCCTGGAAAATAAGGGAGAGAGAAATGTTTCCAGGACTCAGAGTCAGTGTTTTAATCAAGAAAGCAAGGAACAAAGGGAAAACTGCCGGCTTCAACTCTGGTGATATTCTGTATTTTTCTTCTTGTCAACAAATCCCATTAAAAGACCAGAACTAACAATGAATTGGTCCTAACAAGTATTGTCTGTGTATCTATCTTCTTCCTCTGTGCCATAGAGCTCTACTGTTGTCCAAAAACTATTAAAAACACATCAGTGAACACACTCACTGTAGTTTATTTTGACTCAATCCCACACACAACATCCTGCTGCCCCAAATACTCACTAGAGCACCAAATGTGGATTAATCCGCGGATAAAAATAGTCCCCAACAAATGCACTACTTCCTCCTGTCTGAGTAACGTTTGATAAAAACTACAGTGACCAGCTGTTTTAGGAAATTACTGAACCTTTTTCAAAATTGAAACTATATATTTGTGAGCTGTTTTTAAAGATTTACGTCTTCAGGTTGAACAAATGATCTTGGAGACACAGAGTGTTGAAAGACGGACTAACACGTTGGATTTGCTCTGAAATACTAAAATGGATTTAAGTTAAGGTTGAGGTTAAGGTTGGTGTTTACCAGAAACAGTTAAGATATTTTGTGTTCAAAGTAACTAACTTTTAATTGAACTGTTTTAATGTGAGAGAAATCAAAATCTCACAAAATTTCATAATAGGGCTACAACTAACAATTATTTTCATTATCGATTAATCTCTTGATTATTTTCTCGATTAATAATAAAAGGCAATGTCATCAAATTTCTTGTTTTGTTTGACCAAAGGCCCAAAACCCAACGGTATTTAATTTATTATAGCGTGAGACAAGGAAAAGGTGCAAATTCTCACATTTGACTAACTCACATTTTTGCTTGAAGAAAATGATTTAATTAATTATCAAAACAGTTAGATTGATTTTTTTATTGATCGATAAATTGACTAATCGTTGCAGCTCCATAAATCAAGGAGGTTGACTTATCCAAAGACAGGGGAATCTCTGGGATACACCAGGTCTTTAAATGAAAATAAAAAATGAATTCATGATATTTTTATTAATAATTTGGTTTATGTAGCTGTGGTCAGGAAGGAAGTCACTATTGCATCAGTGACAGAGGACACACCTGGCTCATATAAGATACATATCAATATATAAAGATGTATATACTGTCTGTCTGATAACTAATTTTCTATGCAGCCGCTTTATATTGCTGCAGCTTGAATTGTACTATGAGTGATGTAAGTCGTGTTTGATTTACCGAGCTGTTTGCTGTTTTTCAGAGACGCACTGTGGAAACAAACAGTCAGTAAATCCACTGAGTTTGGACTCAGTCAATTAAAGTGCAGCTCCACAACAACAGATGGGCTGTCACCCTCCACCCTCCCCTCACTCATTATCGTCCCGTCTCCCCATCTAACCTCTTCACCTGGGAGCCATCCATCCTGTTTTTCTCCGTCTGCCTCTCCTCTGCCTGCTCTCCTAATTTACTTCACTCATCCATGAAGCCATATTTGGACTGTGTTATCTCTCAAGCTTTCAGTGACAAACCATTTGTGGATGCTTAACCAACATAAACATCATTACGGAGCCACATTCACCCAATCGGTGAAACTGGCCTCATGATGTGAGCGGGGCAATCACCACTTCTAACAGTTGGTCATATTTTATTTACTGCCATTGTAAAGGCTATTTAAGTGCCAAAACCCTGCATGTGCACTATATGACTGGCACATTATATTGTCTGTAGCAGGAATGTGATCGTAAAATTGAGAAATATCTCAGTGCTTGGCGGCTTTAATTCACCTTAGCACAATAAACTAAAGCAGAAAAGCATGGATCGAAAAGCAATCATCACGATCGATGGTGTCATTCGGTATGTAGCTGTGTAGAAAGGGGAGGGGTCAATATGATAGAAACTGCGTTATGCCTTTCTTAAAACATAGCTGGAATTAGATTTTCCTTCAAAAGTATTCTGGACCTTAGTGCATGATGTACTTTGTATTTTGTGAATGATGGGGAAGTTAAGTGAGACCAGGAAGGATGATGCATTGTGGTCGTTTCATGTCAGAGCTGGCAGACAGCAGCAGGAGGTTTGTCACTAGAGTCGACCACATGTCATCCACAACTTCTAAAATTGGCTCCTTCATTGACGTCACCAGTCAAAGGCACCTGAAGGTCACAGGTAACATCCTCTGTTACCTGTTAAAAGATCTGAAATGTCTGGTCTTCAAGTCAAGCCAATCTGAATGGTGGATTTTAAGTGTTTTATCTGATATTCCTGTTGTTGTACATTTTATTTTAAATTTATTTTTATTTTTTTAAACGAATGAAAATGGAAAAAAACAGTTTCAGTAAAAGTTTTTTTTTGCAAAGTAGAAAAAATGTGGTTGGTAAAATAATCAAACCACAAGGTCCATTTATTAGCTGGAGCTTTTGATCATGATCTTCATCAGATGCCCACTTTTCATGTAATTGTAGATTAAATTTCCATTTTTCGGAGCACTTTAAGGACTCGAGACAGGGTTCTCCGCGCATCTCTGAGCAAGATGCAGCTGAATCAGGTGTTTCTCAGTAGAAGCAAACTTCCAGGGAAAAAACAGAGACTGGACCAACAGAGAGTGGACCACACTGACTGATTTACTACTGTGTCGAAACGTTAGTCTGTTTGCACAATTAAAGGCTGCAAATCAGTCAGTGCACTCCAGTTTTTCCCCTTGGCACTTTAAGGACTTGTTGGCTAAAAAGGTGAGTTTGAAACTTGAACCTGGAAACAGCAATAGACAAAAAATAAAATAAAATAAAAATTTTAACTCGCTAACATGGACGAGAAGTCCATAAAGTGCTCAGGGGGAAAAAAGAACATTTAAACATCCACAATCTCGTGACAATTGAGCAACTTCCATCTGCTGATGAGGATCATGTTAAATGACTGAAAGCTCCAGAACAGACAGCTACTGAATGGACCTTGTAGTTCAGTTATTTTGTTATTCAGCTGCTGTTTTCAAGGTCACAAATAAAGTTTAACTTGAAAAAAAAGTAATTTGCTAAATGAAGTAAGTTAGACAGCTTAGGTGTTGTGGTGTGAGAGATGCCTCCATCCTGTATGGCAGCTTTAATATTTAGTGTAACATGACGTCAGGACAGAATATCTCTCTGTCATACCTGTACTGTCTCTGAATTAATCTGTATGTATTTTTCACTTCTCCAGTCTCAGCTGCGATTTGTGCTCTCAGCGTTTTGGCACAAAGACTCCAGGCTATAAATCAAGTGACACTTGATTTGCAGTAGCTCAGAGTTTGCAGTATGATGTGATTACACTACTCAGATGTATTTTGGTTCTTTGTTTATCAAGAAAACATTCTCATATTTTACTCTTTGTTATGTAACAACATCCCACGCGCTGAGATAGGATATCCTATTCAGTATTAATAGGAGTTCAGCTCCCATAGGAGGCGTAGCACTGATATACATTCATCCCTCCAGTGTTTCACCTCAGAGAAGAAAACTCCTCTTTCCCTCTATGTATGTAAGTATGTTGGACAGTAAGTATGTGTTCATGAATAAGTGCTGCACTGATAAAAATGATATGTAATAACTGCATAATGTGATATGTTGTCAAAAATGTCTTGTTAGGCGGCTTGAAAAAGTAATAAATTGATCAATTATTTGGGCAAAGTGTCAGGAAAATGGTGATAAATCACAACTTCCTGAAACCCAGATAGCTTGCTCCAAAACATAACTGTCCCTGAAGAGCGAAGAAAACCAGCAAATATTCATATTTGAGAAGCTGGAATTAGTGAACGTTTGGCAGTTTTTGCCTAAAAAACAACTTCAACAATTCATCGATTATCAAAATTGTTCCTGTTTTCTTTTAATTTCTAGCAGCTGTTACATTATTAGCTGCTACAAACACCACTGCAGCAGGTAAATAAGCAGTGCTGCAAGGATATCATGGGAAATTTATATAAAAGCACCGTCTGACTCTCTCTCTCTGACTAAAACTGCCTTTGACCATCACTGCTGCGTAAAGTTACTCTAAAAACGGTTAAAAATGGCTTCTGCAGACCTGCTTGTGACATTACTGCCTCCATCAGACACCTGATCTGTCTCCTCACGAGCCTCGTCCCAGGACCAGCCATGAGAAAGATGATCGGTATGAACGAGAGAGTTGTGAGGTTGCCAGCAAAACACGGCACAGGGGAACAGTAATTACACTGACCAATCAATATCCAGCTGCAGCCACTTCGTTTGCACTGGCCGAGGTCCTCTTTAATCCCGAAAGCAGCAAATGAAATCTTGAAGCTTGGAGAGCTCTCTGTTTTCCTCTAGCTGCTCTTCATCACACTTTATTCTCTGCGCAGACTAATCATCACACTCAGCCCCTCGGGTGCTACAGACTCTCGGTGGGAATGGAGCTGTTCTCACTGCAGAGACGTTTCATTGAATCCAGTTACAGTCTTCTTACACAAGGGAAGTGACAGAATAGGTTGATCATACTGCTCCAGTCAAGTGTCAACAGACAGCATCCTCTGAAGAATCCCCCCTAATAAAAACATTGACTTTAACCAGGACAGCTGCGCGACCAGTCTGTGAAGATCAGAGGCCGAGGCATGTTTCTGATTAAGACTCTATTTTGCATGTCTTCCCAGGGTTGAGATGCAGCTGGAGGCTACGGGATGAGGCTCTGCAGGGGGTTCAGTGCCCAGGAAGCTGGACTGAACTTTATCTATGCTTCGCTGAATCCTCTTAATTATTCATCAAGAGACGTTGCACCTGAAACAACAGCGCTGGGAGATAAAGGGTGCTGCCGGCATGACTGTACAGCTAACATATCACTGTTTCACATGAGCAGCAAGGAGGCTGCACGTTGGCCTTTATGAGGAAAGTGAGAGCTACTTCAGGGTTTAAACTGGAAGCTGGAGAGCAGGTTCTTGATGTATCTTAACGATGCTCGTTTTGCCCAGATGGAAAATCAATGGCTGACAGGCAAAAACTAGAAACTGGCTTCAAATAAATGTCCTCATCATGCAGACCGTGCGCTGTGCTGCTGCTCAGAGTTCATTCATGAGTCCAGAAGTGCATTTTGGCACTGGAAATTACAGTATTATGATGACAAATGTCTCTATTTAGGGGATGAAATAACAAGGAAACACTTCAAGTAAATTCTGTTCATTTGAAAGCTGAGTTCAAGACAATGTCAGTTACGAAACAATTGGAACTGAGACAATCCAGACTCACTCCCTGCTTCTCTAAATAACTTTTATAATAAGACTGTACCTTGCACCAACATCTGAAGTCAGTGATGTATAACAGCACTAATTGCACAAGAAACAGAAACATTTCATCATTTTACAACAGAGCAGCTCAGACATTCGTGCATAAACAGTGGATGGAGAGTTTTCTTTGGCTTTGTTTGCCCTTGTATGGTCAGCCTCACCATCTGCAGACTTACCTTCACATCCAGGTTTCACAGCGACTCTCAACCCGGGCTACAGCCGGTCCTCTGGTCCTACAGTGTCCCCGACATCGCTGCTGGACACCCGCTGAGGGGACGTGGAGGAGGACAGAGAGGAGGAAGAGGAGGAGGAGGAGAAGTGGAGTCCAGGCAGCTGGTACATCACTGCAGCGAGTGAACAGAGGGAGACGGGAGAAATGAGGCAGAGGGGAGTGACAATGTGGGGAAGGTGAGGGAGGAGAGAGAGGGAGGGATTGATCTGAGGATGAGGGAGGAAATAGATCAAAAGAAATAGAAAGAGACAAGGAAGAGCGTGCAGAGAGCAATACAGGAAGAACTGTTGGAAAACATCTTTAAGTCTGACAGGGAATAAAAAGTGGTGATGTTTCTGTGTTGGCTGTGTTCCAAGTGGAAAACAAACTAAATATACACAAAGCTGTCAGTACGCAGACTAATGCTGTGTCCACATTCCATACTACAAACTAGCTGTATACATATGTGCCAAGCACTCAGTCAAAGTCACAGTTTGATTGATGTTAAGTGTGACTTTAAAATGCCACGGCCAATTAAACTTCACAAAGACAAAGATTTTACTGAATCTGTGTTCCAGTTGCATACTGGTTTTCAGTGTGTGTGAATTTGTGTTCACACTGGAAAAGTGAAAACAAGACTCAAGGGTCTGTAACCACGCTAGCAGCTCTGTGAGGCTGTGCTTTGAGCTAAATTCTAATGTCAGCATGCTAATGTCCTCACAATGTCGATGCTAACATGCTGGTGTTTAGCAGGTATACTCTTTACCACGTTCATCATCTTAGCATGTCAGCATGCTAACATTTAGCTAATTAGCACTAAACACAAAGTGCAGCTGAGGCTGATGGGAACGTCATTAGTTTCGCAGGTATTTGATCATAAACCAACGTGTTGGATCCAAAACCTAATTAAAGTTTTGACCTGATGATGGCGCTAAATGGAAGGAATGTCTGAACCAAATGTCGTGGTAATCTAAACAATAGTTGTCAAGGCATTTCACTCCAAGCCATAAATGTCAACGTCACGGTGGCACTAGAGGAAAAGGGAGGGAATCATTAAAGTCATTAGGATTCATCTGGAAACCATGAACGTCTGCACCAGATCTGGTGCCAATCCATCCAGTAGATCTTTCACCTGGAGGGGCTAAGATCACTATCCATGGATGTCTGTAGTATTTCAGTCTGGACAAAAGTGGTGGACCGACTGACTTTACCATCCCTAGAGCCACGGCGCTAGCATGGCTAAAAGTAAGTATACTGTAAACAGTCAATATGCAGACTAGAAAAAGAATGCTTGGTTTTTGAGTCTGTTGTAGATAGACACTATTGTCCCACAATGCAACGCACAGAGAAAATGGAGGAGCTGCTCACAGCTGTAAAAATAAAATAAATTGCTGATTTTGGAAAACAAAGGAGATTGAAGATCCAGTTACAGCCAGAAAACAGCTCCAGCAAGATCTCAGAGAACAAAAAATAAAGCAGCCCTCAGAAGTTGCAGTTCTATTGGCGTTTGATGGCACACACCTTCATCCAATATATTTAGTGTCATTTTGTATGTATAACATCTGATGCACAAAACACAAACAAGAGAAACAACAGGCAGGGAGCACAGAATAACACCCAGCAGCAGCAGCTTCCTAATTCCATGTTCGTATTCTTAACAGCAGCTGAAACTAACACAATTACAGTTTTGTACAAGACAAATGTGTCCTTAATTTAGCTAAACCCGTGGAGAAAGCACGTCTCACGACTGCAAATTGTTGACGATAGCAAAGCGCCAAAGCAAACAGCGCATTAAAGGAGCAGATCTGAAGAACTAATTCATCCATCAGTTCAGTCTGTTGACGAGCCATTTGCAAACCTGCAGCCTACGTGAGCTCGCTTTGACTCAATTTGGCTTCCGTCCCCCTGCAGCTGCATATCATTTTATGTGTTTATTGGACATACAGTGTTATACCTCTGACTTTCCGCTGCAGCAGGGGTCACTCAAGCAAGTAATGAAGCTCAGCCAGTCAACGATCATGGACAGACATGACTCGATATTGATCAGGCCTGTTAAATTGGAGGCAGATGATGCAGAGGGAATAAATAAGGGTCAAACTGGATTATGGGGGGTTAAGCTTAATGTTTTCTGCTTCATGAGTCTGATGCAGCAGTTGATATTCATCGCCATGGTCAACAGAAATCAAATATTCCTTTTATGGACAGGAATCATCTTAGAAAGCCCAGACCGTGTCCCTGACGCAGTACCTTACGCAGATACAATACAGTACCTTTACTTGCAAGTCAGTTTTTGTAAGTATATGTGAGTATATGTGTGTATGTGTGTATCCAAAGCCTGATATATCTTCTTCCTCTGTGCCACAGAGCTCCACTGGGTGAGATGTTCCTTCATCACCATCAACACACACACTGTAGTTTATTTGGACTCAGTCCCACACACACCGTCCTGCTGCCCCAAATACTCACTAGAGCACCAAATGTGGATTCATCCGCCGCTGAAAATAGTCCCCAACAAAATGCACTTTTTCCTCCTGTTTTAACAGCATTTGATAAAAAACTACAGTGGCCAGCTGTTTTAGGAAATTACTGAATCTTTTTTAAAAATGAAACTAAATTCTTGTGACTCATTTTTAAAGATGTATGTCCTCTGTAGAAAGAATTTGCTTGGGGCTGAGTGTCCCAGACAGGATAGGGAGGCCAGAAAGCATTGTTGGTTTTGGACTTTTCATGGGGTTTGTTGATAACAAGAAAAATACAGAATAACGCCAGACTTATCTTTAAATTAATGATGGCATCTACACGTAATGAAACATTCGTAAAGGACACTGGTGAAGGATTACATGCTCCTCTGCAGGTTGAGAAAAAAAAAGTTTAAAATGCTTTCATTTAAAAGTTTAAAATTCTGGCTCCTGAGAACTTTTTTGAGACATTTTCAAGATACAAATTGTTTACCTATCTACCTAAACTATTTCTTTCTTTCTTTCTTTTTATTTTTTGCACAATATATTTACTGATTTTTTGCACACTGTAACAGTAACACAGACAATAACAAAGACAAATGAAATTATTTCTAAGCCTATCAAATGCTGAAGTTAAACTCCAGCCATCATATAAATATTGCGGTGGAAAGTCGCCCAAAATGGAAATAGCATTACCTTAAATATGTTCTATACTTGAGTAAATGTACTTAGTTGCTTCTTGCCTCTGGTTACATAATTGTGGATTTACACCAGGAGGTCATATTGAAATACATAATGACCATCTCTGGATGTATAACTCAGGGAGCCAATTTCACACCTGCAGAATCTATTGGCAGCTCAGATTTATAGTCAGTTTCTAATCAGCTCGTCCCTCACAAACAACCACCCTGAAAAACAAATCTTCCTCTGCAGTGGAGCGCTGTCAGAAGGGGGCAAAGGAGAGAGAGAGGAAGAGCTACAGTAACGGAGCTGCTGCAGTGACATAAACTGATGCCGGGGCAGAGCCCCTCGTCTCTCAGGTCGCCTCAGTCTGGACGCCTGCCATAACCTCAGCTTTCCAAACTGTCACTCTGTGCAGCTTTCAAGAAATAAGACTCATCAGTGTCTGTAACGTGAGACGCTCTCCAGACAAACACTGTCATCTTATCTCCACACACACACACGCACACTCATCATGACTTCATGCTCTCTCTGTGTGTGTGCTCTCTAATCCTGCTGAAAAATCGCAGGATCTTTAGTTTTCATTCATGCTTTTGATTAACACTTCACTCATCTGTGCTTTTTTGTAAGGTTTTTGCTCTTAAAGAATAAACTCTGCACACTTGTGATGTGTCTCTTGACTGCAAATAAAGGTTGAAACACAAATTTTAGTTGTATCAATGTTTTTATTGTATGTTACTTGCGTTTTCTGTATTCTTTAGCCAGAGTTCAAGCTTTTTATTGCACCGAATGCACTGCTTCTAATAAATATGACCATAAACTTACTTAACTTTAAATTAAATATCAAATTGATCAGCATCCGGCAGTCTGTTGGTTGCAACTTGCAGCAGTAATTCTGTGTCCTGCCATGAAATATCTTCTGGTTATCTTGTTGACTGATATCACATTTCTACGTTATTTGCTTAAATCATACCAAAGCAGTGACTCCATCTGGCTCAATTAAGAGCTGCGTTTGACTGTTTTTTTTTTTTTTTTTAGTAAAACAAACAACCACCAAATGGCTACGTGATTACCTCAATCTGTCAGCTCTACTGCAGCTGTTTGAAAGAATGAATCCTGTATTTAGTCCATGAGATTACAGAGCATCAGTTAGCATTCAGTCCACTGAAATGGAAAACACGATCAGCACACATGAACAGGAGGATTGAGGCTTAAGCTCATCATAAAGATACAAAACTGTGAGGATGTGGGACGGAGAAAGTGCTGGATTTAGTTACTCACATTATGGATTAAATGGTTCCTCTTAAACTCTGCATTTTAAACTTAAACTTGTAGAGCGTGTTCATGGAAAAAAGAGGAAAGCTGAAGAATTTCCCTGTGAGATAACCGAATGTCTTGCTTATTATTAGTTTTTTCAATAATAAATACATAAATACATTTTTTAAAAATTTTAAAATGTGATACAATTTGGCACATTTTCTTTGAAAATCTACTATGATGAAGCACTTATTGGGTGACAGCTCTGTGTGTTTTTATGGTTTTATGTTTTTTTCTCGTTCACTCACCTCAACTGGTAAATGTTGATTTAATAAATCGATAATGACAGTAAATTAGCGCCTTTGGGCCCCATCCTTGAATGTCTTTTTGTTGCTGGGGCCACAGGTGTTCTCAGTCGAGGGCCGACTACTTGGATCTAACTTTCCATCCATATTTATTCATTTACCAATTAACTTTTAGTGTTAGTCAGCCTTTTATGTTTCTAATTGCATATTCCCACCATTTGAACATATATTCACGTATATAATTAGAACACCTATTTCTACCCCCAACCAAACGTTACTTTTCACTCCCATAATCAACTTATTACACTTGTTAATCTTTCTTTTCCTCCTGATTTCCTTTTATTCTTTTCATTTTCATTTATTTTCACATCACGTAGTTGTCTTGTATCTTCTAATTTTTGTGAAGGCACCATTTCATGTTATGTCAGCTTCTATGTTATGCTATTTGGAAATAAAGCTTCTGTAATGAGGCAGCGACTCACAGTGAAGAGCAGTCTTAATAGTTCATATTGAGTAATATGAATAACGTTCATCTCTTGGATCCTGACTGCTGGTGAGATGCAGCTTGTCTGCCCTCTAGTGGACATGACATATAACTACAACTAGTAGTATCTAATACAATAAAACACTGTGACTTTGACTGCAGCTTCTGTCTCTGCAGATAATGACCTGGTGCTGCTGCTGTTGCAAAGACTTGGTGCAATGAGATGGTTAAACACACACACACACACACACGTTGTCCAGTACAACCATAGCGTTGCCACAATTTTAAAGGGCAGGTTCACACCAATTAAACAGATTTTCTAATTAACCTCTATCAGCAGAGGCAGATAGGGTTTTATATGTCCATGTTTTGAGATAAACGAGATTCTCACAGAACTATGAAGTTTTATGGGGACTATTTCCTCTGTAGAATAGTTCCACTGAAAATAAGATAAGATAAACTTTTATTGATCCACAGAGGGGAAATTCGGGTGTTGCAGCAGCACAAGGACAGAATAAGTACAGATAAACAGAGAAGGTAAAAAAAATCATTACAAGTATATAAAATGAAAAAAAGAATAGAAAGAGGCAAGAGTGATGGATTAAAATGTAATTTTACAATTCTATGAGCACCACAAATGAAATTCCTTCATCTCTGTCCCTTTCATTGGGATAGGAGGCAAATATGTCCAAACCTGGACACATAAAACCAAAACTATCATGACTAGTTACCACTAGAGGTTAAGGAAGGTCAGAAGTTCAAACCAGCAACACTCTCATCCACAAAACAACTCTTGCTGCCCAGAATTGTAGGTTTTATTTTTATATGTGCACACTGAAGGCTGCTGACCTGTTGGCTTACATCCAGACACAGAGATCCTCTCTATCCAGAGTCAGACTGGGATAGAGGAACTCACCGAATCAATGTCATGCAGCAAGCGTTAATACCCAAGGATAGGAAAGTCGGAATCAAAGTGGTAGTCATGGAAACAACCCTGGCCTGTTTCCACCCACCAATCGATGAGGTTCTGTGTGTGTGTGTGTGTGTGTGTGTGTGTGTGTGTGTGTGTGTGTGTGTATGTGTGTGTGTGTGTGTGTGTGTGTGTGTGGTGGGCCGGATGTGGCGAGGAGAACCCCTGTCCCACATTCAGACACAGACCCCCTCGTCCTCCACAGCAGGGTAGACAGAAACAGAAATCCAGACGCAGCGAGGGCAAACAGAGGAAGACTCTGACAAGATGGAGAAACAAGTTGTTCAAATCTGTGCCCAGATGCTGTTTTTGGCTCTCTGGCTGCACTTGGGAGCTGCTGCTGCAGGTAAGTTAGTGTTCAGTGCTACTTCAGCTGCAAGCTCGCTCACAATGGCTCAAACATCATGAAGCAGGATGGTGTAGCGTTGAACAGTTTATAGTCTGATCTAGTTAGAATTTGAGACGAGTTGTGCTTCTTCATTTCAATGTGCTGCAACACAAAGAATTGTGGGTGTGTATGTCACAGGCAATATTGTAAATGAGTGTTGTGTATGTGAAATGGCTTTCAAACTAATAATAGTAATTGTGGATGGATTTCTCTTCATGTGTCATTTTTTCGGAAGTGCATTTAAAGGGTTGGTTTCATTGGAACTACTTTTCTGTATGAAAATGATTAGGGAGGGAAGAGGGGTCAGAAAAGGAGGAGGGTATTGTCATTTTTCTTTTGGCTTTTTTGGTAGAGCAGCAGTGGAGGGTCTTGGATTTATATTTTAATTCACCCGACCGTTACAATATAGCTAATAGTTATCAAGGTGCACTTTGCCATATGCAGAGGATAACAGGCCAGTCTCCGTATCTGGGTTTTATTATGTCCATTATATCAGTGGCTTACAGAAATATCAATTTTGAGAAGAGAGTGGCTGGAATATTTATCACTTTGTTATTTTTGCCATTATCTTTTTTTTTTTAACTTCTAATGTGGCACCAGAGGCTATACTGTTGTTACAATAAGATATTAGGGTTTAAATCGGCATACAGGTATAAATGACTTATACCAATCTACAGTTTGCTGTTGAATTATTATGACATGTTGGGGAGAGGATAGAGCAGTCCAAATAAAATATTTATATTTCTAGTGAAGGCCTTTAAAAGAAAAAAAGTGAAACATAACATTCAGCCCCCCTCCCCACCCAAATAATTTGTGTACAATCCCTAATAAGGTACTTGTTGGTGAAACCTACAGCTTCAGGTTATCTACGTCCCTTATGTGACATGTAAAAGCTGGCAGACAGACTGCTCTAAACTGTTTACTACGGCAAAGTGTTAAAATCTCTAAATACTACGTCTTTTTTACATTTTTCTCAAAATATTGAAAGTTTATTCTCTTTATTTATTGGGTGAACCGAATTCTAGGCATTTGACCTAAGTATAATATTTTTTTTTTTTTCGCCCAAACAAAGGAGATCTCTGACCGACTTACTACTACTGACTACTGCTATGTGAACAGGCTGCACTAGAAACTGTGTCTTTACTCAAGGCTGCGCTTTAAAGGGAACATCACGGCCCACAACTGAATTTGTCGTGTTCTGTTTTTATCAGGGGGACAGGAAGTGCTTATCATACATCAGAAAGAGGAACCACACTTTGCTAATATGAATCAGGGCTCGGATCCCAGCAGTTACAGTAACAGTGTACTCTGCAGAGGGGGCGAGGTGGAGGAGGGGTGGTGTGCTCCAACCGCCTCAGCTGAGACAAAGCTTTAATTAAACGTGACCCACAATCCCTCATTATCCAGACAGTGAGTGCAGCTGGACTGATCAATGGCATGGATTTGGATGATACTGCCCCACTATCTGCCCCAATAAATAACTGACATGCAACTTCTATTGCAGCTACTTGTTTTCCAGTATTATACCTCTACATATTCCTCCTCCTTTTCCCCTCCACCAGGCATGCTGAAAGTTGACGGGGCCCAGGATGGAGGTGGCAGCGACGGGGACACCATCAGCCACTCTCTGGCCCTGGTGCAGCGTCTGGAGGCCCTGCTGGTTCAGGGCAATGGTAGTGACGTGTCGCTCAGGGTGGAGACACCCAACGCAGATGAGGTGAAGGTGATCCAGGCTCACTCGCTGGTGCTCTCCCTGCAGAGCCCGGTGTTTGAGGAGGTGCTGCTGAGCCGCAACAGCAGCATGCTGGTCCTGAAAGAGAGCTCCGATTGTGCTGCTGTGTTTGACAAGTTCATCAGGTGAGAAAGGATGGAGGATATATTTTCATCTCAATATGAAGGAGATGTCACACTATACGTCCTTGAGGATCACATAAACCCTCTGCTTCACCCACTTTGATTGAGTTATCACACCCTCTAGAGGGATAAACTCTGCAACTGCAGGCCTACATCTGAGACAAATCAGTGATGAGTTCAACATAAAACAAACTGACCAATCAGTGAACTGCTGGGTTGCTCAATAGCAGCTCCTGTGGTGTAGCAGTAAGACATTGAGGAGCCTGCGCTGCAACAACAATCAATAACAAAATCTATTTTTTATCTCAAATGCTAATGAGGTTGATTAAAACTCGAACTACAGTACACCTGCCTGAGGAAATCTTCTTGTTCATGTTGTAAACTGGACCTTTTCACAGAATAAAAATATAATAAAAGTGTTTTTCACCTGTGACTTTTTGTAAGGAGCTGCTCTGAGGTCAAAGCTTCTAGGTTATAAGAGAAACACGACTCTTTAAGGCTGCACTAATCAATGTTTTCGTATTAACAATGAATCAAATGACTATGTGAAAGGAGTTGTGACAAACTCACAGAGAATTATCACCCAATTCTGCAGCTCTATAAAGTTTTTTTGGCCTCTTTTAGCTCATTGTTTTGGTTTTACAGCACATGTACTGTTTAGTTCCGTCTCACAGCTCTTAAAAGTGTTATTTCCAGAAGCAGCAGGCAGTGGTTATCAAGCACCAAATGGCAGACAACGTTAGCGACTAGCTGATGAACATAGAGGAGAATTTAGCGGCAGGAGTTAGTGGAGACCAAAACAGAGCTGAAAGGAGAGTGAATATGGGACTTAAGGAGATTTTGTCTGGCAACTTGGGTGACGCCAGACAAACATACAAAACTTATGGCGATTATTCGTAATAAAGTTTGAGGGCCATGCAAATTACGGGAGTTTTCCGAGAGAAACAAGACAACAGGAGGGTGCTGGGAGATGGCCTTGAAATACAGGAGAAACCAAGGAAAAACGAGAGTGTTGGCAGGTCTGGGTGGACATACACAACTCCAGTGGGATGTTACTGTTGCTATGTCTGCTGGATGTGTAAATACTAACATGTTACCCATAAAAACTTTATAATGTGATAATGTATGCTAGGGTTGTGTTTTCAGCTTGTTGTGCCGTTCTTTTGCCCCCAAGTTGCCAAAAAACAAGTTATTGCAGCTTTAAAATTGTGGCTCTTGATGTTGATAAGACAGCTGTTTTAGGCTAAATGGTCACATTCTGTATGTGATGTATGTTTTCATTTTACAGAAGAAAGTTCAAAAGGTTCAGAATGATGTGCTTCAAATGTTCCTCCTCTGCTTCCTCTCTCTGAGCAGGTATCTGTATTGTGGAGAGATTTCTCTGCGTCTGGACCAGGCCAAACCTTTACACAAGTTGGCCACTAAGTACCAAGTGATGGGTCTCCAGCAGGGCATCACCCAGTACATGACCCAGAATCTGGCCCGGGACTCCTCCTCAGGCCACGTGGCGGGCTGGTACGAGTACGCCCTGCAGACCGGGGACATGACTCTAAGGGACAGCTGTCTTCAGTACATGGCCTGGAACCTGTCGTCGGTGCTGCAGAGCGGAGAGTGGGTGACCATCAGCAGCCAGCTGCTTATGTCCCTGCTGCAGCGCTCGGACCTCATCCTGCAGAGTGAGATGGAGCTCTTTGCAGCGCTGGAGGCCTGGATTATTCAGAATGAGCCGGATGGTCTGACAGCGGAGAATGCTTTGAGAGCTGTGCGTTACGCCATGATGCCGCCACGGGAGCTCTTTCGCCTGCAGACCCAGTCATCAGTCCTGGCTCGCTACCAGGAGTCGGTGCGCGACCTGCTGTACATGTCTTACCAGTTTCACTCTGCGTCGCCACTGCACATGGCCAAATACTTTGACGTGAACTGCAGCCTCTTCATGCCCAGGAACTACCTGTCGTCAGTGTGGGGGTCACCCTGGATCATCAGCAACCCCACGCGAGATGACCGCAGCACCAGCTTCCAGACACAGCTGGGGCCCAGCGGCCATGACGCCAGCAAGCGGGTGACTTGGAACGCCCTGTTCTCGCCACGCTGGTTACCCCTCAGCATGAGGCCGATGTACACGGAGACAGGCGCCATGCAGCCAACACGTGTGGAGGGAGGACGCCCTCGCATCATCATCACACCGGCCACGTCCAGCGCAGATTTCGCCGGGGTGAACTTCCAGAAGACAGTGCTTGTGATGGCTCAGCAGCAGGGCAAGATGGTGGTGAAACACGTCTACAACTTCCACCAGAGCACGGAGGAAAACGGGGATTTCTTGGCCGAAGCCGACCTGTACCGGCGGACGTCTGAATACCTCATCGACAGCTCCCTCTTCCTCCATATTGTGGTGAAGCCGCTGTACCAAACCCTCATAAACACCAAGAACTGACCCTCCACCCTCCTCTCTGAGCCACCTTACCTCACCGCACACAATCCAACCCTCTGAAGCGTCATCTCACTCATATCACTTCACGGGGACGTGGATCTGAATCCTCCTCGTGTGTGATGTTTGGATCATTTGTCTTGTCTCGTACAACTGCTGTTTTCATTGGGCAACTAACACACCAAAACTTGACTCATGACTGTCTGAGAGCATTTTGTAAATCATGCCGAGTGTAAAATCATGATTAAACGTGTCTCTTAAAGGATAAGTCTGGTGCTATTCTATATATTTTTTCTTTTACTGTCATCAAATCCCATGAAAAAAACAAAATCAACAATGAACGTATCTACTAACAAGTATTGTCTGTGTATCCAAAGACACAGAGGAATATATCTTATTCCTCACCAAATGTGGATTCATCCGCCGCTGAAAATAGTCCCCAACAAATGAACTATTTCCTCCAGTTTGAGTAACGTTTGCTAAAAACTGCAGTGCCCAGCTGTTCTAGGAAATGAATGAGGCTTTTGTAAAAATTAAACTAAATATTTGTGAATGGGCTTGGAGCTGAGCGCCACAGACAGGAAGTTAGAAAATACTGAGAGACAGACTAACACATTGGTGGTTTTGGCTGTTTTATGGGATTTGTTGACAATAAGAAACATATAGAACATCATCAGCCTTATCCTTTATGCTTCAGGTTCCTGTTCCTGCCACATTTTCTTTGTATTGTTTTGATATATTGGTGCTATTATACCCCATTTACAATTAAGGGGTCACAGTTGTCATTCATCACCCAGTAAGCACTAATGTGGTGATTTGCAGTTCAAACTACATCTAGATGTCCAGGTTATATAACTATTGTTTCAACAGAATTTTAAAGACTTAAAGACTGTTTCAAAGTGAAATACAGTCATTAAATGTTGTTGATGTAAAAAAAAAAAAAAAGTTCACTTTTCAACCAAATCCAGCCCAGTTTTAACCAAGATAATGTTGTTGACCTGCAGATCACTACATCGGTGCTTACCGGGCACCAAATATTCATCCCGTTGAACATTTATACTTTTTACTTTTACTTTAGTCATAATATATATTTACAAAACCACTCTTATAAGCCTCCACACCATAGTAGATGTCAGAGTACCTTATCATTAGTCCTTTAATGTGATTGAAGTGGTTATCTAGATTCACTGTTGCATTAACCTGATAATAAAGATTTTTACGAACGTTTTAAAAGTGAAAATTGTCCTGATTGTCATGTGATTTCATGTTTTCATCACGTCACACTTAAGTCAAGTACATAAGTATTGTCAGGAAAATGTACTTAAGTATCAAAAGTTAAAGTGTGTTATAATAAGTGCCCTGAGATAACTTTGTTATGATATGGTGCTATATAAATAAATAAAAAAAATTATGTTATAATATACTAGGTATTATAGGATCATTGTTATGGTTGCATAATTATAATGTTTTAAGTCATTGAAATGAAGCTAATATTAACAACATATTAATTTATATGCTTTTGGGCAGTGGTTAAATGTAACTAAGTATATTTACAAGTACTGTACTTAAGTATAATCTTGAAGTACTGCTACTTCATACTTTTACTCCACTTCATCTCAGAGAGAAACATTGTACTTTGTAATATACTGTATGTACTACATGTGCTCTCACTACATTTATCTGACAGCTGTAGTTATCAGTTACTTCAAATATTAAGATCAGTTTATAAAATATGATGCATTAAAATTAAACTACTCAGCAGTATATAAATTATTCATTAAAATGATCTCCTTCTTAACCAGCCAATATATTCTAGTATATTAAATACTTTTACTTTTCATATTTAAAGTACATTTAGCTGATACAACTTTTGTTCTTTTACTTACGTGAGTTACGTGGTTTTGAAAACAGGACTTTTATTTCAAACGGAGTATCATTATTAAACCGGTACTGCTACTTTTAAATGATCTGAATACTTCCTCCACACTGATCATATGTTTTGTAAAAAAAAATTCTTCAAACAAGTCCGCTGCCTAAACGCTGTAGTGCCCCGACAGGACTACATTTCCCAGGATCCTCTGCGCTCCAAGCAGGAAGAACGTTCTCTCGCAGGGGCTCACACTGATCCAAGTTAGGAGCTTTCAGCTGCCAGCCTTGGCCCATCATGTAAGTGCTGCGGAGAATTCTTTGCAGTGCAATTGCAAAATTACCTCGTTTCCCGACGCCTGTGCGGGCTGTGCAATTGTACCATCGCTGTTTGCACGGACACGCACGCTTCGGACGCAAAACGGCTCCAAGTGCATGAAGATCGAGGCTCGTATTTTGCATCTTTGTTGCACAGCAAGCCGCTGAAGCTCCAGTGCGAGGGCGATGGAGGGAGGGAGTGAGAAAGAAGGCAAAGTCTTTTGTGCTTCCCCTCCCCCTCATCAAAGCAAAGGGGAAATGTCTCAGCCAAAGGGAGGTAAGAATATTAAACCGATCTGTGCAAAACTACCGATATGCAATCACTGCTGCACGGTTTGCAACATGCACCGCTGCAGGTCGAGCACGGCTGGTGCATTTTAAAGTTAGATGGTTTAGAAGGGTCAGTTGCATTTCCTGTTTAAGATCTTCCCCTTTGCACAGTTCCTGGTAAGACGATGCTGTATGTACTCACTCATATTGACGTTATTAGCAGCGTACTGGCAGGGATGTTGAGCACAGGGCGCCTTTAACAGTCACGAGACAGACGAGGACACAGCAACTCTTTATAATAAACTCTGCACTAGTTGATGCATGGCTCGAGCACATTGCTTAAGGTAAATAATGAAAGCCATGTCGCGTGCAGTGCTACATTATGGTGTTTGGTGCAGGAGGGCAACATGACGTGACAACCTGCAGCTGTCAGTGGTCAAGTTTAAGTGTTTACTGGGTGCAGATTTGTTTCTGCTTATGGGATAGAAAAAGGAAATCTAATAATAGAATTTGTTGTGAGCATTTAAGTGGTGGTGAGTTCAGGAACAGGGGCTTGTTTAGGCTATTAAAATACAAGTCTCCAAGCAAAAAAGTCCCCATTCTGTCAACTGCTGCTTCTGTCCAGGCAACTGGATATGTGTCAAACCCCTGGGTGCGTGTCCACTGATGTTCAGCGTTTTCCTCAGCATGCATACAAAAGCATGCATGTCACACTTTGACCTCAACTTTATCACCTCGCAGCAACAACAACACGAGCTGTGGAGTAACGTCCCTGCAGCCTGAGAGCTCTTCAAGTTCATCAGTGAATGCAGCTTGCAGAGAAAAAAAACAGCTGCAGTGAAAGCAGCTCAGGCGTTTTTCCTCCCCTCACCCGGTTTTCCAAGAAGTCCAAAGTGAGGCTGCTTCATTGCACAACATGCAAAGCACACACACACACACACACACACACACACACACTCTCATACACTCAGAGGCTGTACAGGGTATGATATGAGCAGGTAGGAGAGACAGCCCCTGACGGTCAGAGCCTCTCACTGTTTATCTGGTACAGTCAATTGCCCACCCACCTACACAGAGGAACTGTCTTGTTGCAGCCAGTTCATCTTGTGATGAATAATTTTTTTTTGTTGCTGTTGTTTGTAGGTGAATGAGTCGGTTGGGGACTTTCCTGAGAGCATAAGTGGGTTTCTGTTGTCATTCATTGAAGTTGTACGGTGCAGAAAACAGCACACGCACAGATCCAGTGCTGGGACCAACAGTCGATTCATCGATCAGTCACTCGATGAAGTTTTTGTCTTGACTTTTTGTAGCACGACAAACAACAACAAAATGGAGCTGGCAACGAAATTACTTCTGTCAGTCACCTCGAGGCCCAATAAATGCTTCTGCTGCAGCTGTGTGGAAGAATCCTTAGTAATGTTGAAACAAATAATTATTTAGAGCTGCAACGATTAGTTGATTAGGCAATAGATGGAAAAATAATCTTTTTTTTTAATTTTTAAAGTAAAAATGCCAAACGTTCCCCAGTTCCAGCTTGTCGTTCGTGAGGTTTAGGAAAGTGTGACAGACATTTTTTACTGTTTTCTGGTATTTTATAGACCAAACGTTTAATTGAAAAAATAATCTTGAGGTAGTTGCAGCCCCACCTTTTAATTCATAAGTTGAAAATCATTTTAAGTTTTTAAAAAGTCAAGCAAAAATTTGTTGGTTTCAGCTTCTTCAGTGTGAGGATCTACTGCTTTTTTCGGCTTTATATTATTGTAATTTGAATATCTTTGGGTTTTGGACTGTTTACTGTCGGAATAATTGTTTAGAAAAAGAACTGTCATTGCTACAGTTGTCTCTTTTTCAAAAAGCCAACTTTGAACGTATGTGAATTAACACACACACACACACACACACATATATATATTTGAATTAATTCGTACAAAACCCATGTAGCCTAATAAGTGCCTCCTCTGCCTGATTTGAGTGGCAAGCTAACAGCCAGGTCTGAGCTCCGGTATGTTCAGTGATCTGAACCAACTTACCTTTATTCAGGATTTTTTCCATCTATGGTGCTGAATCCAAATTGCTCCCACACATTACCTCTCAGATGGTTTGGTGTTGTGATTATCTGTTCAGCATGGTTTTCGCTTGTTTCCTCCATTTTGCGTTAGCGAAGAGAGCAACAACAGTCTAGTTTTACTGATCGGACAGCAGGGCATAGATCAGTGTGACGGTGCATTTTACCAATTCCCCCCATGTTTACGTAGTAAATTGAATTTAGAATAAAAGTGACAGCCCTGGTGCCAAACATGATACATGGTACCAGTAAAAAATATGTGTATTTCAATACCTTACTTTAAAGCTGTATATTTAATATTGACAATGGATCAAATGACTATGTGTAATGTGACAGAGGTCATTCATAGTGACGAAGCCACAGAAAAATATCACCCAACTCTGCAGTTCCCCTCAGCTCTATGGAGCGTTTCAGTGTCTTTTAACTCATTGTTTTGGTTTTATATCCAAAGTTAAAAAAGTTAGCTTCTAGCTGGTGAATCTAACAGCATCTAACAGCTAAAGGGCCAGATATTTTTCTCAGGAGCTGGTGGAGAAACCAGAGCTAAAAGCAGAGTGAATATTGGACAGAAACATGGCTCCATGTAAATGCTAATGTTGCTTTGTGTCTGCTGGATGAAGGCACAATAATTTCTGCAATTAATGAAAGAAGCCAAAGTTCTCCAATGTTAAATGTTAAAAACACAAGCAGCTGCGCAAGAACTTAATACCTAAATAAAATTGAGCAAAATGTTTTAAATTTTGAATTAAATCAGGAACTATCTGATCAAAGAATAAGTAGACAAGATTATAAACCTGACCAGACATTTGAGAGTTTTTGATACCCAGTGTAATGACCACATTTTGTTTGGTACCAAAAAAAAAAGGAACCAAACTACATGAACTGTTATTTGCAGCCCTAAACCGACTGTTCAGCATAAAAGTGGTGTATAACTTAAAGTACAAATCTGCAAAGCTAAAATAAGCCACATGTCCTTGTGTTTCAATAAAACCATGGCAGACTGAGCGAAGTCACTTCACTGCTGCTGCTGGTTTCCTTCTATTCTCATATCATTTGGCACAGATGCATGTAAAGTCTCGCGTCTCCTTCTCCAGCACTGCCCTGTGAGGCCCCGAACAGTTTTTGCCCTCACTATTGTGCGCTGTACTGTGCTGAGTGCTGTAGTGTGCTCGGCTGGCCGATGGCAGAGTGACAGCGGCCCTCCCAGCTCGTGTCCCCCCGCAGCCTCGGCTGGCCCTCACGCCCCTGCACAAATGTCCCGTTTGTCATGCAAATGGAGGCTGCGTTTTCAGCTGCACAGATACTAAATTTGCTGTTTCGACGGGCCAATTGTTGGTCCAGTTCCAGGCCTATAGTGGCTTTTTTTGCTGCAATAACAGTAGAATTGTTCAGAGCATTTTGGGGGGGGTTGACTGAGTAAGCATGCATGCATTCAGACTGCAGCAACTTGTCTGATGGTGAAAACTAGCAACAATATTTAGGACATTTTAAACATTTCCTGTTTTTTTCCCCTGCTTTGTCGCAAGCATGTGTGCAAGCAGAGGTGTATAATGCAATTGGGAGATATTACTGTGACTTTTTTTTTTGCAATAATGCTAAAAAAGAAAAGTGTGCTGTGCTGAAAGTGAGACGCATAAATCCAGGTCTCCGTTCAACCTGGAGTAACCCTCCTGGACGTGATGGCAGCAGGTTTCCTGATTTCACTGCTGAAATGGGATGAGAATGGCTGGGGGGGGGGATAGTGGATGCAAATAATGTAATTTATTGCAGGAGGAGATTGATCTGTTCCATCTAATTGCATGATGCATGTATAGTTCACCAGTGCTCTTAATGCCAACCTGCAACTCTTCTGTTTGTATCCCAGTTTTGAATTGTCTGAAAAACATATAAAGACTGAAGCTGAATGTACTCTGCAGGGAAATCTATTTGTGCTACATTTGATGACTGTCTGGATTTGACACAGCACTGTATGTCAGCCCAACGAGAATTTAGTTATTGCCAAACATTTCACTCCACATGTGGATGGTGATTTAGCGAAGTGGCTGCACTGGCAGCCATTTTCTCTGGGTTGAATTGTAAAACTGTTGTAATTGCATGAGAAGCAATCTGAAGCTACTTTTAATGCTCACATGACGGCAGTTTTTACACATTTTTTTTTTTTTTTTTCAAAGCACCTGTGTTTTCTACTTGTGTTGAATAAAACAACTCATCTCCAGCTCCAATTAGCACCTCAGCAGTGATTGCAAAGAAAACGTATTTTGGTAAATTGGCGACTTATGCTCATTCTATATCTGTCTTTGTATGTGTGAGTAGAAAGAAAAGAGTCCCATTAAACACAGTGGAACATTTTATATGTGCTACTAGCAAGTAGGGCTGCAACTAAAGATTATTTACATAACCGATTCATCTCTTGATACATGTTTATTTAATTGTTTAATATAATATAAGTCAGAGAATAGTGAAACTTGAGCCCAAAGTGATGCTTTTTTAAAATGTTCTGTTTTGTCCAACCAACAGTCAAAAACACAAAGATATTCAACTTACAATGATGATATAAAACAGAGAAAAGCATCAAATCATCATATTTGAGATTTGTTTTGCATTTTACTTGATAAAGGACTTGAGCAATCATGTTGTCAATGTCCTATCGATCGGCTAATCGCCGTCTATAGGGCAGATATAGTTAAAAAATGGACAGTTGTGTTTGTACTACATTGGGTGTTTGCATACATGGACATGTTCTCCCATGTTGTCTTGACGCAGACCCTCAGGTCCACGTGGATGTGGAAAGAATCATTTGAGCTCATGTCTGTGTTCTCAGATGCATTACAGGCTGTTTTCTAAGTATTTTGCAGTTTAAGGCCTATTTGTTAACCATCATGAGTGCAGGGGACCGTCAACTCCATTTCTCACGGGTGGATCCTCTAATAAATGGACCTTGAGAATTATGTTGTGTGTCTGTTAATGTGACGGCATTCATTTCAGGCTTGAGTCGAGTTGGAAGTGTTACAGAAATGTCACTGCGTTCGACTGAGTCAGTTAGCCGTTGCGACTTTAACAGAAAAGTGACTTGGCTGCTTGTTCAGATATCACGTCTGAAAGGGGCCTGAACAGAATGATGCTTGATTGTAAAACAACAATAAAAGTTCGGCTCCCATGAACTGCTTCTTGACTTCCACATCTTCTTGTTGCCTGGCAGTAAATCAGGTGAGCAGTACAATATGTGCAGTGCTTGGTCCCAAGGCTCATTTACATTGTGTGGTTTCAGAATCAGAATCACCTTTTATTGGCCAAGTGTGTTGACACATTCAAGGACTTTGACTCCAGTTCACATTAGCTCTCTGCACAGGACAATTTTACAAGGATGATACAAACGCAGACATACAGCCAAACAAAAATATCAAGCTATCATATACAGGTACGAGCTGGAAGTCAGACTGTCTAGGTCAGACTGTTACTGTGTGTACAGGGTTGTGGCACAGGTAGTGCAACATTTTGAAATGTCCAAAACGGTGGTCCTGGTCCATCAACTGCTGCTACGACCCACATCAACCATCTACAAACCCAGCAGTTGGAATACGGCATAAAGTGCCGCAGAATGCACAGGCCAATGCAAGATGAACCTGCAGGATCTCTCAGTTTATTCGGGTCACGAGGTAGGTGTCGTGGTCTCTGGTGTTTGTCCCGGATTCAGTCAGTGGAAGCAGGATTCTTGCTCTGAGGCGACCCGAAGCCGATACCCCGACACTCTCCGCTTTCTGCGAGTATCATTCAAGTTGAGCCGAGCACACAGGAGGTGTAGCGTGAGCCGGTGACGACATGATTCCCAAAGGAGCTTCCAACAGCTGTAACCTAAAGGAGCTGCCATCTTTGGAAGTGTAGAGTATCTCCAAACAGCCCAGGGCTCTGACTGGAGTTATTTTCAAATCTCCCCCCTCCCTGCCTCCCTCTGTGCTGCTCTCTGTGTTGCTGTCTTTTCCTGTCCTTCCTTGTGTCACTTGTTTGCGGCTCACTGCCTCCCCCCGTCTGTGATTGATCTGTCTTCCTCTGGCTCGGTGGAATTCCATTGAGGAACTCTTGGGATTGTTGGAATTCCAGCCGGAGTGCATGTGTGGGTTAGCGGCAGGCCTCGTGTGTTCCCGTGATCCGGGGCTCATTATCACGCAGGCCGCGGCCGGCTGTCACCTGCCCTCTCACACCGAGGCTTTCTGTGTGCACTCTGTCTCTGTTTCTGCCCTGCAAACCTCCCAGTCAGCATTATTTTTTTCCTTTCACTGCTCACAAACTGACACGCGCGCATGACGAGGCTGATTGCATGCTCATATCGGGTGTGGCAGAAACTGGGAGCGCAGACACCCATCTCCTGTGGCCTCTCTCTGGCATTTTACTGCATACTTGAGCTCATGTGCTGCAAATCACCAGGAATGATATGTACTGCTGCTTTTAATTAACCTACATTGCCGACCACAGTACGCAAGTTTGATGCTGAGCTCAGCAAGAATAAAGGAAGGAATTGTGTATTTGAGTTATGCAACGTAATCTGGAGAACGTCTGCAATGGGATATTTTTAGATTGCTCACCCTGTTTCCTAGTCAGCTTGGTGGAAAGTAGCTAAATACATTTACTGCACTTATGTACAGCCGGAGGTACTTGTACTTTACTTGAGTATTTCCATTTTGTGCTGCTTGATACTTTTACTTCAGTGCTTTTCAAAGGGAAATAATGCATTTTTTACTTATGCAGTGTTAAAGGTTACGACTACCCGACAAGTGGTACAAATCTGCTCCACCTCAACCAGTTACAACAGCTACAGCATTTAAATGCTCCTTACATGCTAATGCATCAGTAATAATGTAATAGTATACTGTATGTAGTATTAGTGCTGAAACAATTATTCAGTGAATCAATTAGTTGATGAGCAAAGGAAATTTTAATAGGTGATAGTGATTTTAAGAGTCTACCGTCGTGTTACCGACTCTGTGAAGCTGTACTTGCGCACAGCTATGCTTTGAGCTAAATGCTAATGTCAGCATGCTAACATGCTCACAGTGACAGTGTTTACATGCTGATGTTTAGCAGGTATAATGTTTAAAACGTTCACCATCTTAGCATTTTCTTTTCCCGCTAATTAGCACTAAACACAAAGTCCAGCTGAGGATGATGATTGTTATTAGTTTTGCAAGTATTTGGTCATAAACCAAAAAAAGTATTGGACAAATGAAGAGTTTGACCTGATGGTGGCGCTAGATGGAGACCAAAGTGATTAGGATTCATCCTCTGTGGACCATGAATATCTGTACAAATGTTCATGTCAAACCTTGTAATAGTTATTGAGATGTTTCAGTGTGGACCAACTGACCGGTTTATTAATTAATAATCTTTACTTGCAGCCCTGTATTATATATGATAATAATATAACAGTGAAATGAGCCATTCTGCATAATAAGTACTTACTTTTCATGCTTAATTACCTGTAGCTATTAAAACGTATGTACTTTCACTAATGTGCAATAATGAACGCTGGACCTCTTAATCTAATTGAGTCTTTTTAATTTGTGTTTTTGCTACCAGAGCTATTATTTTCACTATAAGTGAATCGTCCAATGTTTTTCTTGATTAATCAATAAATCATTTAGTCTATAAATGTATAGGGGTCTTGGGGTCTGGGAAAGACCAACGCTCCAAATCCCAAATATATTCCATCTACTGTCATAGATGACTCAGAAAACCAGAAAATATTTCCATTTGAGAAGCTGAAACAAGTGAATTTTTGGCATTTTTACTTAAATACTAATATGTTTTTACTTAAACTTGACTTTCTGTCAATCGACTAATTGACTAATTGTTTCTGCTCTAATTGCTCCTTTTACTTTAAGTTCAGGATCTGAATACTTTTCCAGTCATTGCTTTGTGCTATGATACAAAGCAGAGAACATGCCTATTCTTGCCAGCCTCATAGATTACATAATCCACTGGCCCCCCGACCCCCCCACCCACCAACCCACCACCACCTCCTCCTCTCTCTTCCTAACACTTCTTCTCTTTACTCTTCTCTCTTCTTCTCGGTCAGCAGCAGCAGGTTCCAGCATTCCTGTTGGTTGAGACATGTCTTTGCACTGAGCTGCACGTTTGATTTGCATGCGTGTCTGCTGGATCGCCTTCATCACCACCACAGCAAGCAGCACGCCAGTACCTGCCTGTCATGACTTACTGCACATTACATACAAATTTGTTCTTGCAGCCCACAGCGTTCGTGTTGGGACAGCTGTGTCTCGCCCGTGTGTGTGTGTGTGTGTATATTAAAGGGGACTGAAATGCTTTGTGCATGTTAATATGTGTGCTGAGGTTCGGAGAATAAATCTGTCATCTTCCTCTGAGGAGCATGCTGTCTCTTGTCTCATGATCTCAGTGCACTGAAGGCTGTCGCTTCACTGTAATCGCACAGTGACTCTTTTGTGCTGACATTGTTTGAGGTCAATCATCTGACAACGTTTCCAGGTCTGGTTGATGCAAATGAAAGTATTTATTGATCCTCTCTCTTCTTGTGGAACCTGTAGTTAATTCTGCTAAAGAGGCTGTGTTCAGATTTCTGTGAATTTTGGAGGAAAGTCAGACCACAGGCTAAGAGGAACTGATTAGCTATTGGTGTGGATCTGGATCCATTAGTGCCTGGAAAGTGCCAAAGAAAAGGCCTAATTCGTTTTCTCTTAAATTCATAATTTGTGCACAGCAATAAAGAATACTGTTGATAATAAACTTGATTTTAAGGTTTGTTTAAGGGAAGCATATCCACATCTGTCTTCCAAAAGCAAAATAAAACACTAAGCATTAAACCCAAGTGGCTCATTTACAGTAGATTGTTCACATTCACTCTTCATTTTGCACTCAGTGTCAAGTTTTTTTGTGACTGCTGTGGAGCAGCAGTGTTAGCAGCTGTTTTTTTCAGGTGCCTACATATACTGCACTTCTTCATATTAACATCATTGGTTATCTCCTTCAGTACTCTTGTCCTGGTTCCTGGCAGTTTGGTTTGG
Source organism: Macquaria australasica (assembly GCA_005408345.1). Classification (NCBI taxonomy): domain Eukaryota; kingdom Metazoa; phylum Chordata; class Actinopteri; order Centrarchiformes; family Percichthyidae; genus Macquaria; species Macquaria australasica. The sequence goes on from SEMN01000228.1 coordinate 295,863, forward strand.
ATTTTGGTTGCAGATATGTGAATTAGATTATTATGGCCGGGCCAGTACAGAAAGTTATGTTCTGTTAATTTGTGAAAACGATTTATTAAACTTCTGTGCACAAATTTGTTTTTGTTTTTTCACCATGACACCTGCAGGGCTCTGTACATTAACGCCACCACTTGGCCATTTTTTTAACTCCTCCCGTTGGTCCTGCCCATTTTGACTTTTTGCAAATGTTTTTTTTTTTTCACCCTTTGTACAAATTTCATCCATTCTCCACCAAATCTGGTACAAAACACTGGGGAAACGCCTGATGGTCATTTCTATTATCAGTTAATCTGTTGATTCGTTTTATGAACAGCTGATTAATCGTTTGGTCCATGAAATGTCAGAAAAATTGTGAAACATGACCCTCACAAAGAAATCAGTTGATTATCAGAATTGTGGTTGATTCAATTTCTGTTAATCTTCTGTTAATCAACTAATTACTTTTCAGCACTTAACCTGAAATTAAAATGATTAATTTGATTGTTGACGTGTCAAATTCTTGCAGGCGTGGCCTAATTAAGAAAAACGGCCACAAGTTTTGAACATATTGTGCAGCTGCAACCAAATAAAGTTGACACGCATATTTTAACTGTAAATGATCCTTTTAAATGTGATTGTATTTATGTGTGTTTGCCATTTATAGCTGGTGCTACAGCAACATGATACATTTAAATGGCTACAACTTGGTGGTCATGAGTGTGTCTCACTTCAAATTTTGAACAATTAATCCTGCCATCAGCCAATCAGCATGGTTTTCTGCTGATTGACATGCAGATGAAAGATATCCAGACACTTTATAGTATTAAAGCAACACATTGAGAGGGTTGTGCAGACTTGGTGCAGGTGCTCTCTCTCTCTCTCCGGGTGTTTTCTGGGTTTCAGTGTGTGCTGGTTATGGAGCTGTTAGCAGAGTGTTGGTCTCCAGTTACCATTGTTGTCTGTGTAAATGCATGTAGGAGGGGCTCAAACTGACATTTTAGTGCAACAAAGCTGCTTTGGAAAGTGGAGACCAGGAGGCAGGCAGCAAGAGGCCGCCGGTGGAGGGCCGCATAGCACAGCAGTGTCACACCCTGCACTGTTTGAACAAACCAGGACACACCGAACCTGCTGTGTGTGTGTGTGCGTGTTTGAGTGATATGCCTTCAGGACAGTTTTTTGACTGACAGATCCGTCCACAGCTACATGTGTTTGTATTTCCTCACAAGACAGCGATGTGAGAAATTCCAGTTACTCCTCCTTCTTTCGAGTAGACACACCTTCAGTTTTAACTTTTAATAGCACGTTGTGACATCAGAGGGTGGAGCATAGTGGGGTGACTTTAAATATTACCTTGAAGTGCTGTGCGTCAGCTGCTCAGAGCGTCACGCACGTTTCCAAGCATTTGCAGGGGAATGAAAAAAAAAGAAAAGTTGTTATGCATCAGAGGCGGATCCAACATGGCTGCCCGTCCTCCTGCTGTCACCTTTGTCAGAGGTGTACGTTTACTAAAACAAACTGACTGGGTTCAACTGCTACTAGCCAGTCTGAGGAGGTTTGAGCCAGATGCTGTCTGGAGACAAGGCAACCACACACACACACACCACACACACAACCTTATGAACCTGTGACGAGCCGTTAACAAGGCGCCCGGCCGTTAAACCATCAGTGCAGCATCTCCAGATGGAGCGAGCACACCTGGGCTGCCAGACCTCCTCCTCCTCTTCTTCCTCTTCTTCCTCTTCTTCTTCTTCTTCTTGCTCTCAGCACCTGTTACATTCAATTAGGATCTGGAGTCACTTCCTTCATCCAACCGTAAGTGTCGAGGATGAGATGGAGCTTCGGTTGTTGCTATATCAACAGGACGTTTTTAAAAAAGCTGCAGACTGGATGTAGCACATACGGAGCATTCTGTGTCGGTCCGTGTTTAGAGAGAGAGAGACGGCTGCAGGAAGTTTGAGTCATTTTGCATCAGTGGGAGTTTTTGAAGTGCCTGCTGTTGTAAGCTCTGGACAGAAGCAGCGAATCCTCAGTGTTGTGACTTTGAATCTTGGTGGAGTGCAGATACACGGAGTCAGTTGTTCAACACACAACGAGCACTGACTCACTCTAAATGTTGTTCAGGTTTGATTGAAGTTTCCCTTTTTTTAAAGCTTTATATGAATTATCTTTAGTCATTTCAGTTGCAAATGGACAGAAAGCTCAGGTTTACAGACTGTACACTCTGCTGTTGCTGAAGGTTGACCCGGATAAAGTCCGATCAACTCATCTCTCATCCTGAGCTATGTTAAGAAGTTAAGTATGCTTTCATCTTCTGGTATGCTCGGCTGCCAGTGAGACCGTCCTCTCTGGAGTCTCATCACTCTGCCTTCACTCAGAACAAACTATTACACAAGTTTTCTCCAATACTGGGATGCCGGTGCATTACACACAGACAAGTTACATTAGAGCTGAGATAGTGAATCGATTCACAGTAAAAGAATCGGCAGCAATTTGGATAATTGATTACTCCATAACCTCATCTTTCAGTCAAAGATGCCAAACTTTTCATGGTTCCAGCTTCTCAAATGTGAGGATTATCTGTTTTTCACTGTTTCAGTGTAAATTGAGTGTATTTCAGTACTCTGGGAATTAAACAATTTCTCAATTAATCAGAAAGATAACAATGTTGATTTATCAACAGAAATAATGATTGATTAATCACTCAAGTCTTTAATCAAAAAAATAATATGGTTCCAGCTCCTCAGATGTGAAGATTTGCTGCTTTTCTCTGTTAAAAACTTTGTAAACTGAATAGAGTTTGGTTTAAAGGTTTGAAGATTCCCGCTTGGCTCTGAAAACTTGTGCTTTTCATTGTTTTCTCACATTTTAGAGACTAAATGATGAATCGGTGAACAATAATCTACAGATTAATCGATAATGAAAATAATCATTAGTTGCGGCCTTTAATGCTTTATTTATTTATATATATATATATTAGTGATGTAGTAATCATTTTGGAAAATCAATTGAGGAGCTGTTTTTGGATATCCAAATAAAATTCCAGTATTGATTTGCAGCATCGCTCACAAAGGCCTGAAACAACCAGAGCTATTAAAAGGACATTTAGGCATAAACAGTAAAATGTCTGACGTCTCGTGGTTTAAATCGTCATGTCGACCCTTGAAGGTTTTGTCTCAGTTTTCTAACGATGTTCTGTGTTTCGTGTGTGTTTTCAGGAAAGAGGAAGCCGGTGCTCAAGCTCTCCAAGGAGGTGTTTGAGCAGCCTCCTCCCGCCGCAGTGTAAGTTTACCGGCACACTTTATCACATCCAACGCTAATGATGCTAATATATATTAGTATATCAGCTTGTCCTGAGTGTTGTCACTTGAGCACAAACGTGAATGTAAAAGTATTCATTTCTTCACATCACACACCTGACGTTTGTTTCAACACACACAGACTTTCCACAGAATAATTTGTACATTTTGTTTATCATCTCCTCGCTCTTGCAGATGCTCGTAGAGCAGCTGAGCCCAAAATAATTGTGAGATGCAGAAAGACGAATGTTCAGTTTGTCTTAACATGAATCATCTTCATTGAGAAACCTGCAGCAGCAGAGGCGTTTTGGTTTCAAGCCAGCTTCATATGAAGTGTCAGAGTGTAAATACCATGCATTCACATTATTGATTTTATTTGTCAAAATTACATTTTAATTTATTTATTTATTTTTTTATTTCATTTAATGTCTTAATTACATTTTTTTAATTGTCCTTTTATTTATTTTCTAATTTATTGTTTTTTATTTTATTTTATTTATTCATTTATTTTTTTTAAATATTTATTTATTACATTTTTTATCTTTTTAGATTTTATGATTTTATTTCTTTTTAAAATGTAAAAAAAAATTTTTTTTTAATATTATTTATAATGATGAAGACCATGAGATGAGGTTGAAAGCTCCGGAAAATGCTATTAAGTGGACCTTAAGTAAAGTTTTTTTTTGTTAACTACTGTTAACAAGAAGAATATCAACTTTATTAATATCTTTTCAAAAACAACATGTTTGTCTGTTTAATTCAGTTTCTTTGTATTTCCTGCTCCTGACGTCGTCCTCTGCTGCAGAACGGAGACAAACAGATCTTTAACATCGTGTTCGTCCTGCAGATTTCCCCTGAGATTTTTCTGACATTTACTCTCTGCTTTACTGTATTATTGTTATTTAACCAGTTTCTATGTAATAAAAAGTCTGTCTGTGTGTTTCAGACCACCCAGAGATTTGGACTCGAAAGCTTGTGTAACCATCGGAGAGAAGGTAGTTTTATTTCTTTGGCTCATTTTTGGATTGAGACTTATTTACTTTCATCTTTGCACCTTTCCTAATCCCATTGAAGGTTTATATGTTTTTCTCTCACCTTGGACTCTTGCATAACTCTTCACTCTTCCTCCCAGTGTAGTTTCGGTTTAGTAAGGTCCCTCGCTCTCAATCCACAGATGTTGGCTTAATACAGCGTCTGTTAGCCGTAAAGAACGCCCCGGTGAACATTACGGCCGAATTGAACACTTCTGATCGTGGGGAGACTGGAATGCCTTTTATTGCCCGTCAGGCAGTAAAAATATTTATTTTAAACTCATCAAATAAGTGGAATTTTCCATTGGCAGAGGTGCCTGCTTTTTCTCTGCTCCAGTTGGCCAGAAGTCAAAGTGAATGATTTTTTATTTTTATTTTGCTTGAATGTAAAAAAATAAAAAGATGTTTTGCATCTTGCTGCACTGTGAGGAAGGCTGTGTTTAGTGATTCAGACTTGCAGTGTAGCTGTACATGTTCTTTAAAACCGAGGTGAGAGCAGTCAACCGACCTGTTTCTCACTGTTTTAATCCTCTCATCCTGTTTCCTCTCTGTGTTTGTGTCCGCCTCTCATCTGGCCTTCGTCTCTTGTTGTGTCCGGAGCAGAATTTCGAGGTGAAGGCAGATGACCTGGAGCAGATCTGCGAGCTCGGCCGAGGAGCGTACGGCGTGGTGGACAAGATGAGGCACGTGCCCAGCGGCCTGATCATGGCTGTGAAGGTGAGCGAAGGACGGTCCACTTCTGCATTTCCAGAACCCATCGTGCTTTTACAGTAAAGGTGTTCAGTACATGGACGGAAGAATCAGATTAGATCAGAGAACTTTAGGACTTTGTCAGAAATTCAGCAATACAGCATGTTTACATGCACTTAAACTCATGATGTACAGTAAAAAAAAAAGATCAAAATTGATGCAGCAGAAACAGAGATATCCTCACACCTCTTCCTTGTCAAAAGCTGGCACCTACATTACCCACAATGCACTTCGACAGTTTGGTCTGAGATTCAGGTGTGTTGTGCTAGTAGCGGCTAGCCTGCAGCAGAGCTGAGCAGCGGGCTGCAGAGGTCTGGTCAGCTCACTTCTTTCTAACTCCACACCAACAGATTTTTTTCAGACTTGTAGTCTTCAACGCCAACTGACGCTGACTCGAGTGACATCACTTTATATTTCACTTCATCACTATATTTATCAGACTTTGCTCTTTAAAACATTTTTCACATATGCAGTCGTAAGTTTCTCAGAGAAAACCAGGTCAGGCAGGTCATCTGAATGTAACAAATAGACAAATATTCTGGAGGCTATTTTGTTTTTGTTTCAATTATTTGAAACAAAAACACATTTAATTTAAGAAGTAAGCTTACTGCAGAAAGCCCACTGTCATGTAAACGCACTGAACAACAGCACTGTGTTGGCACACAGAACAAAACACACAGTTGTTCAGCAGAAAAGTAGAAGCTTTGCAGCAATGCAAGTTTGATCACCATCGGCCAGTCAGAATCAGAATCAGGTTTATTGCCAAGTAGGTTTCCACATACAAGGAATTTGCTTTGGCATATTGGTGCATAACAATAAACATAGTAAGTAGAAAATATAAAGAAAGATAAAGCAAGTACTGCAAGTCAAGAATAGCATAAATATAAAACTGACAATAAAATGTAATATGATGAAATGAAAGAGCTGTACAGTTTTGTGCAGGGATGTGCAAAACTTCAGAAAGTATAAAAAATATTTGCAATGTGCAAGATAGTAATCCAGAAGATGTGCGTTAATGTAATGCATTGAGTCAGGTGTGTAGACTTTACGTTAATGTAACGTGTAATGGGAGGGGGGGTCCCGGGCCTTGTTCATGAGGCAGCTGCGGATGGGAAGAAACTGTTAGTATACTGTTAGTCAAGCTCTGTACAAGTAAGTGCACCGGGCAGATTACTTCATGATCATCAAGACGGAGGATAAAATGACATAAACAAAGAAAGTACAAGGAGACAGCAGTGACCCGGTCTGCACAGCTGCATATATTCAGTTTTTCTTCACATGTTATTAAGTGCTACAAACAGTCATGAAGGAGGATTGTGTGTCGTCTCAACTCTCCGTTGTTTTGAACCTTTATATTTCCTGTCGTCCTCCCTCAGAGGATTCGGGCCACCGTGAACACACAGGAGCAGAAGAGGCTGCTCATGGACCTGGACATCTCCATGAGGACAGTGGACTGTTTCTACACAGTCACCTTCTACGGGGCACTATTCAGAGAGGTAACATACTGTATTCTAGTCTAACTAGATCCTGAACTTTAGGGTTGTATCAAACCTCAATACATTTTTAGTATCAGCTGAAATTGGTACTGTCAACTACCAAAAGAAAGCCTTGAATGTCTGGTCGTATTCATAATCCTGTTTGCTTCTTTGCTCAGACAGGTTATGTTATTTTACACATTTTAGAACATTTATTTAGACAAGGACATTTAACAAGAATTTTGGTTTCTTTTGTTAACAGAAAAAGGTTGTTTTGTAGAAAAAAAAAAGTTTCTCAAAGTGAGGTATCAAAACAAGTCTTGTTCTGAAACTCTGTTTTGTATCTGAATTAATAATGTCTGATATATCTTCTAAAAAACATAAATATATAATATAATATTTAATTAATTTGATAAAATGCAGCAAATCTGTTCTGTGAGACAGACGAGTGACGCTGCCGTTGTGGATTACCCTTAAGATGAGACATTGTCCAGTCAAACACTAAACTTTATTATCATAAATGACGGTAGCAGTAAAACAGAAATATGTTCATCTTTAATTAAGAAAAAATAATGTCAGATATATGTAAAAATGCAGCCTATAAAACATTTAATTTCACATTTTTCTGTCTGTTTTACTAACATTTTCTTTACTCCATGTTTAATGTAAGTTTGTGTTTTTATTTTTACTGCACGGTAATGTCTTTTTCACATCTGTCGATATTTACTCCGATATTGATGTATCTGTGATAAGCCGACATCAGCTGATATCCGATAATGTATCTATAGTTCAAATCTGCGTCCATTGTTGACTTGCAGCAAAGCTAGAACCAGCAGTGTGCACTGATGACAAACACCTCTGAAGATTTTTCGGATGCAGATAACTTCCTGCAGCAGAGAGTGGATGTCCAGGATTTCCTCGCCGTGACTAAAACACTGGAAAATCTGTGGCTTCCCGTCTGTCTGGAATGCGTCCTGGCGCTTTGTTTGCTGCCATTTTTCCTGATCTCTTTCCAAATTTTGTTGCCAGGGCGACGTCTGGATCTGCATGGAGCTGATGGACACCTCCCTCGACAAGTTCTACAAGCAGGTGATCGAGAAGGGCATGACCATCCCCGAGGACATCCTGGGAAAGATCGCCGTCTCAGTGAGTTCACTCCAAACACTTTTAACAGCACGATGTCAACGATTAAAAATTCATTCCAAATGACATACCTGCCGTGAACGCTCAGCTCATGTTAGCTTAATGACAGATATCTGTTATGTAACTCTCATTTGCTTATTAATGGGCTTTGTTATTACAGATAGTAAAAGCTTTGGAGCATCTGCACAGCAATCTGCAAGTCATACACAGAGGTAAGAGCCTGAGTGGAAACCCATTAAACCTCTCAGAGACAGTGTCAATATCCACTTCTGTGATGCATCATCACTCAGCTGCACTGAGTTGCTTTCTTTCTTTTTCTTTCTTTCTTTCTTTCTTTCTTTCTTTCTTTCTTTCTTTCTTTCTTTCTTTCTTTCTTTCTTTCTGTCTTTCTTTCATCTTGCTCCATCCTCTCATTAAAGGACCACACCAGTGTTTTGCATGTTTTAGCCCATTAACTTAAAGTCACGTATGCTGCTATGTTATATAAAGCTGGATGTCTTTTTTTCTGACCTTTCAGGCAGCCATTGGTTTCCACTCATTTCCGTATGATATTAAAATCTATCAGCAGACTAACCAGCGTGAGTCATGTAGTCCATCAGAGTGAACATCAAGTCTGCATTTATTTTTGTCAGAGTTACATTATTGTTTTGATGTTTGACTTTTCCTATTAATCTCCATTTAAAGCTGCACTTGTCAATATTTTTGCATGAACAGTGGATTAAATGACCGTGTGTAATGTGACAGAGGCCACTCACAGTGATGAACTCAGATATTTAGCACCTGACTCTGCAGTTGTCCTCAGCTCTACGTGTTTTAGAGTCTTTCAGCTCATTGTTTTGGTTTTCTTTCTGCAACTTTACTGTTTGGTTCCCCCTCAGTGACCTCATCAGCAGACAGACACGGCTATCAACTAGCTGGTGAACATAGTGGAGCATTTAGCAGCTAAAGAGACAGATATCTTGTGAGTTGGGTGAAGTTTATTTTGGAAGTTGGTTGAGACCAAACCAGAGCTAAAAGATGATGAATGATGAATACTGGACTTACGTTTGTTGGGTGGGCAGAAACACCGCTCTAAATGAATGCTAATGCTACTCTATGTCTGCTGGCCTCCAATCGAGCACAAGTTTATCATAACTGATAGAAATGATGGACAACACTAACAAAAATAAGACCCAAGATGTAATTGACTTTCCTTTAATTTTCCTTTAAACCACATAATCATGCAGCACATGTGACATTGACATTTAATACAAATTTGGGGTTCATATTTATTGATTTTCGTACTATACAGTAATAAATGGAAATAAATGGCTACCTGGATAGATAAAAAATGCATCCAATAATCAAAAACTGTACAGCATTAGTTGAAAATGGTCAGCAAACAGTCTACATTATTTGTAGCCGAGGAGCTTCAACTTGCAGATATATTATGGTCATTAAAGGGTTCATCCTTCCTGTGTTAAACCTCTGTGGCCCAGCCGTGACCACTGTGTGGCTCCTGTTGCATCAAAGCTCAATGTAATCATTCAGAAAGATTGCAAGTCACACATTCTGTCTATATCAGCGACCGCATCACTGTTTGTCTGTGTGACAAACAGTGATGCGGTCTGCTGAAAACCATAAAGTGGCTGCACACAAACTCTTTCTTTCTCGCTGTAGATGTGAAGCCCTCCAACGTGCTGATCAACACTCAGGGCCAGGTGAAGATGTGCGACTTTGGCATCAGCGGCTACCTGGTCGACTCCGTGGCTAAAACCATGGACGCTGGCTGCAAACCCTACATGGCGGTGAGCGCGAAGACACCAAATGAAAAGATTTTAAAGTAGTCATGTGATTCAGTGTGCTGTAATTTAACCGTTTTACAACTGACAAACCTGACGCTTCATTTTAAAGTCCAACTGAAATCACAAGTCATTCTGAAAGTGATTTTCAAATTTATTGTTAATATTTTTATATTAGTGAAAGGAAGAAAACGAGGTCTTTAGAAGCATACTTGCACACTAACTGTAGCTTACCAGCTAAAGAATGAGGACTAAATTGACTTATGAGTTATTTAAGATAAGTAGGTAAGTTTTTAAGATGCTCAATGTGCTAGCTAGCTAATTAGCTATCTAGCCTGCAAACTGGCATTAGCAGCAAGTCTTTCCTCTGGTGGATGTTACGCGTCCATGCTAGTAGATAAGAAGGAGACGTTAGCTAGAAAGTTAATGTGGGTGGCTATACTCAAAGAACTCAACATGCCTTGAGAAACAACGGCTTACTCGGTCAGTCAGTAGGTCCGTCCACTGCTTCGGTACAGAAAAGAATCTCGACAATTATTGGTTGATTGCCACTGATTGTGAGCACGTTAGCATTGTCGCTTGTCATAATGAACCAGCAGAGAATTAGCAGCTGAATCTGCAGCTTCCTGCAGCTTTACGGAGCTTTATAGTGAGTTTCAGCTCAGAGTTTAGCTGTCTGACCCACAACCTTACTGTTCTGGTTCACTCTCACCGCTCTCATTTTTCAGCGTTGTTTTTGAATGCAGCAGCCAGCTGTGTTCAGCAAAAAGCTCTAAAAACCCACTGGACACCATCTGCCCAACACCAAACAGCAGTTAGAGACCAGCTGGTGAACAGAGTGGAGCATTTAGCAGCTAAAGAGCCAGATGTTTCACTCAGGAGCTGGTGGAGACCAAAAACAGAGAGAGTGAATATTGGACATCAGGTGGACACAAAAATGGTCCAGGCTAACGTTGCTCCCTAACTGGTAAATGTATAAATAATCAACTTAAACGGTGATGATATGTTAATGTTGTGGCCAAAATAATCAGTTTTTGCAGGTTTAAGCTTAAGTGCAGCCTCACAGAGCTGCTAGCATGACTGTAGTCTTGTTTCTCAAAAGAGAGCACAAGACATGTAATTTACAGAGATGATTAATTAGCTTTATCAGAAAAGAAAAAATTAAAAAAATTAAAATTTCAGTTGGACTTTAAGTTCTTTGACTTTATCCAGTGTTTCATGTTGTTCAGATAGTTCAGATAGGCTCTTTGCTCTGACAGTAGTTTGCTTGGGGTGCAGATCACAGTTTCGGTTGGATTTGACCACGAGTACAAACTTTTTATTGAGCTAAGGCCTCGGCTCATCAGTAGACGGGTTCTCTGTTCTCTGTCTCTCATTATTATCCACACATTTAATGAGCTGGTTACTTTTTACCGTGTCTGCTCTGCTGCTGATTGGCTGAGTGGGTTTTAGAGCCGGGTTAGCGTTCAGGGAACATTGTGTCTGTGTGTGTGTGTGTGTGTGTGTGTGTGTGTGTGTACAAGAAGTTTAGGATGACAGGGAAGTGTGCAGGTCGTCCTTGACAACCGCTGCCATAGGTGACATCATCTGACCTTCTGTCCCACAGCCGGAGAGGATCAACCCCGAGACCAACCAGAAAGGCTACAACGTCAAATCGGACATCTGGAGTTTAGGAATCACAATGGTAAATCATCTTTAATGACTTTTTATTTTTCATTTCAGCATGATTTTATATTGGAAACTTTTCATCTCACTCACACATTGAATTTCCTTAAATCTGTTTTTCTAAATGTGTAAGAAAATAAAAGTGGGCTCTAGACATCGTAGTGTCTAGACGTTTATTATGAGTTGTTAAATATTCATAGCTTTCTTATTTGCACATTTCCAACTCAGACCAGAGAATATTTTGGCTTCAGTGATTCACCAATCTATGGTAATTCCCCATCATTTGAACCCGGCTTGTCCTTTGTTTCCTGCATTTGCAGATGAGCAGCAAATGTTCCAGCACAAGTCTAATTTGGATGGTAATAAGAGTGCTAAATGTTTGGTTGGGTAGAGGAGAGGGGTTTTAAATGATTATGAGCTCTGAGTGGTGGCAGGGAGTTTTTTTATGTCTTAACTCCAAGATATCATCAGTACTGGACAAGACAGAGTGAGCAATCAGTGTGTCGCATAAAACACACTTTGGGTGATTTTGGGTTGATTTTTGGAGCGTCCGTTACTCCTCTGGAGCTCTGCTGAAGAGCAGTGGATGCTAAAATAGCTGCAAAGTGAAGTAGTTGATGAGATTTTGGTTCGTCTGAAGGGTGGAAAACAGGTAGCTGTGAACGTCCTGGGTAAAATGTGAATCATTTGTGAAAGCATAATGGGTGAAACAGTGGAATATATTTTGGAAGTCACTGAGAGGGTTTACATTTGGACATGTATTCTGGTTGTGGTGGGATGTGGGAGTGTCCCGGTTGTGTGTAACAACAACACACTGCAACTTAAGAGAACACAATCAAGGACACATAATGATGCAAATAAATAAGTGACATCAGAGAAAAGCAACAAATCCTCACATTGGAGAAGCTGGAACCAAAGAGTCTTTTTGCTTTGATAATTGACTTAAAAGATTAATCGATAATCAAAACTGTTGATGATTTGTTTTCTATTGATCGACTAATTGTTTCACCAGGGCGTCCATGAAACAAAGTGGGTTTATCTGAACAGAAACGACAGTGTGGCTGGCTGACGGGGAGAGAAAGACGTGTCTGCGCTGTTATATTGTTATATTGTTAGAATCATGTATACAGGGTGATGAATGGATTAGACCTAAAACCAGGATATTGGCGTTCTTGGGCGGTACATGTTGTCAGTGTTTGAATGACCTCTTTCTCTCTGTGTGGCTCAGATCGAGCTCGCCATCCTGCGCTTCCCGTACGACTCGTGGGGCACGCCCTTCCAGCAGCTGAAGCAGGTGGTGGAAGAACCTTCGCCCCAGCTTCCTGCCGACCAGTTCTCCCCCGAGTTTGTGGACTTCTCCTCTCAGTGGTGCGTCTTTTTCTGTTGTTTATTTGTCCCATTTTCACTGGCCAGAACCAGAAAACATTCAGTTCCACATTTTTGATTGTATTCTTTTTTTTGTTTTGTTTTTCTCCACACAAATAACTCACTCAAGGCTGATCTCTGCAGGCGAGGAGGCAGCAGTGTCACTGTGCCCTTCGACAAAGCCACAATAAATCAGACAGAAATGTGTGTTGATCCCAGCTGAGTGGGCTTCAGTTAATTTCCCCTTTATCAGATTGAGTTCATTATGACATTCTTTTGTTGTCGCTGTTGTTGTGAGGACAAGAGCCTGTTCTGACAGGATATACAGGGATTCTATTCTAAAATGAAATCATAAAAAAAGTCCAAGGTGATGTCTTCAAATCGCTTCTTTTGTCCGACAGTTCAAATCCCAAAGATAATCACTTTGACAAACAATCCTAAATCAAGGTCACTCACTTTTTTTTACCCCAGCTTTCAACTGCGTCTCACTGTCTTCCTCAGCACATGAATTTGTTCCAATCCAGACATTCAGTTTGCGGTGATATAAAACAAAGAATAGCATATAAATCCTCAGATGTGAGAAGCTAAAACTGGCAAATGTTTGCTGTTTTGCCTGATTAAACAATGAATCGGTGATCAGAATTGTAATGTATTAAATTTCTGTTGATCAAATTATTGATCATTCAGTGCAGCTCACAGTATCTGACCCCATGTAGCCTATACTTGTTATGCATCCTGAGGTGGATCAGAAAGTGTAAAAATGTGTAAAAGGCAACCAAGAAGCATATGAGACAAATAGAAAACTGATGTAAATGCGTCCATGTCACCAAGCTGCATGTTTACTCCTCCCAAGTGTAACTACGTTATAAGAGGTCTGTGGAAGTCAGTCAGGGTCCCGTGATAAAAGCAGCTGAAATTACGCTAAAATTCAGTTAATAAAAGTGGCAGGAAGAAAGCAGCTTCACCAATTTCATCACAAACAGTCATACAGAAGGCGTAACATGCCATCATAGCATTTATCTGATCCCTGATCAGTTCCACTATTGAATGATCTGTATGGGTGGAGGCGGAGCGGAGTGAAGACAATAAAATGTTTAATAAAACTGGCTCATTCTCCGTCCGCGCGAGGCATCCCTTTGTGTGTGTGGATAGCTGTTAGTGACCTGGCTAAACTGTTATTGTTGTAAACTGAACAGAAGTGTAAATGAAAGTGTATTAAATGACATCTGGATTTTATCTGGACTTAAGTGACAAGTGTAAATGGGGCCAGTGTCTCTGAGGGATCCTTTACCTCAGGTTTCATTTCCTGGTGCTGGTTTCTGTTTTGTACTGAAGTGGCAGTTGCTTACTTACCCATGCAGACATTCATCTGGTGGTTTTTATGTTCCGTCAGCGTGGTTAAAGGCACGTTGACGTATTTGTCAGTATTTGAGTTGCACATCCTTTCTCCACAGATTCTGTTGTAGGGTGATGGATCTGGTTGGATTTTGGAGAACTTTGATGCATACATGTGCTTAATGAGGAAAAAGTGAAAGTAAAACCTGCCTTTAGATTCAGACTTGTCACTGAAAGTTGGAGTTTCGATCCTGAACTCGACAGGACGAATCTGGACTGTTGCGGTGCTGTTGCAGTGGAGACCAACAGATCAGACCGTAGTTGTAGAATTTACAGTATATATGTGATAATATGACTGTTGTCCTGGTATGATTAGAAAACAAGTCTGTTGGGATAGAAATACTGTCAAATGAATGCCTTTAGCAACCTAAATGAATACTTTTTGACACACATTGAACAGGGAACAGCAGTGATTTACTGGCAGACACACACCTGATCTTATGATGTTTGGCTGCGTGTTTTCTCCGTTACTGCAAGTCCACTCACGCTCGGCTTGTTTGATTTAATTCCTGGGAATTAAACAGAAACTCACATCAAAGTCATCGGCCTGTTGAGTGTGTTATCAGGTGGAGGGATCACTGAAACAAAAGCCGAGCTCTGAGACCGAAGGCACGAGAATCAGTTCGGCGCACGGCTGCGGTGGCGGTGACGAGTTACATGTGTTGTGGATTAATGTTGACATTGTTTTTTGCTTCTGCAGCTTAAAGAAAGTTTCCAAAGAGCGGCCGACTTACGCAGAACTCATGGTGAGAGTTATCTTTTTAAATTCCTCCTCTTATTATAACTAATAACTATCGTTTAATGTCATTATTCTGTTGTTTGAACAGACTAGATGCATGCAGCTTGTAATTCTGTTAATCAGACACTGGAGGGCGTACTATGACCATTATTTCCATTTGGCTGAAGGTCCTCTCCCTCAAATATGAGTAGATGAGCTGTGATGCTTCAGTACATATTCTAATGATTTCTAATTGCACTCTGACTAAATTGATGTCATTTTTCCTCCTCAGCAACATCCCTTCTTCACCTCCCATGAGGCCAAAGAAACCGACGTGGCTAGCTTTGTGAAAGGCATCTTGGGGGACTGAGTTGCCACACTTGCACAGGAGAGGAGGAGGGAAAATCTGTTAAAAAGAAAAAGAAAAAATACAACAAACAAAAAGCACCAATCGCAGCCCCCTGTCACCTGCAGGACCCCCCCCCCTCACCGCCGTACTCTCACCCCTCCCTCCGGAAACACACAGCCGGAGCCCGGAGGAGAAGCTGACGAAGCAGATGGAGGAGTTTGTCCCCGCCCCTACCTGGCCTCCATGTCCTCTGTACATTACCTGACATGGGAGGGGTGGGGGAGACGGGTGCCTCACATGTAATCTGGAATAATTTAAGATGTCTTGTATGCAAAAATTCCCCCTCCCTCCCTGGTTAGATGTGTCCCACCTCTGTGCGCCGCCTACTTCTCAAACATGGTTTGTTATTAGTCAGCGAGTTGACCGTGTGTGGAGTCATAACGGTCAAACTCAAGGTTTGTTTTTTTTCTTTTTGCTGAAAAACAGAAGTGAAAAGAGGTGCAGATTATATAAAAAGATGAATGATATAATGCTATCTATGTATAATCTAAATGTTTGTATACTCAAAGCAAGTGTTGCATCGGTTTATTAATTGATCGCATGTACAGAATATATCTCTGGGTGAAAACGGGCTCAGATGGCCAGTGAGGAACAGTTGTAGAGTCTGATAGTTGAAGACCTGCAGATGTTCGGCCACGCTTAAAGGCCCTCCTAGTGGTCACAAATAGGTACTGCACTTCAACTGCTTTCTCTTGATTACAACAGAGGTCTACTACACGTTTTGGGCTCTGGCTGCCTGTGAGTGTGTGTGTGTAAGTGTGTTTGTGTGTGAGCTGGTGCATGATATGTGTGTGTGTTTGTAGGGCTGCACGATTTTGGATAAAATTGCGATTTTTGCACTCAGTTGAGATAATGATTTTATCTCGCGTTTCTTAGGGTAACAGTTAACAGTTAATTTAATGTTTCCTGTGCAGTCTCATTGAGTCTGTGAGAGCTGGTCAGTTACAGCGATGCTCTGAATGAACTTTTTGTGGCGGCAGGTCATTTTCGTGGCCTTTGTACCTTCATTGTACTTGATTGTAGCGTTTCGATGCAGGCTTGCACATGCACGTGCTCACTGTGTTTAAATCTGAAACAGTTCCTCACAAACGAGTGTGAGGCTATTTTTTTCAAATGTTTGTAAAGTTTTTGTCTGAACTTTGGTTGGATACGTTCATTTCCTTGATTCTGACTTCTTTTTTTTTGTTTATTTGTTTTTGACGTGTTAAGGCTTGGTCAAACAGGGTTCAGAGCTAAATTTTGGACTGAAATTGATTCTTTTAAATAGAATCACAACGACACCTGCCTCCCAGTGGTTTGTGGCTTACAGGGAGGGATTTTCCAGTAGTTTTCATAGCCTTGGTACCTTCATATTGTATTTTGTTGTGTTTCAGATGGCTAACTTTGGTTAGATACATTAATTTATTTTTTATATTCCTTAAATCTAACAATAATAAAGATTCGACTGTGTTTGTCCAGAGCCATATGGGTCACTGTCCAAAGTGCAAATTGCTGCAAGGGTCTGCATGGTGTCAATTCACCATCTACCCATGTCTGCAAGGGTCTGTGCCGACCATTGACATGCAGCTTGGCAACAAACGTGTGAAGACATCCACTAATGTAAATGTGTCCAGCCATGGACTCAAATGGCAAACATGTCTTGACAGTGCTGACCTTCAGAGGAGCGGAGAGAACTGGAAAGCTCAAATTGTAGACTATTTGCTCGACCCACAAATATCACCAAGCTTCCAGCGCCAAATGAATTGGTGTTCCAAAGGGCCAAACTTGAAGGCAAGAAGGTAAAAACCCTGCCGTCACAGAGAAGGACGAGACATGCTGAATTGTACAAATAGGGCTAATGGCTAATCTGTCTCTCTCACGCGGACGTTACTTTCAATTTACTTTGTGTGTTACAGAAAGTCCGTCACATGTTACATCAGCCTCGTCCCTTGTGGATGCAACTTAAGGAAAAATTTAGAAGCGCTTAGTTTGATGCAGCGCACCGCCCTGCTAATGCAGACACATGAGTGTAATGAGATTGCACAGAGGTACGAGGCGAAATTGCAATTTGAATCCGATCAGTCGTGCAGCACTACTGGACACGCACACGTTTTTAAGTGAGGTGTGTGTTGACATTGTGGTCAGTGGTGGGAGAAGATTGCCCATTTTCTCCTTCTTGTCTGTACTGAGCCAATCACAACCCTCCACACTCCGTGTTCAACATGAAAAGAACTGGATATTATTACTATTATTATTATTAATATTATATTAATTATTGTTGTTACTATTTAGATCCAGGTTTTTTTCCCCCAGACATATTTACTGCAGTTCTTCTTATTTATTATAACTGCTGTTTTCCCTCTGAAGACTTGACCGATCCATCGGAGACTTTTCTTGTGTGTTTGTGTGGGCTGTGTATGTTTTTGTCGTGTTCTTCTTGGCTCAAACACGTAAATGCTTTTGAACTGTAACTTGCAAGCCTTCTATGTGCCTCTCTATAGACAACAACTAAGGAAAATAACATGTTGTAGGAAGGACAATGCAGCGATCTCTGCCTCTCCCATCATATCAGCTTCCTCGCTCTTCACACTCTGCATGGCATCGTGATTCCACTTTGTTTTCATCAGTCTGCGTTTGTCGTTGTAGATGGAGCTCCAGATCGTCAGTATTTTTCTTCTGCACATTTGTACTCATCTCTGTTGTTGCCTTGGTTCTTGGCTTTTTTTTTCTCATGGTGGTTTCTGATGGAAGAACGCGTCAGGCTGCCTGCATTTAGAGCTCAGCTGACACCTTTAGTTGTTATGGAAATACTACTCTAATGACAAAATGGGAAACTTGAAATACTGTATGTGGCAGGATGGTAGAATATTGTCACAGCTGGAGGATCTTCTTGCCTATAAATATTTTTGTTGCTGGGTTATCACGTGATGTTTTCTGTATTTGTGTCTGTCTTCAGTCCGTTTTCTCAGAGTTTCAGTCTCTTTAGCTGAGCTGAAGTTGTTGGATTGTTGCTTAAAGGCTCAACCTGTGATGTGAATGAGGACAAACGGGACTGAAATCTGCTATGGCTCCCAAATTAACTGACAGGACTTCTTTTTAACCTTTTACCACCCACTGCTAAGCTACCACTATATATGTATAATATATGTATGAATAGATTAGACTCGTCTTTTTAGTCATTGTGGTCATTTTGAGAAAGAACGCCCTGTTCTACAAATAATTCAGCTACATGGCAGAGTATACCACCGAAACCTTAAAAACATGGCGTCTGGCAGTCCAACAGTGTAACAAACTTCATGTCCAAATTCGTCACAAGGGTTTAATAACAGTAACTGTCCATTTGTTAGACCTGTGTTACAGCAGAAACACTGGACAACAGCTACATTTAAAGCTGCATTCATTGCTTTTATTTTATTTTTTGCCACTGGGGGGCAGCAGAACAAGCTGTAAACATGCTTCAACAACATCATAGACTTATTATCACCTTATAAAATTGTTATATTTGCCTATTTACACATACAGAGCAACATTAGCATTGTCAATGTAAATCTAATATTCACTCTCCTTTTAGCTCTGCTTGGTCTTCATCAACTCCTGAGAAAAATCTCTGGCCAGCTAGCAGCTATCATTGTTTGTCTGCCATTTTGTGCTGGGCAGGTCGAGCTGAGAGTCGGATGATAATCCTTTGTGAGTTTGTCACTACAAGTGAACCCGTTCATATTGCACATTGCCATTTGATCCATTGTTAATATAAAAATATCGCTTAGTGCAGCTTTAAGTGATTGTTTTCTGATGCTGTCAAAGGTTTGTTTTAAATTGCAGGAAAAAAGGGCCTAGAATTTCATGTTCTTATTTTAGAATTTGAAGATTTTCAACTCAAGTCTTCAGACATACAGTAAACATAGTTGTAATACACACAGCGATTACAGATTGGGCCTTTAACAACACTACCCTAAGTTCAGTACATCTGTTAACATTTGTATTTCTTGAAAAAGTAATATTCTGTCTTTTCTGTTTTGTCGCCATTCAAAACAAACTCTTTTGTCCTTAGTCCAGTACAGTCCGCTCTGTCATTTAAACGCAGTCACCAGGGAGTTTCCTGTTTTGTAGCAGACAAGCAACTTTCTTTTCACCTTTCACACCATAATCTGCTCCCTGCTGGGCTCAGGTGCCACGGCCTTTAGCTTACTGTCCTCCAGATAACTCCTTTAAGTTCCTCCAAATGTTACTAACAGACAAAGTACTAAACTGTCGCCCTCCTCCGTTAGTTCCTCCCCATCACGGTTACCAAATGTTTGACCACAGCCGGCTGTGCTGAGAGCAGATGACACACAGTGGATGCGATTGCATTTTTACTCCTATGTGCATCTCATTTTGCCACTTTTCCTGACTCTTCCTTTGTAATGAAGGTGAGTCAGAGGGTAGGTGGCAGTCTGTCAGACAAAACTCACTGCCAGCCACCATAATGACGACATTAAGGGCTCCATCATTATTATATTTCTGTGCCAAGGGTGGAAATATATTCTTGAGAAACTCTAATTGCCTTCAATGTTTTATTGCATAATGAAATTGGCCAAATTCAAGTCACACTCCTCCACACAGGTCTGTCCCGATCCATTATGTTCGTCCTGAATGCTGTTTTTTTCTCTCTAGAAAAGACGCTGATGAGTCCCTGAGGATCTCATGCTGAGCGGTATACCAGAGTCCTCTCTGTTCATCAGATAATCAGCGTCGTTTTCACCAATTTAGCGAATGTGACCAAAGAGCCAGAGTAAGAAAGCGAGGGCTCAGGTGGAGCCGGGCTCAGGAGTCTTAGAGGAGGGGGACAGTGTGTGCTGCTTGATGAGCATCCAGGAGAGAGCTGAGACACTCTGACATTCCACCTGTTGAAAATAACCAGATGCTCCGCTTTCATTCATCATCACGTGCATGGTCTCTAGTAGCAGTGATTCAGGTGTGTGTGGTATTTGTAGGTCTTTTAAGTGCCTAACAATGCATTTCTGTGGTGAACATTTACATTAAAACACTTCTCCATCTTTGTGAATGATGCTTAAACACTGTTTTTGTCCTTCGGTTCCTCTCTGGGACACACTGACACTGCATGTTGCTGTGATGTTTTGCACTGTACCGAGGAGCCATATCACAGAGTCACATTGTAGGTGCGTTACTGTAAGAAAACTGTCATTTTGACCATGAAAGGTTGCAGTCTACGTGGACATTGTTTCAGTTTCAGCAAGGTGTTTTTGGCTTTTTTGAGAGTTTGGAATTATGAGGTTCTGACTTTTCTGATGAAATCGCAGTACTGTAAATTCTCAAATAGTAGCTGTATTTTCCTCACCTAAAGAGGCTTTTATTTCAGGTTATTTTTTCAATATTTCTGCTCCCATTAGTTTGTTGATGCTGCTGTTTGCTACTAATGTAAACTCAACACCTAACCCTTCCACAGGTTTAGAGTCCCTTAACTTCCCACGTTAGTTTTTAGTGTGAAACATTTCCTGGAAGCGTTCAGTTTCACTAACAGCAGTTTAGAGGAAGCCTGTGGAGTGTTTCTCAACAAAACGCATTGTGTGTTGAGGCCTAACAATCAAATTGAATGCACTTTCTTCCTTTCATTTGCAAAGCTTGATTTTTTTAAATATTTAAAATCCTGCATTGTTTACATTCATGTTTTCTAGCTCACTGTCTTCTTTAGTGTCCTCGTTGGCACGTTGCTGAGCTTATTAGCACCAACTGTCGATCAGTGGAATAGTTTGAAACCTTTGGAGTGTATTGTGTTGCCACGCTCAATAGTGCCTCTAGTGGACAAAAAACCCACAGGGTACCTTTAACATGAAAGTGGAGCAATGCTGAATAAATCGGCATGAAACAAACTGTGTTGCTGTGTCACAGTTTCACCCTGCAGTACATACTAACTTTAACCAGGTTTATTTTAATTCAGAAAATAGACTAAATTAAATATTTCAAAGATATTGGTGCGCGTGTCAAATTGTCTTGATTTGTGAGTTTTATTTCACACTTTTGTCAGTGCATAGTGTGGCAGTGCGTAAAGGAGAAGCAGGAGCTGCTCACAGATTGAAAGTATCTATACTAATTGCTGCTCCAGCAAGATTTCATAACACTAAACAAAAAGATAATATATAAGATTTTTGGAGTTTTGCTTTCTCGTGAATTTTAATTTGTTTAATTTGCAGCAGCTTTCCAGATGTGCAGTTTGATAAACACCTGTCGACCGTAAATGGTAACTTACATGAAATTAATAAATATTTCATTAAAATTTAGTACATACTAATTCCAGGTTTGGAAATGTATGTAATTTTTGTAACTGGAGAGTTTTGTAGTTTTGTTGTGCGATCACACTGAAGAAGTGACAAAATTCAGCTTGTTTATTAATTTAGCTTAGTTTTATTTTATTTTTTTAGTGTAGTTTGATGGACACTATTCTCCCACAATGCAATGCACAGAGGAGATAGAGGAGCTGCTCACAGCTGGACTAAATCAAAAATGGCAGATGATAGTGAGGCAGCTGCAGGAAAACTTTAGAGAACCAAGAAATAAAAGAAACTATTGAAACCTGTTTCAACCTGTTGAAATGTGCATTATGCTAAATTTACAGAGCTAATAGTTAATGGATTGGTAATTATGTTTTTTCCCGGCCTTTATTCAGTATCAACCAACCGGCCACGTTCTGGCTATTGTTTGAGAATTTACAGTATCCACCCATTAATGCTGATATTAAATTAATTTATGGTTGTGTAAAGTTATATATATTTTTAAAAACTAACAACGTCGTTACATCAGATAGTAACTCGAATATTTGATGCCCGGTATCCCAAAGCTGCACTCAGAACCTTGTAACTCCACACTCAGCAGACAGTACCGATTCTTCTGATCACAGCTGACTCATATTCAAGTTTCAATAGGCTGTAATGAGAAAAGAGTCCAATCACTCATCACATGGCTTTTTCCTATGTATGTGTGTGTGTATATGTGTGTGTGTGAGTGATTCTGCTTGTGTGTGTGCATTTGTCTGTCCCAGTCAGTGTGCTGGCCAGAGGGCAGTGCTATCTTTACCCTGCTGTTCCTCTCCGGGGAGATAATGAAGCGGGTTGCATCGCTCACACAGACAGTCATCACCCTCCACCCTCCTCAAAACCTGCATCGAGGAAAGGTCTTTTTTGTTTTTTGTTTTTTTTGTCTACAAGTCAGGCTTTGTGTTTTCTGTATGAGTTTTCATATACAGTATGTCTGCATGTGGGAATTCCCGTCCGCAAGTCTATTTGTGGCTCGTGCTCACCTGCTGAGTAAACTTCTGTCGCTGGGGGTTAACGGGGGCAGGACGTCCGAGTGGAAACTGTCCTTCGCGGGCGATTATTGTCACATCCCATCATGATTCCCCTCTTAACCTCTGAGTTTATCTGAGCGCCCAACAACAGGCATGTATTTCTGGATGGTGCGTCTGTAACATCCAGTAGGCGAGCGGCTTTTACTGGAACAAGACGCCTCTTTTTTCTTTTCTTTTTTTTTTTAAGTGTTTGGAGGTCAGATACAAATTTGAGGCTTGGAGAGAATCAGAGGAAATTTTGCTCACCTTCTTCCTCATCCTCAAAATGTGTCAGCGGATGAATCAAATACATCAGAAAGCCCGTGTGTAACGCTTCCAGCCCTTTACAAAGTGTGTTCTGCCAGATTATATTGAGTGTAACTCTGTTGTTTGTGTGTGAACCATGCTGAGGTTTCTTGGACGCTATGTTTTTCCCCATCTATCACACAACACTTCTCGAGGGCGAATACTACGACATGACTCGTGCACCGTGGAGCTTTCTGTTTCTCTGTTGCAGGTGGTAAACTGCTGGTACACACAGCTGTATGTGACTTCTGATGTTGCGGTGTTGTGTTCTTTTATTCGGGGTGGGGGGTTCGTGTCGGGGACAGCGCCGGACTGGTCTTTCAGAATAAGACGTATCCAGAGATGCTACTGTACGTGGAAGAGGGTCTTTCGTTGCTGTTGGGTGGGTTCGGGGAGGGTTACCGTGCCTACAGCTCCTTGCCCCATGGGAAGTGAAGTTCTCAGTATATTTACACATCTCTAAAGCCTCTTCTAAAGACTGATGACTGTTCATTTAGAGCTCAATGAATTTCTATAAATATTTTAGATTGCTCAAACTGATTATGTGCAATTGTAATGATGGAAATTCAATAAAAAAGAGGTATTTTTACACAATAAGCCACATGTCTGCTCTGTTGTTTCAGCTTGTCTTTTATTTTGGGAGGCCAAAGGGTAAAAAACACTAAAGGGTTCAGTATGCTTTAAACGAACTGGGACGTACAAAATGGCTTCCAACTCAGTCTAAAGATAAAAGAAAAGAGACTTTGAGTGTCTCTGTAGTCTCGACACAATGAAACGTTCAAATGGGGATAACAGCACGCTGATTTTTATGTTTCAGAACGCAACTGTTTTAACATTGGAAACAAGGGGGGAGGGGTTCACACCCTGTTAGACGATCAAAGACACTTTTGACTGTTTGAAGCAAACTGAGGCCTTAAGAGTCTACAGCCATGACTAAAAAGCATTTTGTATTTAAGCTAAGTTTTTTTCTTTCATTCTCAACATTTCAATGGCTATATTTTAATGTAAAGCAGGTCCTAGCAACACTTCAATGAAGTTCTCTTGAAACACAGTAAAAAAGACTTTCACTTTTAAACCACATTTCTTTCTTTCTTTTCTTTTCTTAGCACTGATTTGTTGATTAGCAGGTCAAAAGAAGTCTAGCTATCGAGGTTAAAATTAGAATCAACTTGGTTGAAACTGAGTTTTTTGAGACATCTAGATCACTGATGTTTGCACAGCATTTAAGTAACTTTATTTCAGTGAAACCTTGTCATTTAAATGCTTTTAAAACAACAGTTTTGTTACCTAGACATCTAAAAAAAAACCTAGATGTGTTTGTTCTGCATATCACCGGGTTCTCTCTTTTTATTTGTCTGTCTTTCCGTCTTTTTATTGCCCTCGTGGCCTGGAGCTGATGTGTTTGGATGGTAAACTCTCCTGTGGAGGCCAGACAAATGTCACGTAGCGCAGCAGCTCTGAAGCGGTGTGCTGCAGGGCTGGGAACTGGACCCGTTGAACTTCTGTGCACGCACATACAGTATGAGGATATTGCGTGCATGAAAATAGAAAATAAAAACACAGAATCTCCTGCACACCCTGGCAAACAAAAAGCGAGATGAGAGAGTGAGGGGCTAAGAAGAGCAAAACAAACCCAAGAAACCCTAAACAGTTTGCCGAGACGTGTGAGGAGCCGCACGACAAAGCAAACTACCTGTTAGCCCTCGTTTCTCACACACCACCTGCTCTGACATACAGTGTGTTTTGACGCACATCCCTCCTCCCCTGAAGTCAATTCTTAGACTCAGACTTTTAAGTCGGGCGGTGGATATTTTTAGCTCTACGCTTTAACACACAACGTCTTCCTTCCTTTCATGAGCATCACTCAGACCTCGGGGAGCAAAGTTCACCCTGTAGTTTGGAAAACCCCCATCCTGCATTCTTGGAGAGTAACATAAAATCTGACATGTGACACATTTCTGTTTATTATTTACGAGGATTGGAGGATTGTCCATCAGCCCGCTCCACACCCCCTGAACCTGCTCACGTTGTGTAAATCAGGCCACCTCTAAGGTCTAAGGTCAGGGTCCAGGAGATACCAGGCTTCTTCCAAATGCCCAACACTATCCGGTGTCACTGGAATGCTGTTCTGTTTTATTTGTAACAGTTCAACTGGTTGTTTTTTTATGCTCCAACAATGTGTTTTCTGTTGTGTGTGTGTGTGTGTGGATCCTCCAACATCATTTGAGCTTCCTCTTTCAAGGCCTGCCGCTTTTCAAAGATCCAGCACCTTTACCTTACTGTGAGCAGGGGTGGCCTTTGTTTACTGTCTCACTGCTACACATCAGTTTGATTTGATTACTAAAGGCCCAGTCACTCTTTTTTTTCACCATATAAACTACAGGAATATTCACAGATATAACTTAATTTATGCCATAGTTGGAAAATCAGCATTTAGTGTTTCAAAAAAAATGTATAGGCCTGTTTAACTAATGTAAATAAAACTTAAATAACAGAATCAGAAATTTAAAAAAACTAAAGAAGCATTTCCTGAAGAAAATGCGTGTGAATGCTGTAAACATTGATGCTGATTGGCAGGATTTTTGGAACTTTCACATCATATGAAATCTTACTGACGTTAATGTATTGCATTAGTTACAGGTATAATGGGAGTCAATGGGGGGCTTTAAAACAACAGTATTATAATTCAAACTACATGTCATCATAATGAGCATATTCACAGCTGATCAGTGTGCAAAAAACGTTAAATTTGAACAGAGTTTGTAAGATATACAGGTGCTGTGTTATAAATCCAATGGGAGTCAATGGGCCATCATAGACTTTAATGTATTATGTAGCTCATAATAACTCACAAACTATATATGTCATCATAATGAGCATGTCCAATTTAAAAACAAATGAAAAAAGCGTCTTAAATAATCGTGTTTTTTAGGAATAAAGTCATGATTTTCTGGGATATTTTATTAAATATGCAATTGTATGCACATTTTAAGAAAATGCTGAAAACAAAATTACACAATTACGAACATAACATGAATGGTATATGTAGCATAAATGTTTACACTTTAAAGACACTTTAAATAAAAAGTTTGCAGGACTACAGAGTGTGATTGCTGCTGCAGACTAATAACATTTAGCTGTTTTCTAATGGGAGAAAAAGTCATATTTTGGGGCTGACATTTGTTTCATTAACAAATAAATCAGATGACCTCATAACAAACAGGTAGGCAACAGACAACATGCACACAAATCCTCAGGAAATGGTAGAGCTGAAAAGTAATATTTAAGGCAAAATTTACTTTAATATATCTTTATAAAGGTCTTAGTGAAAACACATTTCTAAGCATGGAAATGCAATATGTAAATATAAACAAAAAGTGAAAACTTTAAATCACTGACAAAGAAAAAGGGACATACATTTTCAGATATCCATTTATTCATCTATTTATTTTTGTATTTATTTATTCATTTAATTTTTGTTCATTTTAATCCATTGATCAATTGGTTATGATCAGTTCAAAATCAGTTGTTAGCTTAACTACAAATCGTAAACTTTTTTGCTGACTGCTTTCAAATGCATGCTGTGCAGTTTTAGATTTTTAGATGTGTTTTTCCAACCTTTTCCAGGCAGCCGTTGGCTTCCACTCATTTCAGTGTAATATGAATATATCAGTTGGCAGACTTTTGAAACTTGCTTGAGCTGTTTTAATCTGCACAGTGAGCATTTAGTCTGCATCTTCTTTTTGCCAAAGTTACATTCTTGTTATGAAGACATGCAGTTAAAGTGCAGATTGATTTGAAGCATCTATACTACATGATGACTTTTCACACTCAGCTTTTGATGTTTGGATCACAGATTGGACTTTTATGAACAAACGGCAGCCACACCTGTTAATTCAATAAACATTTACTGTGGGACGTGTTGCTTTCCTGCTGCCGTGACTTCCTTTTTAAGCCCCACACTTTATATTTTTTTCCATGGACCTCTTTGGCTGTTCACATTCATACAAGTCATTCATGTTGCAGGTTTTTGTGCCACCATTTATACATCAAGCCCAGTGGGAGATTCCTGCCATGTTGCTGCTGCATGCCCTGGTTTGAATTTCAGAATATAAGCGACTGGCTTCCCATACTGACAGCTGATGATCTCATGGAAACTCTTCTGAGCAGCGCACTTAAAAACTGGAGAATGATTTATAATGAAATGCAGCCCCTGAGTTTTTCTTTTCCAGGGGTGGGGTGGGGGGTGGGGGGGGATTCGGGGGCTCGAGCAGGGAGTTTTTATGTTCATTAAACTTTTGACATTTATGCTTCTAAGTAACCAAAAGCAGCCATTACGTCCTGTCATGTCCAGCAACAGAAGTTATTTTATGTTGACATACTTGGGGGGGGGGGAGTGCCTGCAGAGATGTTGGGCCCCACAGCCTCTAACTATAAATATCATTCAGCAAAGCCTCACTTGACCCGTACTTTCTTCTCTGAGAGCACAGCAGAAGAAAAGCCTCTGGAGCACAATAGCAAGCCACTCAGTCCTCATGAAAATCTCCCTCTGTCCTCCTCGATCTCCTCAGGCCTCTGATAGATCAGCAAGCCAAAAAGTCTGCGCAAACAACAGGCTTTGTGAGGAGCAGAGCTGCCACCAAAAAGGGGAAGAGCTGGACTTATTTGGGCAAAAGGGGGCTGGGCCTGGAGGTGGAGGAGATGAAGGGGGGGGCTGCTTGTGCACCTGCGTTAGAGTAGCTTCTTGGGAAAAGGGAAGAAAACAGGATCCAAAACTCAAACAACATCCTGTAACCCCCCCCCCCCCATCCCAGAAGGGTTCCTGCTGTTTTCCTGCTCCTCTCTGTAGAAAGTGGGAAAGAGATGAATCAGTCAGAGTGAGGCTTGCGTAAAGAGGGAGGAGGAAGAGGAGGAGGGCTACTTCCTTCTCGCTGGCCTCTGCTCATCTACATACAAGTCATCTCCCGCTGACACACGCAGATTTCCCATTCATTCATCCTTTTAATTCAAATCTGGGAACGAGAGCTTATCAGATCCTGTTGTGATGAATGAAAATGTGATAACTACAACACGTCTTATTCCTTCTTTAATCCTACAATATAACTGCTGACAGAGACTAACATTTATGTCCTGTTCTCGTATAGTAATGCCGCTCCCTTTTGGGAAGTTCTCAAAGACTGGGAATTCCCTAGAATTTAAAAAAACTAAAATCCCATAACATCGTAGTTTTGGAATCACGTAAAGTAGCTCACATGCTTCCTGGCACAGTTGTCTTTCTTTAGTCCTTTCATTGTAGTAGGAATAATGATGCTAGCAAGGCTGTTTTGCTAACCTGGATCAGGGTTTGTACAAAATCTTGAGAGTTTGGAAAATACTTAATTTTAACCCCGATGTTTTCAAGGTTAGGAAAATGCTTCAGTTGGAATACATTCCTTGAAAAATGCTCAACTTTCAACATAATCTGGTGTTTCATCATCTACACAGTCAGTCATGTAAACCAAAAATCTTAATATTTGAAATTAAACAATCCCATTGTCATTAGTTTTTTGTCTCCTGGAATTTATAGGAACAGTTTAGATGTGATGATTCAAGAGTCTAGAAATTTTTGGTTAAGATACCTTGAAAGTGCTTGAAAAGTGCTTGAATTTTACTCTTAAACCAAACCAATAAACATAAAGTACAAATGAAATACAACATTTAAAAAACAAATAAATACAGTGGGAATATTTAACTTCTTATTACATTTCTTTCTTTATATTCATTTTAAAAAATGAGACCAAACTTAGAAATAGAAATTTCAGTGATAACTATTAGTCCCTGTGATCAGAGATTCAAAAGAGGCAATGTTCCTCATTAGGGACTGTACGAAAATTAATATTAATATATGCTTTGGACGCCGCACTTGCTATAGACAAAATTACAACATCCTCCCGCCAAATTTCTCAACTCAGCCCTAAACTCAAGCAGAACCTCCATCTCCCAAATCACACATTAGGAGTGGAATTAGCTTAACTGCCAAAATTATACAAACACAACAAATGGTGCATCCTGTTTACTCAGAGTTCCAGCTGCTCTCTGTTTTTGAACAAAGAGCCGCTAAATGAGCTTAATCTTATTCAGTGACCATGGTAATTGTTATTATTGCAGTCACTGAACAAGTGAAGGGGGGGGGGGTCCTAAGGGGCTTCAGCTCCTTAATATTTTCACTTCACCCATTAGAACAGATTGGGTTGTGCTGAACATGCATTATGTTGTAGGTTATCTCTACATGCTACATTTAACCTTACTGTATAGTTCTGTTATAATGCAGAATAAAGTGAAGGTGGCTGTTGGCTGGTGAAAAAGTGGCGTGCTCTTTACAGAGATAATGTTTAATCCCTACTAACTGAAGATCCACATCTACTGTTTCTCAAAACTGATATAATATTGTTGTAGCTAAATTAGCAACTAGGAAATAAAGCCCTGATACAGAGACAGGATTGTTGTCGTCTGCATGTTGCAAAATGCACCTTTATGACCCATGGCACCACAAAAGTAATATATTTTTTACAGTAAATCCTGCAAGAAAAGTATTAAATATAATAACTATCTGGGGAAAGGAAAAATTAAAGACTCTCCCTTGCTCGCCCAAAAATTTTCAGACCACCCTCTGTTTAGCAAAAACAAAAAATTCATAACCCCTCCCCCTCTTCATATGCCCCCTAATTTTCTTACAGTCCCTTAATTTGAACCAGGCTTTGTCTGACTCTTCCAGTCATGGAGAACAATCGTTAAAGTGCTAATAAAGCCTCCTAATGCAAGTCAAATTATTGTTTGGACATTCCCGGTTGTAGTAGAGACAAAAGAGCATTCCCACACCCATGAGTCCCATAACTGCTGAGTTTAATTGGCGTATAATAATACCTTGAAGTTATATTTAAAATATTAAAATTTCAGATATTTGGGGGAAAAACTCAAGTAGAAAAATCCAAATAAAAACAGAAATCAGTTGGAAAATACATAACTTGCTTGTCCCCGGGGAGCTTGCATAAAGATAGAATTGCTATACTCGACAAGTCTGACCACACACACTCGGAGTGAACGTCGTGCCTGCTGACCACAGAGGAAGTGACTGCCAAAGAGGAAGTGAGCGTGTCCCATTTGTGTGTGCGGCCAAGAGGAAGAAGAAGTGTTAAAGTTATTAGCCGTGTGGGAGCGGTGCGTTTAGGGGGCATCCTGTGCACAACAAATGCTTCCTGCTCCTGCCTCCAACGCCACAAAACAACCACAGAGGGAGGGCAGCGAGAGTGGAGAAACTGAGAACGTAGACCTCCTGACATGTGAACCTGCACACAATTAAACACAGGTGGAAACTATACGGTGCCCTCAGGAAAATACAGTTACTCCCCAGAAGGCTGCCTGTCGGTCTATACAGTGAGCTCCTATAGAGGTCCTCGAACTCCTCAATGGAAAATTTATGTTTTTCATTTTAGGAGGCACATTCCTGCACACACACACACACACACACACACGATGGGGCCCCTCCTGACTTGCAGCATGGATAGCTTATTAGACTCAAAAGAACATCAGATTACTGTACAATATGAAATTATTGAATAAAATCGGTGATGCAACAGGGCCGCAGGATTGACAAAGCCTGTTCCTGGCTCACCGCCTGCCTCACCTGAGCTTCCACATCCTGGCTGGATGCACCAAGCTCGACAGTGATCTGACGAGGCTCATCAAAATTGAGCTAATAAGTGCAGGATGTTTTCATCCCTCCTGAGATCTGGACAAACACTCCTCTGTGAATTGAATTGGCTCGGCCTGATGGTCCAGTTTTTGGCTCGGGATCTGTATTTGTCAAGATTTCGAGGATTAATCTTAAGAATGCAATGCCAAAAAAGTTCTTTGCCACTTACAGTAAAGTGTAGGAGTAACTTATAATGTGTGCTCAAAGGAGAACAGCCAGTCAGACAAATGGCAAGGCAACTTTATTTGATTATAGCACCTTTCAACCACAGAGGCAATTCACAGCGCTGTACATAAGGTGAAAATAAAAATGCATTCGAACTTCAATTAAAATAAAATGAGATTTAAGAAATTTAAAATGAAATAAAATACAAATAGACAAAAATAACAATAGGCCAGAAATACAGTTATTGTGCAGTAATAACACACATTCAATAAAGAAATAAAAGTGCAGTAAAGTAACCGTTCAATCGAAGGCACAGGAGAACAGCAGGTTTTTAATTTAGATTTGAATATAGCTAAAGCTGAAGTATTTGAGAAAATCAAAGTAGCTACAAGCAGGTCCACTGTGTTTGGTTCTGTCTCGAGGCCACATGGATTTAACCTTTTTCCCATTCTTTAAAAAAAATCCATACATGTTTACACAAGTGATTTTATCCTGCTGAATCCTAAATAATTTCTTATTCTGTTTATGTGAAATCTTTAATATCTCCAGAAGCAAATCACACGTGAAATCTACAACCAGTAGCCACTAACCGTATCAATAGGGATTCAATTATAGGAAATTGCCTGAAATGGAAACAAAAACTAAACTAATCTGGAACAGGAAGGAAATTGTGCTGTTTGTAGACAAAGTACCATAAATCAGATAAAACAGATAATGAGGGGAATTCAGAATCACACTGATAAGTGCAAACAGAAAAGGTGCATGGAAAAAAACTGCAGATAAAATCAATGCCAGTTTTATTTTTATTGTTTGTAAAGAAAGAAAGAAAGATCCAAACAAAGCTAACAAGAAAGCTGCAGCTGCAAAACACCACCCTCTTCTTTCTAACAAGGAAATTACTTTAAATAACTGGTTTCTTGGGTAGAGCACCTCAGTGAGTAAGAACAGACAGAGTATCCAAGATTAAATTATTAAGAACATTTTATTAATCTCTCTCTCTCCCCTCCTTTCCTGTCTCTATATTATCAGCTGTTCAATAAAGGCACAAAAACCCCCCGCAAAAGCGTTCCACACCACAAATGGTAATAGTTCACAGTCCTGCTAACCAGGTTCCCTTACTATAATAATGAGAAGAATGACAAGTCTGTACTAAAATACAGCAGTTAATGATATATAATGCTTTATATAACATATATATGTACAGTAATTCTAAAACATGTCTCAGAAGATGTGTGCTCACCTCTGTTGCTGTTCTGCAGCCATCTAGGACCGTAGGTACAGGCTATAACCAGTTACAACATCACCTGAGTTATTTTAAGTCAAAAGACATATAATAAAAACCTTTAACTCTTATGCTTGTGAGTAGGAGTCAAAGTAAAAGACTTGATATTTTACTTAAAGTTACAATCCATAAGATTTCAATCCTGGTTGACACCTGTGGTCACTGGTTGTTACTGCAAGGGTACTTTAATGGCACAGGTTGGAAATGACGTGTATCGACCATAGCCTGTATATAAAGATGGCCGACGCGTCTCCACTTCCTCCCACTGTACAAAAATGAAGCCAAAATACCCAATACAAGTTGTCAATCATGATGTGACACCCCCTTTTTATAGCATCAAATAACTAATTAAAACCAAACTTATCAGACAAACGAACACTTGAACAAACATCAGCGTGATAAGAACTACCTAAAATGACAGAAACCATCTTTGGGAATAAATTATTTGACGTGTACTTTGACTTTTCAGTTTAGCCTATGTCCCATCCGCTAACATGGAGGAGGCGGGGTTTATGACCTATACTGCAGCCAGCCACCAGGGGGCGATCCAGATGTTTTGGCTTCACTTATGGGGAGCTGTCACGTTGTCCATCTGTATATACAGTCTGTGGCATCATCCACTGAGGGCAGCTAACTCGCCTCGAGCAGCACTCATTGCAACAGAAGAAGAGCAATGTGTATCTGTTTACAGTGCAGCCAAACAAACTGAGGACTGAGAGGAATAAAAAAGACTAAAGAAGACGATGTTGTCAACAATGTCGTCTAAACTCATGATTGATTATTATGTGAAATGCATCTAATCTCAATATTGAAAAAAAGACTTCCATCCATAAATGGTATAAAAAATATGGTTTGATTTAATGAAAAAAGGTACAATTTAGTATTGCACTTCCAAAATGTTGAGTTCTTGCAAAAGAAGGATTTTTAAAAGAACGGTCAAAATTGATGCCAAGGTCACAGGGAAAAACTGACTTTTAGTCCCTAGTATGGGTCAAGCTAAAGACGCTAGATTTCCCATAATGCAACTCAATAACATTTTCTTTTTCGTTAGACCTTACAGGTAAATGCCCACATCTTTCTCCATGTGCCCAGTTTGTAATGCAAACTTCCTGTTAAGAACCAAGATGAAACAACCCTGATGACATCTACCTGAGTAGTATTCCTCGTGATGAGCCTTTAAGCATTGTAGTACAAATGTCCCTGGTAGAAGTTTAATTAAATACCGGACCAGGTCTGTGATACCACAGCTATTTGATCCCTAAAGCTGTCCTCTAAGCTCTTCTATTCCTGAGTGTCTGCTCAGACGTGTGCAGGCCTGTCTGTCTGCTCCAAAGTGGGCATAGGTGCCCCTGTTGTGCCTACGTGATGTGTCCCACTGCCAAACATGTGCCCCACCCCCGGCAAAGGCCACATCCCTTGAAACCATCCCTCTGGCTTTTGTTTGGGCAATTGGCACTGACAGGTTCAGCTGTTGTTAACCATCTTGTGACAATCTCACCTCTGGCGTACACCACCTCACACGCCCTAAAGAGAGACACACACACACACACACACACACACAACACATACCAGGTTCACCCTCCGTTATTCCCTCTTTCTCTCTATCATCAATCATTTGTTCATGTTTGGTAAATAGCATCCAGTGCGTAGATGGATGCTGCAGCTGTCTGAAATCGCAGAGGGGGCAACATGAACTAATGAACTTTGTTTTCCTGTCACTGGTTCCCAATAACTAAAGAATTCTGATAAAAAACAAAAAGATTTTAGAAAATATATCCAACAAGAAGACTTAAGATTGAAATTGTACTTTAGATTGTCTAAAGTGAGCTGGAGCCTCTCCAAGCTGCCCAACCCTGCACACCTGGATGTGGTCTACATGTTACCCTGCATTAAAGAGGTTACACTATCCTCACTCTCCTCCACTGAGATCATACAATACTCCACTGGGCATTTTCAGGTTTGGAGAGGATGATTAGTGTGTGTGCATGTGTTATCTGCGTACAGTGAATGAGCATGCATGTGTATGCAGTCTTGTTCTCTGAAAATAGTGACCACACAACCTGCAGCATCCGGGAGGTGAAGCCTTGAGATTTCTGCTCACATACCGGTATGTTACAGCAGCTCTTCTGTCATCACGACATACCAGATGCCAATATGGCTGCCTCTATTTGAAAAAGACACTGTAGGCCCAATTAAAGCAGTGGAGAATATACATCACATGCATGAGTTTAACATGTCAAATTCAGGATGTGTCTACTCAGAATATTTCTTTATTTGGCTATTATTATTAATATTATATTATATCATCTATCTCATAGCTGTGAAGCAACAGTTATGCTGTGTTTCAAATCGCGTACTTCCGTTAGGACACTTACATGCAGTACACTGTGTACACTGTGTACTGACTTGTGTAGTGCGTTCATTTTGACAGGGTAGTGTCGTCTCAAATCAAATACTGCTGTTTACCGATCTCAACCTTTGACCGCGTCTTCTTCTTCTTTTTTTAATGGCGGACTGCAGCCGGGCGGAGCTTTATCGCCAACATTTTACCGCAATTGAATTGAATTAAAAAATATCTGCCAGCTTGTTTGCTCACGTGACTTCAGCTCAGTTATATTAAAAATGAATAAAATATGAACGTCCTTTTAGCCGTAACAATCGCATTTTCATACGTTGGTGGTCCTCCCCTTCTGCTATGTAGCCAAGATGGCGACCGTTGAGGGTGAGAAGTGACCGTTTTTCTGACCGTTGTGAGTTAAACATCATCCGGACTCATAGTGCTGCATTTTGCCTTAATGTCAGTGTGAACGCACTTATGCACTCAAAGTTTTAAGTGTAAGTACAGAAGTATTTGAGACACAGCACCAGTCTCCTCTAGACTAGTAAATTAATTGATTAGTTGATTGACAAAATTAATCAGAAACTGTTTTGATGATTGATGTTGTTTCAGTCATTTTTCTCTGGTTCCAGTTTCTCAAATGTATTTGAATTTACTGCTTTTCTGTTAGTAAATTGAATATTTTGGATTTTGGACCGTTGGTCGGACAAAACCAGCAATTTTAAGAAGAGGTCTTGCACTGTGGGGAAACTGTGAGGGCATTTTTCCCACTGTCTGCTCACATTTCACATCTTAAATAATAATAAACTACTTGAGTAAATGACAAAATATTTGCCAGATTAATCGATGACAGAAATCATTAGTTGTTACTCCACAAATGGAGTGTACCTGTCCGGCCAACTGTCACCCTGCTGTACTCCCCGCAAACTTACATCAAACGCACCTTTTCGAATCAGGCGGGTATTAAACGCCCCGCCCACTCGGTTGACCCGCTAACGTTAAACTGCTACACCTGTGAACACTAGTTGATTCACACGTAGCATTTCATGAACAAACTAGCCCGTTATCAGTGAGTTTATGGAGGAAACAATCGAGTCTGGGGCCCCATCCTGCCGCCGACATTCAGCTACTCTGTCCGGCGGTGGTTCCTCTTCATCGGCCGGTGGTCGCATCACCTGTCGGCTTCAGTCCGGAAGTCGTCCTGTTGGTGCTGTGGATGGACGCTAACAGCTCTTTCCAAACGGTTTGGGAATCACCTCTTCACTTCAACGAGGTGAGGATTTTCTGCTTATGCTGATGTGTGTGTCTGTTCACTATGTGTAAATTACTTATCAATAAGCTGTGATGGTGTCTGCAGGTTAGTTTGTTGTTGTCTTGATATCTGCTGGCTAATAATTTGCTGCATTTTGTGTATTTGCTCTAGTATTAATTATGAACTGTTTTGTTGTTGTGGCTGATTTCATTATTATTTTGGCTGCTGTTTGGCACATTAGTTGTGATTGATGCTTTTATTATAGTGATTTTGCTTTTCAAGTGTTGAAATATGAAAACTCGTGTTCAACTGTTTCGTTAATTGTGGGCTGAAATTTTTTTGCAGTAGCTTGATGATTTTATTTAGGAGGTTTTCTGTTGGTTCGCTGCAGACTTGCATCATTCAGCTGGTATTGTTGATTGGCTGTATGGATGTTGCCCTGCAAAGCCCATTCATATACAGTGATTATTTTCCTGTAATATTGGCTTCATGGGGAAACTCATCATGGCTTTTGTCACACATCGGATTCACATTTTCTCAACACACTCGGCTAAGAGTTAGAGAAATATTCCATCTTAAAATGATGGGTTTATGTGACTTCTTGGTTTACTTTTCTTCATATCTAAATGCTCCTGATTCAGGCGTAAGCTGAAGCTCACACATCCATGTACTGTGTATTATTGTTATCTACTGCTTATCAACACTACCTAACGCTACCAGATGAAGAAGAGACTGTCATTGTTTGTATTGAAGTCACAGTAATGTAGGTTAATAGTTGTCATGTTTTAACCTGCTGCATATCGATCAGTTTCTGTGTTTCGATTAATCCTCCTCAGCTGTCTGAGGGGGACAGCAGAGGAACAGCTAGTAGCTTCTACAAATGTCAAGTTCTGATTGTAGTTTTGTGGGGAAATGTTTATTGCCGTCGGTCTCCAATCTCTGCTGTGCTTTGCTTAGCGTATGTTTGCTTATGTGTATGACGCAACAACAAAAAAAGATGTATTGAAGTTTTCTGCTGGAATACTGCTGCAAACCATTGCTGCACAAATTGCATTTCTTACAGGCTGAAAACAGCCCTGTTGGCCGGCGGATCGTTGAGTTTAAAAGCTTATCAGAAAGTAAAACACTGCAGAGGGGGTTTTAATATTATGAGAAAGAATTGTATAACCCTGAAAAGTTATCACTGTGGCTGTCATTTTACCATGTTATCCTCACAACGGTGGGCAAGAAACTGTAAAAATATATCGTATAAAGTTGCACGTACTTGAGTGCCTTGCCAGATGACGTTGCATTGCGTTGCAGCAGAAGTTGAGCTGCGGTGCTGTTTTCTGTCTGATCACGGCCTTAATCCCAACATCCACCTCAGCATCCACCTGCAGGCTCTGATTTGAAGTTTCCTTGCGCGCTGGTGCGCCTCTCTACTGGTCGAGCAGAGGCAGAGTGACCAGAGTAGGACCAGCACACCAGCCTCCGCATCTGTCGAGCTCTAGCTGCTGTGGCCATGACTTGGTATGCTAACATTAGGTATCGAGGCTAGTTTTTGGTGCTGAGCTGTAACATTAAATGAGAGAGTGCGAGGAAACTTGCTGTCTCAAGATCGAACACATTATTTAGTTCCTCATGTGCCAGCTTCACCGACCCGTGTTATCTGTTAGTAGTAGAGCAGAGGTCGTGTGCACCGGGGTGGGTGGTGCTAGTGCAGCCCAGTTAAGGCTGGATAATAACTGTCCTTTTACTATTACGCTGTGTGCTTTTACTACAATCTGCCTCTTAAAAATGACTCCAACCATTAACACGGCAAATAAATTAGGATGGATGCATCAAATCTAAGGGATAAAGACACCATGCTGCATTCAAAAAAACATCCAGTGTCTAAAACTTTTAACATGCTTTTGTTTATGGTGTTTTTATGCTTTTATGTGTATTTGATGTTAGATTTTTAGGTTTTTGTAGTCCAAAAAAGCTGCAATATATGGGTTTAATAGATTTCATAGCAAACATAGTGTGAGGTAATTTTACTATGCGTCAGCTCTAATATTTGTATTTCAGAAAGTTTGATTAATTTTGTGATAATACCATTTACCATGATATTTTAGGCCACAATAATTGTATCATGATTCTTTGATACCGGCACATCTCTAGTCAAAGTGTAGATGCTAAATGTCACCTCTGCACAGACTCTCCATCACATGATAAATGGATTCCACGCGAGTTTCCTGTCTGTACTGTATGTGAATATCACAGATATGTTAATGCGCCTTTAATAGTGTATAGCTGCTAAACAGTGTCCGTCAATGTTGACCTTCACGCAGGCGATTTACAGACCGGCAAGTGTGACCAACCCGACACTGACACGCAGAAAAGCCGCTGCTGTAGGAACTGGGGATTAACTTCACTGCAGAACTATTCATCGCAATGCTGCTGGGCCTTGTTTTGAACAAGGAACTCCACCTGGTAACTACAAGGCATCGCCGTGCAATGTGGAGGTCACGCTGAATGACTTGAAGCTCCGTGCACAGTGTGTCGTTGCAAGAAGTGAGTCGATGGCCTCAATTAAACTCCTCAGGCTTTAAAATGTAAACAGTATATGGAGTGACAAACTTAAAGAGTTGTCGCGTGCACATATCCCCTACACGGGTTTCCTGTATAGGCTGCTTCTTGATATAGAAGCATGACGGCACGGGACACCCGACCAAAACACCAGCCAGTGTTTGTTTGAGCTGTAATGGACACTTCTTTTTATATGAAGCATTATTTTGAAAGCAGGAAATTCGTGATGAGCATTTCAAAACTTAACTACTACTGCGTGTTTGTTTCATATTGATTTTAATATGAAATTTCGGTCTGAACAACCTTCATCAGCTGCATGAACAAGCATCAGAACAGGTCTTTAAATAATCAAAGATGCCAGACACATTAGCCAATCAGAGGACCACAAAAAAAGAGGTCAATAGGTTGAGGACACACTCAAATCACACTATCAAAAATAGACAGCGAAAAACAGCTAGTACTCATCATAAATTAATGGGAATCTTATTTGTCATCATACATAAAAAGGTCATGTCCAGGGGTCAAAGTATTTTTTCAGCAAGTAGACGGAAGAAAAAGGAGAGAACAAAAGGTGTGAGGGGCTGCAGCAGAGTTTATTGTGAATTGATCGGAGCAGCGTATCTTCACCAGTCAAACCTGGACGAGTGTTTAAGAACAGGAACGTTTGGAGTGAATGAGGAGGGGGAGCGGAGCAGAGATGTTGGCAGCCTCGCACAGTTTCTCCCCTTGTGGTTCCACTGTGTATCGTATGTCTCCTGCCCTTCTTTCTTTTCCACTCACTCTTCCTCTGTGTAATTCAAGACCATACAACACAATTGGGCCGAGGCTCGGGTTAAAATTGAAACATCAAACAGTTGCTGAAGGGTTATAAAGAGACCCCACCCTCCCTTCTTTTTCTTCTTCTTCTTCCTCTTCTTCTTCTTCTGCTACTTTGACTCGTCACGTTTTTTCCATCTGAAAAGCCCGGGCCGATCGTGTTCCATGATTGCAGTTTGTTTCCCCTTGTTAAAGAGAAAATAGAAGCATAAGGGTTAAATTTAGATTTACTGAATATCTACTTGGAGACAGTACCCTCCTGCATCTGTGCTGCTGTCTTTATTTGTGTCCCTGGAAATAGCAGCGAGGAGGGATGGGTTGATCTTGATGGATGGATTTAATTCACCATTAAGACCGGTCGGTTGAACCACGATGTCTCCGCTTTTAGTGTAAAATTGAACACTTGGAATATTAGTAGAGGATTAAAGAGGTAGATGTCATTAGATGAATGAAACTGTGTCTCTGTGTGGCCAATGACCAGTGATCAGGTGGAGTGGCATAAAAGTGAAACGTACTGTATTGTTGGAGAAATAATGTTTCATGTGAATTGTCGATGAATGCAAAAACAAAAAGGGTTCTTAAAGTTGCACAATCCTGGTTAGTAGCATGTTTCTGTTAGCCTGCATGCTGACATGTTGGCCATCATTGACTCTAGAGCTGCAACGGTTAGACGATAAATCGAAAATTAATTGCCAACTATTCAGTCGCTTTTAAAGCAGAAACGTCAAACATTTGCTGCTTCCAGCATCTTAAATGGGAGGATTTCTGACAGTAAATGAAGAGTCTTTGGGTTTTGGACAAAAGAAGCAATCTGAAGACGTCACTTTGGGCTCTGGGAAACTGTGATGAGCATTTTTCACAATTTTTTGGCATTTTATAGACTAAACGATTAATTGTGAAAATGATCAGCAGATTAATTAAAAATGAAAGTAATCGTTAGTTGCAGCCCTAATGGAATCCTAGTTATAAACGAACAAACAAAAACAAAAACCCTTACTGGCTTGTTCTGCCAGGCTCAGTGACTTTGACTTGTTTGCTTGTGGCTCAAAAATAGCTCTATTTTTTTCTGTGTAGTGCTGAAATGATTAGTTGAATAACTGACAAAAAATTAATCTAACAATTTTTATAATTGATTAATCGAAGCAAAAATGCAGAACATTTGCATTTCCAGCTTCTCATATGTGAGGATTTGCTTCTTTTCGTTTTTGGACTGTTGGTCAGACATCAGAAGTAATCTGAAGATATCACCTCGGGCTCTGCAGAGCCTGGCTGTCATTAGAGCAGCGCTGTGGCTGAGGTGGACAAAACACAACAGAGTTCAGCAAAGAAAGGATCTGATGTTGATCGGCTTCATTTTAGCCGAAACTGATCCATTAAAATATGTCGCCAATACCGGTACTTAGGATCATCTTGGGATGCTCTAGTTGCTCTTAGCCACAGTGGGGATTCCTCTGTGATCCTCCTGGTTTCACTGACGCAGCAATGACTCGGCATCCTTTTGTTTTGAGCCTGGATACAGCACACAGCTAAAGCTCGTGGTCATAATCACTTCTGTCTGATTGACACGACATTTACCACCTCCTGACAAATCTGACCTTCCCCTAATAATCACCAGAGACAGAGTGAGAGGTGGAAAAAAACATGATCCCCGCTGATTCACCATCAGCGTTGAAGTTACGTGGGAAACTGAGGTGCAAATATGTCATTATTTCCAGCTGAGATTTTTAATGGGCATCGGTCCTTTTAATAGTTGAGGTGGGAAACACAAAACGGAGTAACCCAAGCCGCGGTATCTGCGACACGCGTTGTTTACTTGTAGCTCGAGACCGTTTAAAAAACTATTTTTGAATCGACCCTTCGAGAGGAAGGTGAAACACAATATTTACCTGTCATGAAACTGGAACAGCTGCCTGTCCACAAGCTGGACACAAACACATACAAGGAGGGCAGCTATGAATCGTGGGAGTTCACAGGGCTCCATAAAGAGAGGTGTCTGGTTTCTTGGAAGCTGCAGAGAAATGGCACTTCTGCTGTTGCAATCAGGGTTATTCTGGCTAAACTGAGATTGAGTAAGAAAAGAGTTTCAAAAGAGTTTACTGTAACTTCTCTGTGGTGAAATTACCATAGAGGAGGAAGCCCTGAAGAGTGCACTGCAGTCCAGCACTGCAGTCACCGCTCAGGCTGGCTTTAACAGTTTAAGATTTTTAGATTTGACATCATGCGCAACAGACATCTTCTGTCAGACTGATGAGGAGGCTCAGCAGTCAAGACAAACACTCTCTTAACAGTCCAGCTGTTTTCACTGGGTGGCACACTGGCACAGGAAGCAGGGGAGGCATGGTTCATTACATTTACTCTACAACGCAGTATATGAGTACAACAGTACACATCATATGCTATGCTAAGTGGTTGAGTTTGTAACTAATGATCATGGAAAACATTAGAACACACCGAGCTTACACCCAGAGAAATATTTAGCAAACATGATAACATGGAAGTGTTTAAGTGCATCCATCCATTTATTTTATTTATTAGTTTATTTCTCAGGGACAATGCAAGAAAACATTTCAACAAGTTACAAAAAATCATGTTACAGATGTATTGGATATAGGATTTCTAGCCAAGCCTAATTTGCGACCCCTGTCACTGGTTACATATAATACATGTGCAAAAAAACTTTAAAACTACAAATACAAGAACGAAAAAACACACAGCGACCAAACAAGTTTGCTACATCTTCTTAGAATTCATTGAATTAGTTTTATGTAATTTTAAAGTTTAGATTTTTCAAACTCTTAATCATTAATGTGAGAGCAGACTGATGAGCGTAAACAGCATTTAGTGTTTTACTTTGGTCAGTTTATATTATTTTAACTCTTAATGTTAGGGATGATCCAATCCACTGGATTTATATCGTTACTTTTAAATCCACATTAAATACAGTTTCTTTGTTTATAATGTCATTATAAAATCCAATGTTTCCATTATCAGTTGCAGTCATTCAGCACAGCCAGCCACTGCCCCCAGCCCCTGGCCTCATGTTACATAGAAATGATTCCAATATGTTCCAAGCAGTGAGGGGTACAGATTTAAAATCTGGGAACTGGTGTCGGATCTGTACTCTGAACCAGCAGACAGAGTTCAGGTTTCAGAATCTGTATCAGGAGAGGAAGTTTGATCATTGCACATTCTACTTTTTTTAATTTAAGAAAAGAGGGATTTAATGTATAAAATAATGGGGTTCTTCTTTCTAGTCCATATAAAACAAAACTGCAAAACTAACCTGAGTTCAAACCAACTCCGTGCACTTTGAGCCTAAAATGTTGCAAATGCAAAATCTGCAACTTATATCTTCCTATCCCATCCATCAAACAGACGCTGTAGATAAACTTCATTGTATTGAGTCTCATATGGAGACCTTGCAGCAGCGGAGACCTTGTGATGAAGGCTGACCTTTCCCTGTGAGCTGGTGAACAGACACAGGTCTGCAGCTCTGCAGGGCCACGCTGTGACAAGCTGTGGGAGAGCTTGTCACAGCGTAGGCCGTTTTCCGGCTTGAGGCGAGTGGCCAACCGCCTGTAAACAGCTCCTCCACCGAGTCCCACAGCAGCTGGTTCCACCTATTGTTCCCCGCTCCCGGAGAAAGCGTCACAAGCCACACAGCGACACCTCTCAAGGGTGTCCCCAGGGTGACCCAGTGCACCTCTTTGACACAATTCATCTCAATCTGTCACGAATACGGACCCCGAGTGCGTAATGGAGAACTCGACGAGAAGTTTCACTATGCTGCCCGAGACGGAAGCTGAAAGATGGAGGGAAAGTTCCCTTCATCGCTTAGTTTGTTCAGGTTCACAAACACCACCTGGTCAGCGGTGAACTAGGCAGTAAAATAAAAGTATTTGACTCGTCCAGTAAACTTACAAACCCAGCTCCAGTCCCTGAAATCTTTATTAATCAGCTGACGTGTTGCAATACTTTACTTGAAGCTGCAGGCAACGATACGGTGACTCTCTCTCACTTTATTCATGAAGGGAACAAAGGTGGTTTCAAAGTTTTTGTATTTGTTTAAAGTTCATCATTCAGATAGTTAAATTTGAAACAATTCATCCACACATTAAAGGATTTCCTTTGAAATAAAGGTTTTAAAGATAGTTGTTGTGGAGCTAACATGAGGATGAAACCAGAATGTTCTTTAGTAAATTCTTTTTTAATTACCCTGATTTTGATTACTATTTTTATTATTATCCTTATTTTATTTTATCGTAGCTACTTATTTGTTTCCTTTTTTCCCAGTTTTCTTAAACCCCTTAACGCCACACTTTTCCTTATGTATTTTTATTAATGGGAAGGAACTGTTTTAGAGTGTCCAAAAGACATAACTGAAAGTGTTAACTCATCGCAACATCAGGATTGGCCAAACAAGCCTGAAAAAAGTCACGCTTAAACCTAATTATGTGGCAAATATTTCAGTTTGATTTAATATGTCATTCTTTCTGTGTAAAAAATAAAAATTCTCATGCATAATCAATTATAAAATAAATAAATAATTTTCTATTATAAAATCTGTACAAAATTTCACATGCAAAGATAAACGGATGATAAAAAGATGACCACAAGCGATCTACCATGCATCCTCTTTATTTGTCTCAGATTAACTAAATATTGCCTTAGTTATGAAGCATCGATAACTGCTTCAAGGCCCAGAAAGACAAGATAATAAACCCACTCAGCCAAACCCTTATGAACTATAATTGGGACAGTTGAAAATCTGATACTGAGTGGATTTTCTCTATATACTCTATAGGCTTTTACCCTCTAATGTAAAGTGTGATATTCAACTTTTCTTTGTTTGCAGCCACAACCGGCAGTATTGGAATACACGCTATTTAAACAGGCACTCAGAAATCATATGAGGTCCAGCAGCTTGTATAACATCAGCACAGACATGCACTACTGTTGACGGACACATTCAGATGCATATATATTTATCCTAAAGCTACAGCACAGTCGGGTGTCGGATCAGCACCAGTGGTGGTGAAATTTACTCTGTGAGCCACAACACAGATTTTGTGTGTTTGTGTGAGAGCCTGCAGCAGTTTGGAGAAGCAGTCATTTGTCATCTGTGAGTGCAGGAATGTCAGTCAGACAGGTGTACAGAGCCTTAACGCTCTGCATGTTGGACAAGCCTGCAGACTCCTGCAAGGCAAGACAGAGGATTACCAGTGTGGCTGCAGGCGAAGGCTGTCAGCTAATTAATGAAACAAAAGCACCTAAACTGCCTCTGCCCTGGTTGACCTCAGCAGTCTGCATGTTGCCACTGTTTTTACTGTGTGTTTGTCTTTAGTTGCCGAGGGACGCTATTACAGGAAATTTGCGGGAGGATCTGAATCTGGCCTTTCCTTCTATCTTTTTCCTGAAGTTAGGAAGTCCCTCTGTATATTTAGATCACAGCTGTCCACCATGGAAATATTCAAGGCCCCGAACGGCTCATTGAAGGTGAGAGCGACCAAACTAAAACATAAACTCACGCAGAGCCAGAGGGGTTGGAGTGGTGGTCATTTTAATGCAGACACTGAGGACTTCATTTATTGACAAAAATTTTGATCAATTAATCAATTAATCATTTATCTTATTAAGTAATTTGATGTTTTATATCATTGTACTTTGGGGTCGGCAGTTAACTGTTAAGTTAATTGTTGGTGGTTTGATACTCGGCTCCTCCTTTCTACATGTCTGCAATGTGATGCAATGAGTTTCTTTGGGACTGTTTGTTGAGCAAAACAAGCAATTTGAGGATGTTACCTTGAGCTCTAAGAATTGTAATATAACGTTTAATCAAGTTAATTAATTGAGAAGTAATCATTAGTTGATAAAGAACACATGTAATTTAGTCTAGGAATTCCTAACGATTAGTCAATTAATAGATTATTGTAATGACAGAAAATTACTTGCCAACAAAATTGTTAATCAATGAAGTCATTTATCGAGTAAAAATGCCAAACTTTCTCTGGTTCCAACTTCTCAGATGTGTGGATTTGCTGAATGCTTGTCATGGACTTATATGATCTCTTTGTTTGCAAACGGCTCATGAAGATCGTGTGATGTGATCGAAAACTCCAGAAAAGATACTAA
Source organism: Macquaria australasica (assembly GCA_005408345.1). NCBI lineage: Eukaryota > Metazoa > Chordata > Actinopteri > Centrarchiformes > Percichthyidae > Macquaria > Macquaria australasica. Next base: position 340,773 of record SEMN01000228.1, read on the forward strand.
ATAGACCTTGTGTTTTCTCAATTGCTGTTTCAAAGATCAGGAATGATTTGATAAAGATTTATAAAATGCCCCCCAAAAAAGTGAATAATGCGTTTTTGCTTGATATATAACTAAACAATTAATTGATTATCAAAATTGTTGATTCATTTTCAGTAAGTGTGTAGATTTGCGTTTGAAGACATGAATGTTTGGAGTGTTTGCTAGTTTACAACAAGGAAAATGATTAATAATGATGAATAAAAATAATAAAACTATTTATATAGCAATTTTAACAGTGCTTTACAAATAAATTACAATTAATTGAAACAATAATTCAAAGCAGAGACTGAACAAATGCAAAAAGACACTCAATAATAGTTAGGGTTAGGGTAGTTAAAACAATAAATTAAAATGGACTCTTCCACAGTTTAGGCCGGGGCTGTGATGCAAATGCCTGGTATCCTTAGAAAAAGAAACAGAAAGGAAACGATCATTAATCTTTACCATTTTAACAGCTGACAGATATCAACTGCTCCTCATCACTTCCAGAGCCTCCCGCCTTGGGATTTCCCACAGTTCTGTGTGCTTCCACACTACCCTGACCTCGGTAACGTGCACGTTCCCTGCAACCAGCTGTCTTGTTCCTTTTGTGAAACAGCTGTGTGTGAGGGGAAAAAGGGTGTGACGGACGGGAGACAATAACTTTAGGAGTGCTGACGTCCATTTTTAGACTCCACTGACCCGTTTCCAGTGTCATCCAAAGATTCCAGAGGGGCTGGGAGTGTTTCGACCGCTGCTGCAGGAAGGGCAGGACAACTGCACTGCAACTTGAAACTCCATCAAAGAGCCTCTGAAAATAAAGTTTTCATCCTCTTGTAATAGAGGTGTTTTTATGTAAAGGTTAGTGAGGCTGGATGCCCCCGTCTTCCTGTAATTGTCCCAGTCATGCTCCTGTTACCATGACTAAACAGAAATCCAGCAACACTGACAGTGTGAATGATTTACAGCTGGTGAACACAGGTGAACTAGTGCTTATAGCGATATGGACACAAAGCTCCCTGAACATCCTGTAGAAATGGAGTATTTTTGTTTGTATTTGGTGGCAGAGCAAGAAGTAATGACCTCCCTACGAGCCTCCATGCAGGAACAGTGCTGGCCACAGTTTAAAATTCCAGGTCATCTAACATGCTCTGGCCAAGAAAGACTTTTGCCATCATTACAAAAGAAACAAATTCTGAGCATTCAAATATTATACTTTTGTATTGGGTCCAATATTAGTTTTTTTTTTAGAAATCTATCAAGATATTATTTTTGCAACCCTATCCCTGGACAAGAACGTCAGTATTGAACGATTCTGCAAAACCACAGAATGCGTTCAACAAAGTTTTTTTTGTATGTCCAATAGCAACGTTTTTCAAATGCTCACCTTCTACAATATCTGTGCATGCCATACTAGAGTATAATTAAGGGTAGATGTTGGTAGTGGCAAATAAACTATGGTTAAGGTATGCTTAGGGTTAGGCAACTAAAACAGATGGTCAAGGTGAGGGAAACATCGTTATTACGGTTAATAAAAAGGTGAACGTTAACTGAAGGTCTGTGACGGGATGTGACCTGCGGTCTCCTGCATAAAAGTCTGATGTGCTACACGCCCATCCACCACACAATGCATCTGTGTTCTTACAAATCAACAAAGACTTGTATGACACCAGTGGCCCCGGTTTTTGTCTGTCTCCTACTAACAGTCAATGTTGGTTTCTTTTACCCGTGACAGCAATAATTCCCTAACTTTAACCAAGTAGTGTTTGTTGCGTAAAACCAGCTGGAAATTGACCATGGGCTCGATCAGGAAACACTCATGAATTGTTTCAAACGGCACTGACGAATGCCTGCTTTGTCGTTTAGGCATGATGACTCGTTGGACATGTCTCCTAAAGGTTCAGTCACACCAGCACCCAGATTTCAACTTTGGTGATCAGTTGCAAACCTTCTTGACGGTGCTGAACTTTGAGGGAACGGAGAACCGAAGATAAAGATCATATTAGTTGTCGAACCATCGACTGTATATGACCATTCTCTGCTGGAGTATAGACCGCTTCACAAAAGATGTAAAATAGGATTTGATGGTACAAATACCTTCTGAATTAAATGTCTTAACTTACTGTCCAGTTAGTGACCAACAACACAAGTACTGCTGTGCCACTTGGTGTGACCGGGCATTAACAGCTACAAGAAAGCTGATAGGCTAACTAAATGAATGTCGGATACCCTCTCGAACCCGGAGGTCCTTTGCATTTAGGAAAACTGTAATTTTTTCAAAACCTCCTGATTTTGACTGATAATGAGATAATTTGATAATTATTTATTTTAATTGATGAGATAATGAGATAATTTCTTAAATGTATAGATTTCTTTATATTGTAATTGTAGAAATTCATAGCACTTTGGCAATACTGTATTTATGTATGTTACGGTCATGCTAATAAAGCTAATTGAATTGAATTAATGATATCAAGAATGGCATCTAGCATAGCTTTTTATACATGCTCAGGGTTCAGCAGTGATGAGTCAAATGCGTGAATTAGCTCCACATTTTAGCACCTGATTGTCAAAGGATTTTATTTAAGTTCTTCACCATTTATCTGGTTCCCGTTGGAGACATTATTATCTGGATCTGTTCAAACGAGCAGCTTTTTGAGGAAGTAACAGGAACGTATTTTTCATAAAGATCAAAAGGAGCAAATTGAGAAACCTCCTGGGAGATGCAGACAAAGCTTGTCTTTCACTTGGTTTGGGACTCCAGTGATCACAGAAAACATCACAACTCAGATCAGGGAGGTTGAAACAGATGAAGCACCACAAGGTCAAAGGTTGGCTGCCCTGTGCAAGTTTAAAACTAGCATTAAGTCTTTGTTTGACACCACCACGATCTTCTCTCCATCTTTACCTGATCGTAGGAAAACCACTGAAGCATTTGACAGAGTGAGCTGGTCATATAATCCACTTTGGTGTAACAGAATAGCAACCACAGAACCACAAAGCACGTGCATTTTGTCGTCTACAAAGTAATGCTGAATTAGTGAAAATAGAATTATGGGTGTCAGAGATACATGTTGCTTTTATTGGCTCCCAGGGCAGGATTTATTAACTGGGCATTTTTATTCGTATTCATTTTCGTCTTTTTTTGTTTCAACATCTATCTTTTGAAGACAACGCCAAGCTAAGGATAAGATGAGCATTAATACATGATTTTATTTACCATTAGTAAAGCCATTAGTTACAACTTGTAAGCCATTTATAAAGAGTGACCAACACTGAGTACTTATTAATTTTCTGATATTGTTTGGTAACTTGTGAATATAATCTGTAAATGTTTTGAGCCTCGGGAAAACTAAGCGATGTTTACCAAGAGCTGAAAAAAAGTAAGCACTAAAGCGAGCTCGAGTGAAGTTTAATTCACCTGGGAGCAGTGTGAGCAAACCAAATTTAAAATCTGCTAATTGTGGCAGCTTGCAGTTATCACTCTGACTCTGCCTTGAGGCAGTATCACAGTGTCACTGAACTATCACATTTCAGAGAAGTAGAAGCCACAGAGGGAGTTGTAAGATAGGATTTCCCCATCAAAAAAAAGGAAAGATGGAGCCTTTATGCTAAAAGTTAGACCCTGCTTCCGATGTCAGCGCTGCGGATCACATGTAGACACGCTTCAGGAGGTTTGACCGACACGAGCTACGAGTCAAACCACTGAGACTGTAGGCAGGAGTGTGTTTCTCTGTACTCGTTAAGTTATAAGAAGAGAACGTTAGTGTCACTGATAATAATTTTATTATTAAAAAAGGTATTTGCCAAACAAAAGCAGACTTATATTTTACACTGTACTCAATGAAGTTAAAACAGTTTCCTTTTGATGTCTCCTTAACTTTTACTGAAGTGACACTTATAGTCTAAGTGTACACTTATTACACACTTTTTCAGTAATAAACTGTAACAGAACTTCAGTATTTTGTTCATTCTGGAGATAATTTTAAACTGTCTTAATCTTTTCCAAAGCTTCCTACAACTGCAGATCCACTGACGCTCCTCAATAGATATTATATCAAATACTATGATACTATATAAAATGTTAGAAATTGTCAAAGGAAACTTGTGATGCAGGTTATATTTTTTTAAAACAGAGCTATTCTGCCATTGAATACATTTTAATGTGCTTTACTATAGGCTTACTATAGCTGTGTGTGCACTGTGCAGCTGTATTATGTCGGGGAAAAAATGTGAAATGTTAATAACAAGTCTTCCATTAGTGGAAAGTACAAACTTGTATGTAGGCACAATTTTGAGGCAATTTACTTAAACATTTCTATTTTTTATGTTTGATACGTTCTTCTTCTTTTCCGCTACACTTTATTGTACTCTGTACTCTTAAAAAGTAAAAGAATATTTCACTCACACCACTGACTCTTACCGATGACAACCTGCCAGTCACATTGCCCCTCTGCGTTTTGTGTGACTCGGCAACATTTAAAATGATCCACAGCTACAGAGCTCCAAACAGAGTGGTTTGTTTTTGGCCATCACCTGACGCACTCTCACAGAGAGAACTCCTCATGCATTTCCTCATTTAGTTCCTTACAGATTTGTGTCCGTCCATGGAGCACATGACGATCTGTTCTGCTGAGCCCAGGAGGTCCACTCTGCTCTCAGAATGAAAGAGGGACATGAGATATTTTGCACCAGTGCTGTGATTAAAAGTCCACAAATTAAGCCGAGCGCATGTGGTTTTGAAGTATGTATCCCAGGTTACTCACTGATGTCAGGGAAGAGTGGAAAAGTACAACCAGCTCATGTCAAACTGCACAAAAGGCTGACTGGCTGACTGGCTGACGGACGCCTGCTGGTTAATTTCTATAAACATGCTAAAATAGCTGCCGGACACCAAAGGAACAATGACAGATCTCTCCAAAATAGTTTCTGTCATATGGCACACAGTGTCCAAGGAAAAGTGTTTCTATAAAAATATCTAATATCACAGAGAAGAGAAACCACTTTCAATGAAATCTGTCAGGAATCAATCTTCCAGCCAACAGACATTGCCTCTGTGTAAATGGTTGGCAGAAGTTTTACAATGTTAGGTCCATGAGTTTAGTAATTGTTACCAGGCAACAACAAATTAGTGGTAGAAACTATGAAATGCTTTATATTCATCCAGAATTCAGAGTTACGTATTGTGGTTAGGTACCCTGTGGAGACTTCATTGTGAACAAACTTATATTTCTCACCAGAAACCATTGTTGAATAAATGTCTCATATAATTATTTGCAAAGTGTTTTTCTGTTTTAAAACCTGCATTATTTACATTGTCTCGTGGTGTATTTCCTCTCCTTATTTATTGCTTCATTGCTGCCTTTTAAAGGCTCTGTACCACCACCAACTGTCAATATGGGAGACTCTCGAGGGACCACTATGGCCTGCAGGGAGAGGGTCGTGAGACAGACGAAGATAGCTGAGCTACTGTTCGGTAGCATCACTGGCTCCTTAACTTTATCATTCATTTCATTTGATCAGTGATTTTATCTACCAACACATCTGGCAATTTGTTGTAGGCGTAGCTAGCAACTGATATGTTCAGCCGAGCTAACAATGTCCTAGAAATGTAGGATGTCCTAAAAAGCTTAGGGTAAAAGGGAGTTTTTCCTTGCCACTGTCGCCTAGTGCTTAGTGCCCTGAGATAACTTCTGTTATGATTTGGCGCTATGTAAATTGAATTGAATTAAAAATTTCCTTCATGGCTGAATGTTTAGCCGAGCTACCGGCTCTAGGGAAAGCAAAGTCTGTCTCTGTCGGTCAGTCCACCACTTTGGTCCAGATTGAAATATCTCAACAACTATTTGAATTTTTTAAAATTTTGTACAAACATTCATGGTTCCCACAGGATGAATCTTAATAGCTTTGGTCATCCCCTGACTTTTCCTCTAGCACCATCATAACTTTGGTTTATGACCAAAAACCTGTAAACTAATGACATTTTCATCAACCTCAGCTGTGCTTTGTGTTCAGTGCTAATTAGCAAAAGTTAGCATGGTAACACCCTAAACTATGATGAAGAACATGGTAGACAGTATAACAGCTAAAATCATATTATTATTATTATTATTATTATTATTATTATTAGCATGAGGCACATGAGCATGCCTCTTGGTGAAGAGTCTCAGCTGAAGAAACAAACAGCTCTATTGATGACAGAATAAGAGGAGCACCTTCCTCCTCCTTATCTCAGGATGCATGTCAGGCCTCTCCTAATACCTGCCATCCTGATTAGGATGTGGGGAAAAAAGCTCTGTGCCATCCTTCCTCCTCTAATTGCATTATCTGGATTGATTGTCTTGAGATTAAATTAGTTTTTAAGTAGATTGTTCAGACTTCAGCAGTCAGTGGAATATCAAGAAGGCTGAGGCAGAGGATTGCGGTTTAAAGTGTTGTAGAGCAGGTGTCCCCCCCACGTAGAAATCATGATTTGACTGACTGTGATCTTACTGTCTGTGTTTAATGCCAGCTGGATCCTATTCACTTTGATTTTCCCCTGACTTTTCATCTAACACCATCAGAAGGCACTGTACACTGTACATCGTTTTGTAAATTTTCCAACAATGTCATGATGACTACAATGACCAAGTTATCACCAACCTGAGCTGAACTGAACTTGTTGCCAGCAGAGAATATTAATACATTAACTAAGGAAGCAATCTCATCACAAGATGTTTAAATTCTGAGAACTTCAGTAATGCACTAATGTTAGCGTGCCGACATGCCAAACGTAAGTGTTTTAACATGCTACCATAGCATAGTCGTATATGTTTTTAATGCTGACATGCAAACAAAGGCATGTTAACCTTTCTAGCAAGCTAACATTTTAGCAAAGCATTTGGCATTTTTAACCTTTATTGACAAGAACGAGAACAGGATGAAAGGTCACCAGCCGGAATTTAACTGGGGACGTTGTTACCATTATATTATATGGTGTGGTGAAGTGCTAAACACATAGCCTGTTTACAAAGTACAGTTAAGGCTTACAGCTAATGACAATAGCAGCTGAGTCTGATGTGCAGCTGAACCTGACAATGTTGAGCTGAGCCTGACAAGCTGAGTCTGAGGTCTCCTAAAATGGTCACTATACAACCCTTTTCATTTATGTAACAACGTGGCTTCAACTCTCGTGCCACCATCGGGGCATATTTTACATTTTTTGCCCCACTAGTGGTAAGGATCTAAGAAGAGCAAAGTTGTCTCTCCATTTTTCTTTTAAACAACAATATTTTTCTGGTTTGTGATGAGTATTACAGCATCATGGTGCCACCAAAGTGGCTGTAGACCTTTTTTAGTCTTGTTATGGCATTCTTGATTTATAGTACAGAGTAAAGACTTGGTGGGATGGGGGAGTGCAAAGGTCATAAAGTCATATCATCCATAAATACAGTAAATATGTTACAACCTAATGAGCCTCCACTTACATAAGACCAGGGTGTTTACTATAGCTCATAACTATGGGACATGGATGAGCCTCCTACTCTAAAGGCCCCAAGGCCTTTAAAGGATTCCCTAGTTTCTTATGCTGGAGAACACCTGCATGCGACTTCAGGGACCACACTGTATGTGCTGGCACTTGACCTTTAATCAAGAATCCTCACTGATGTGGAGCATGTACATCCAAACCAAGATGACTTTGAATACAGTCCTGCTGCTCAGTTCATACTGTATGAAACAAGTGAAAACCTCATAATGCATTATCAGGTACAGTAACGTAACTTCTACTCCAACAACTGTACCTGTAACACAATTATTGATGGTACAGTACATTCTGATATGTTTTAATCAAGCCATTTATAGTAGTGCATCAATCAAAGAGAGAGATAATGTGGTTAAAATCTAACCATGAGTAAATGATCTCAACATCACACTCAAGAATGTCTAAGATGTGTTTACCTGACTCCACACACACCTGGTTGCTATGGAGAGGCGAGACAAGTCTGTGACTAAGGACCCAGGCAGCAGCAACAGCAGGGGCATCAGGCCAGGTGACAGCGGCAAACACACACATATACACACTTACACACACACACGGCACCATTAGCATCCATAAAAAGCCAGGGCTTGTCAACATTAATCACCTCGAGTCTGTTATTGTGAACTCTTTAGCGGAGGTGTACATGGACATCTAACAGCAGGTTTTTCCCCATCATCATGTGTGCACAGCCCATCTGACAGCAGGGTTTCTGAAATCCGTCCTGTGCTCCACCACGAAATTATCACAGGGTGAGAAACAAGATTCTGGTTTTCACTGCCCCAAAAAGTTGAGATGAAATGAAAAATGTCTTTGAAACTTTTAGATCACATCCCAGGTCGTATATTTCTTTGCATTCTTGTATCAATCCAATCATGTTTTCTTCTTGTAAAACAAAATATGACGTGCACTTACGTAATCTTGAACCAACCAATAATATCATGATGTCCACTCATCAATCAATCTTCAACAGACCTAAGATTTACTTACTCCAAGGACAAAATATTCATCCTCTCCCTCATCTTCCTCCACCTCCTGAAGTTCAAGGGGTACGTCTTGTCTGTTCCGGTAACAGTGGTGATGAAGGTGTTGGGGGAGGCGAGTAGTCCTCTACTACGATTGAATGGAGGCTAGCATCCAACTCTGAATCACTGTAATTCTCTGTTTGTTATGACACGCCTACATTTTAACATTCAAATCAAATTTCTCCCAACGTCACGTCCAGTTATGGAAGCTCAATACTCTCGAAATGCTGTTTCATCTCGACTTTAAATTTTAATGCTATTTTATACAAACGGGTGGTGAGACATCATGTTGTTTGACACATCCATCCTTCCACCCCAACCCCCTCTTTACTGCCTCACTGGACTTCCTCCTTTGCTCCCGTCATAATTACTACGGCCACTAGAAGTCACCGTACATACAAATGTAAATATGTGTCCTAATAAGCTGCTGCTGCGGAGGACGGTCTCGTTTACTTTGTATTGTACGTGTTAGTGTTATGCTAAGGTGCCGCATAATCTGTTCATCACTTACGTACTGGTTATATGCTCTCGGTGTAACCCTTCATAAAAGTGGCATCAATATTATTCAGTACAGTATATTTACAATAGCAGCTACCAAATGTAAAGTTAGATTCAGCCGCTTGTGAAAATTCCTAAAAACTACATATTTGAACAACATTTAACTGACGAAGACCTCCAGCAGCCATTTATATTATAACTCTGTCTGTCAGGAGCAAAGGTGCGTGACATTCTTACAGAGACTCCATGTAGGGAGGAGGTCGGGGCGGGTGGATAAATCACAGGAGGAGACTGCTATTCATTTCCTGTTTCCTGCCAACAGTCAACGCTGGTTTCTTATAACCATGACAACCAAGGATCTCCGACCTTAACAAAGTAGTAACTTGAACCCAAACCACAATCTTAACCAAGCTGTTTTGTTGCCTAAATTTAACCAAATGTTTGTAAATGTTGTAACTGTTTTGGAAGGCTTTGGAGGACCTGATTCATAATGTGTAACACTGATTAAGAGCTAGACATTAAACATGACATGCAGTGTTCATAGTCAAATCACCTGTGATAATTGGTATAATTACCAATTACAAATAAATACACATTATGGATGTGACCCTATTTTCCAAAAACTATATTGTTTCATGTTTCAAAAAGGATCCCAATTAATTATTCACTATACTGTGTGTTATTTATGCTGGTAATGGGGACAATGTAGAGTTAAATAGCTATAATGGCCTCATTAAATGAAGGCTCTTTGTTGGTTGCCCTGGCGTTGTCAGAGCTAAATTAAGCCTCTGATTGAAGAGAGAGTCTGATCCTTCAACTCAAGACCAGAGCTCCAATCCAGTCCTGCACACTCTGGCTATTAATAAGACTATTGAAGCCACTGTGTCCTGAAGCACCACAGAGAGCCCTCCAGTCTACCTAGTATAAATAAGCAGGTAGTGAAAAATACCAATTGCAATTTCCCAGAGCCCAAGTTGACATCTTGAAATGTCTCGTTTTACCCGACAAACCATCCACAACCCAAAGATATTCAATTTATAATTATATAAAACAGAGAAAAGCATAATTTGAGAAGCTGGAATTGCCAAATTTTTGGCATTTCTGCTTAAAAAAATTACTTGTACAATTACAGTTTTAGCTCTAAGATTAACTAAACAGGTATGTAAAAGCAAAAACCAAATCAACTCATGCTGGAATTACCCTTTAAATTCAACAACAGGCAAAGTAAGGAGACATGCACACCAGTATTTAGTGTTTTTGGAGAAATTGAAATCAAATAAAGACCAGAGAGTCATAAAATGTACGCCCCGTGGCAAAAATAATGAAGAGATCTTTTGATCTACAGAGTTTATCAGTGGAAATCCGCTGGTTTTCAGGCATAATTGTGATGACCTAATCTGGTTTGGCAGTGGGCCAGTATTGGCACATCAGTGAAGCCAACTCTACCAAGTCCTGCAGGAATAAAAGTTTACACAGCCCATTACTTCACACGGCTTTTGACTGTAAAATAGCACCATCTTTCCAGTACTTTCTCTTAATTTGATCAAACCTGATCTTTTTTTCTAAACTGTCCTTTATGTAAATAATAATCACACTGCCTATTTGCTAAATCTCAGGTAAGGTACGCAGTGTGCACCAAACATCGAGTCAAACTGCAGCCTTCAGACACAACAGGCAGCCACGCAATGCTGTGCATGAATTACAGGGTGCTTAGATCACAAACCAGCCAGGTATTTTTGACGGATTAATTCTTTCATTCTGTTCCCTTTTAACTTGTGTACTTGTATGCTACCTGTCCCTTTTTTTCATCTGGCTCTCTCAGGGGAGTGTGGACTCAGAGCTGACGTGGTTGGTTGTTAGCATCCTCCCACTCTCTATGCTGTGTGCCCATAGCAACAACTGGGCACAGTGGGCGGAGGGTGGGGGTGGGGGTGTCACATCTCTGGTGTATGCGGAGATAAAGAAAATGCATGATGTTCTTCTGTGCAGATACAGTGCAGGGTGTGCTGCTGGGATCCTAAGCTACTTTTATAACAACTTAACAAAACATGACACATTTTGTGCTTTTAATTCCTCTTTGGATGTTTAAACAATGTGAATATTCTCAGTGTGTTAAGAGGACAAGTCCTGGCTGAAACAGTCACTTCATCCAAATTACAAAACGACACAGAGGTACCTGGACAGACAGTGTCAGTTTCATGTGCCAAGATTTTGAAACTTCTGCTGTCTAGAGGTGAATAGAATTTATATTCACTGAATCACTGAGAACTGAGAATGTCCCGGTTAGTGCCTGGTCACACAAGAAAGTGCACAGCAAAATAGTTGGTGGTGGAAGGTTGGTGACATAGTGACTATTTGCGGGGCTAGTAAGCGAGCCTTTGTGGTGGCGAGCTAACCGCTAACCAAAATAAGCCAAAGTAGCCAAAATAGTTTGCCAGGCTAGGGGGCTTGCTCCACTTGTGTCTCTCAACTGATTGCAAACCAGTTGGAAGCGGAGTTTATACCAGAGGTGGGACCAATTCCCAAGTCAAGTCCAGATTCAAGTCCCAAGTCAAGACCAACAAGTCCCAAGTCCTAAACTTTGAGTTTCGAGTCCTAAACAAGTCATAATGTGCTCTTCACCAAATGTAATGACATTTTAACAACAGTGTAATCATATGTAAAATTTAGACAAATCATGAATGCAAACAGGGTTGTGAAACAGCTAATATGATGGCTTCCTCCACTTTGGACTCTTCCGCTCTCTCAAAGTTGGACTCTACACGAAAGCTCTCCTCTCTCCTAAATACTGGTGTGACCAAGCCCTCACTCTGGATAATCCAGGAACCGCCTCCATAGGGAGTATTTCTTAAGTATTCAAATAAAGACAGCAGAACATGTAGATTATCCAGAGTAACTGGAACACTGTTTCTGGAAACATGCGTTAATGTTGAGTTTTGAGTCATTTGACCACCACAAATGAAATTTCATTCACCTCCATTGACTAAAAACCAAAACTATCTGCAGGGTTGCATACTGCCCAGGTAAAGGATGAAAGTATCTTTTTGAACTTTGGGTGAACTGACCCTTTTTAAAGCACTATTTCAACACTTTGATTGGATAGTTCGTCCTAACTAACATGTTTTGAGGTCAGGCAGAAGTTGGAGTAATGTATCCAGGATGCGGCTGCTCTCAGAAAAGGTGAGAGAAGTGAAGTGCTTGCCAGACTTCTGCCAGTGTAAGACTCGCTCTTTAAAACAATCCCATCCTGTCCACAGCTGTTGTTTTCTCTCCTCTCTGCCCCAGTCCCCCGATTAACCACACTGACCAGTGAATAACCCCCCCCCACCCCCCCCACCTCACTCCTCCATCACTCTGTATAGTTAATCCCTCTCTCTGTGTTTGTCTGTAGATATCTGGCACACACAGCAATGCAGCCTTATCCCGAGCTTCTGTGGTGTCCATTTAATCATTGACAATGTCTTTGTATATCTTGCATCCTGTGTGATAAAATCACCATGCTAACAAAGCCATGAGCCCTCCTGACAAAATGAATATGAATGGCACTGTACATGGAGCCCTGGTGTTACCGTTTTCAATGCTAATTGTTGACTTTGTGTGCTTGCTGTAGGGGAGAATGCACTCCAAACACGTCATGCATGATGTGTTGTTACAGTAAAGCTTGTTTTTAATTAATCTGGTGGGGGTTTGTCATTTGCTCCCTATACTAGATCATGACATGTTCTGATCTAGGGCTGCAGCTAATGGTTTCCACTACTGATTAATCTAATAAAATGTCAAAGAAATAGTAAAAATGCCCACCACAAGAGCCAAAGAGGATGTCTTCAAATGTCTTGTTTTAAAAGAACAACAGTTGAAAAATGCAAAAAAAAAAGCAGCAAATCTTCATATTTGAGAAGCTGCATTTTTACTTTTCAAAACACTTAATTTATCAGTGATCAAAATCCTTCTGTCGATCGACTAATCCAATAAGCACCACTCTGCACAATTCAGTACTTCTTTGCTCCTCTTTCTGTTTTCGGACATTGACCTGCTTCTTTCTTTGAGACTTATAACAGCACTTCATATAAGGAGCTGACGGCCACAGAAGCCCTCTACAGCTCTGGGATGAAGAGACCAGGAGCTCATAGCATTTTTGTTCCTGTAATAGCACGTTAAATATTAGTCAACAATAAGGGAGGTGTGCAAAACTGACCTTTTTCTTTCAGGGGTAAACACATAAGAACTAGGTGACCTGACCCTGCGATTCTGTAAATACATCATAATCCAGATCTTGAAAAGCATATTTTTAGCTCACCAAGGGATTGAAGTAAATTGGTCACTGTGACTTTAACTAGACATCAAAAAGCACATGTTATGTCGAAAAGTACTTCAGTATAGATAGATCCTCCGGTCAAAGGGAAACCACTTGCCCTGCACTTGACCACCCAGAAGAGGAAGAGTCACATATCAGCTGTAAACTTTAAGCAAACAGTCAGCTGATTCTGTGAGGATATCAGGGTAATCCCACTTATTGATGCTGAAACCGGAATCGCTGACACCTCGATGTGGAGGAGGAGCTGGTGTAAAAGTGTGAAACATGATGGTGGTGGTCAAAACAGTGTGGGAACCCGTGCACGGGCCAGCAGGGTGGCATGTGACGGTCTGACATGACTCATGAACCTTGTGGAAACTCTGACAGGTCGAAGCTTCTTCCTCCTGCTCAAATGTGTCTGACAACAACAGAGTGACAATGTGGAGTTCCCGTTATGCCATTCAGGATCGTCCTCAAAAATATCACTTGTTAACAAGACTAAAAGCCTTGCTAGCAGCCCCTTTTATATCTCTAATGCTCATTACACACCAGAAAACTAAATTGTTAGATTAATGGAAAATGGGGAGAAAACATTTCTGTTCTTAGTCTTGTTAACCCACTAGTGGTAAGAATCAAAGAGTCTACAGCCATGCTTTACCATCTTAGTGTTAGTATGCTAATGTTTGCTAACTAGCACTAAACACAAAGTGAAACAGAGGCTGATGGGAATGTCGTTAGTTTTGCAGGTATTTGGTCATAAACCCAGAGGATCACCGAAGTGATTACAATTCATCCTGAAGGGAGCATGAATGTCTCTATAAAATCTCATGGCAATCCATCCAATAGTTGTTGAGGTATTTGTGCCAAGACCAAAGCGGGAGACCGACTCACTGACAGACTGACATTGCCAGAGCCACGCCATTAGCATGGCTAAAAAAAAAAGAAGGTACTTTGGCCTGAGGATGGTGCCAGTGGAAAGGCTTTATCCCACAGTAACTCAGCTTGTCGGACTCAGCTCTTCATTCATTGTCAGACTTGGCTTAGTCTAAGATCTACTCAGGCTCAGCTGTGCTTTATCTCAATGCTAAAGACACAAATAAACCCTTAGATGCATACATTCCTACATACCTCAGGTCTTTAGTGACCTGGCACATATATAAAGCAGATTAAGCCATATATTAAAAATCATATTGCTTTTAACTTTTCAGAATGTAATATTAACAATAACAAAAACACAAATATATAATATATAATATATTTTTCTCATTTATGAACATTTTTACAATCAGCTCGTAACCGGGTATTTGTACGATGTATTTATCTATCAAATTATTTATTGATTAAAAGAAAACTTCAGTTTATTAAATCTTTGACCATTGATTCATATCTGATATTAGTTACAATGTACTCACCGAGTTAATTGCTGATATCTTTGATAAAGATGGGTCCAGTGGGGCAACAAAGACGGTCAGACGATCAGAGACGTTGCAAACAAGCTGACAGTTTAGCCAGATTAGCTTCCGCTTTATTTGGGGTAAAACCAAAAGTGGCCGCACCTACAGTTACTACTTGACAGTAAAGTTGGTCAAAGTTGAAGCAGGATGTTGGCCTGTAAACTGTGAAGGATTAATACGGACATTTCAGGTTGAAATTTTACTGCTCGTCTTCCTTTTCGTCTTCCAAATAAGTTTGTCGGCTTGTTAACAATCTGATTTTCCGACCACTTGTGCTTGTGTCCCCATTGGACCTATTTTTAGCAATGTTCCCACATTCAGAGATCTCAGCAATTACGTTGAGTGCAATAACACATAGCACATAACAGATAGAACCGATGGCCCAGACCACGAAAATAAAACCTAGCTTGTTTGTCACATCCTGTTCATTGCCAATGAGATCAAAGCCTGTGATTTTTTTCAATGAGCATTCCCCACAGCAGGACGATCTCCACTGGCAGCACAAAATCAGGAATTAAGCCTCATGGAAGATCCAGTGCTGTAGTGCAGCTACTGTGTTTGACGTCACCAGTCAAAATATGATCAACAGCTACGTTCCACTGGGTGCCACTGGCAGTGCAGTTATTACAAGCTGCGTCTGTGCCAAGGCCTCTTCTAACTCCACATTTCCGTAGAACTCCAGCCATCAAACATTACACAATATGATTTAGCTGCCCAGCAGCTGCCACGTAGGATACAGACTGTCGGTGTCCAAATTTAGGAGGAGCAAAGACAATGAACACTCTTTTACACTCAAGCCCCCCCAGTACATCAGCCGATGACCTTTAAATATACTTCAGGTAGGAGTCTGTCGTTAATAAAAACTAATTGTAGTTGTGTCTTCGTCCTCTTGGTGGCATTTCATGTAGCCTGATAATCAGACAGATTTGCCATTTTCTTTGCCTTCATTCATTCACAACATTCATTCATTCATGTTAGCCAATTTCTTTTGGGGGGGGGGGGGGGGTTCATCAGTGACTGACGTATCCATCCTCTCGATGCCATTTTCAGTCGGTACAAAAAAGAATCAGCGGTAGTGGTTGCTGGGAACAGTTAACTTGTCATGTTATTTCTGTAAGTCGACTTTTTTCCGTCTCTGTTTTTCTGGCTGTAGCACAAGAAAATGACGTCCCCATTTTTAATTCTGCCAACGAAGCTCTGATTAGTTTTTCCGACGGACGAAACAGCCGTCCATTAGTATGACACCAGACATATTGGATTACTGAAGCAGAGTAGGGCTGCAACCAACGATTATTTTCTTTATTGATTAGTCTACCATTTATTTTCTTGATTAATCATTTGGTCTATGATTAATCACCTTTGGCAATTTCCTTAAGCCAAAGGTGACGTATTCAAATGCCTTGATTTGTCCCACCAATACTCGCAAACCCAAAGATTTTCAAGACAAAGACAATCCTTATAATTCAGAAGTTGTAACCAGGAAATATTTGGTATTTTTGCTAAAATAAAGACTTAAATGATCAATCGATTAACAAAATAGTTGCTGTTGTTAGGAGATTGAACAGTAAACGGTGGATTCCATCCAGGCCTGTTTCTTTTGAATTCTTTATGTATATGAAGGAAATTTGAATCCAGGGCAGGAACGGCGGACTCTGTCTCTAACAAAGAAAACACAACTATATATAGAGGTCATTACAGAATACATCAAATGGCTATTCCTGAAAAGTGCTGACCATGAATAGTATCAAAAACAGGGTTTGATTTCATGAAAATTTTATAACTTTAAAGGAGGTCAAAGCTAGCACTCTGTTTGCCTCTCTCTTCCCAACGCACACAGACACACACAAACATGCCTATTTATTAGCCTACCTTACATTAGCCAGGACCATATAAGACTGTGGTTCCTTCAGCTGCTAACACACCATGGGCCAGTTATCTCTCAGGCTTTTAAATCAGACTAAATACCAAAAATCTACCGTGCACGAGATCCTGGTGTCACTGTGTACTGTTCCTGTTGTTCATGTTGGTACCTGCATGATTGTTGTGGTCTGTGGGGAAAAGTCTGTTCTCTGATTTGATTTGTTGAACGTGTCATGCTCTATAAAAAGAACAAGTGAGGCCAGATTGAATTGAGAAAATGATTCGGCCTTGTAATGATGATGATGATGATGGGAACGCTTCCTAATTGGCCGTTACAGTGTGCGCGTGGTTATCGGTGGGATGAGGCAGCAGAGATCTCTGTTCGTGCCACAAGGTGTACAGTATTAACCCGTAATGTGTTCTTGTCGCCCTCTCTGGAGCATTGTCACCCTGTTGTGGTCCGCTACAAAAGACCAAATGACTGTGCCGTTAGGCCGCTACATCACACTGCCACTCACATCACTCTCACATTCTTTGGCTTTTTTGCCAACCTGACATTCTAGCGGGCGTTTGATCGGCGGATAATAGGAGGATCAGAATTGGAATTTGTTGAACAAACTGTGGTGCTTTGACTCGGAAACCTTTTATTGTGGGTCCACAGAGTCCGTAATGCTGCATTCTTCACCCAGGTGAAGCAAATGCATAATGGTTTTTGAACACTTTTATTACACATTTGATGTGTTGTGAAAACATTAAAAAACGGAAAGGAAACAACAATCTGAGGCCCTGGTTAGAAATATGAGCTGTGTTGTAGAATTAGCTGGAGAAAACTACTGGATCATCTGCTGTACTGTACTAACTTGAAGGGTCCACGTAAGCTTTAGCATTGTTACCATGCACAAAATAAGAAGACTGTAAATGCTGCACAAGATCGGTTCTGGCTGGATTTTCAAGATCATGTTCAGGTGTCACCAAAACAAGTCGGACACATGCTAAAATTTGTTGAGGGTTTTTTTTATGTCTAGGTTACATATGATCATTGTTTCAGTTTTGATATAATGACTATATTTTCATGTGAAGCAGATCTTAACAACACGTTGAAATATTGTCATTGAACTGCTGTTGAAAGAACAGTTCTGTGTAAGCTGGATGTCTAAAATACGTGTTTTTTTTTTTTCCAGCCTGATTTGAACCTCGATTCGGAGATGTGTTTTGACTTACAAATCACCAAATCACTGCTCCCACGTGTCTTTCACATATCTACCATTCAGAGGCAGAATCAGGCTTAGACACATGCGTCAGGCCTCCCTTCCTGCTTGTTGTCTTATGGGATTGATAACAAATTACAGTTGACTGGCAGCTTTGTATCCCGACATGTTTCTTATATTCTCCTCGTCTGTCAGCGTGCATGAAGAGGCTAATCTCCCCCGCACAACGCTCCGAGCTAAATATGAGGACAACCCCATCTGTCAAACAGTAAAGCCCCCCTGCCCAGGCTCAGGTTGCTGCGAGTGGCTGCACCCAATGTGACCACTCCACATCCCCCCAGTGTCCCGTTAACCTCGGCCACCACCACCACCACCACTGGGAAGGTAAAGGTTAGACCGCATGTTCCGAGTCAAATATAGGTCTAATCCTATCCCACTTTGCAAAACCTCCAGGGGAGAGACTCGAACCAAAAGGATCACCAAACTACGCTTGACATGCATTCAAGTTATATTTGTCATTAAGAAGTATTTGGTTCATTAGCTGATCCCCGTTGGGTTTCTTTTAAGGATTATTACTGTTCCTTTTTTATAATCCTGAACATAATTACGCTGACTTTTAAGGAAGACTTTCAAACAATCTGAAGATAAAAAGTTACAGCAGATTATTTCTTTACTGACTGCCAGAACACTTTACATTGTAGGTGTGAGGACACTTCCTTTTTATGTTTTCCTTATTTTGTTAAGGCCTGCTGCACATAGGCCTACCTGTATTTTGGAGGTACAGAGGTTAGGGGTGCGGACCAAAGAACGGGACTGAAACTGCTTGAAAAGGAGGGTCTCAGTCCGCTTCCAAGCAGACTCTGGTGCGGTTCGTTTCTGGAGTGAAAGCAAAGTAGACCAAGCACAGGATTGTATGATGGATAAGTGAATTTAGCATGAAAAACAACTACCCTTAAATCCATCTGCTGATGGTGAACTGTCAAGAAAATGATCGTGAATCCTACTCATTAAAAAGGGAGTGAAACATAGGAACCACACAGTAGCTACGTATCTCCCCCGAAATATTACAGTAAAAGACTCCTTTTATTTCCACCTGCTTGTCATTGCTCATATCATGAGGTTTAGTTGCAGTCTACACTAATAATGCTCGGTTGTCTTTGTCTTGGTGAGCCCTTTGTGACACCAGAGAAGATAAATAGATAAAAATGGTTCGGTAAAATGCTGCAACAATATTGGTGCGGGCCAAATAAACTGAACTACAGGTGTGAGAGCAACCTAAGCTAAAACATTTTGGACTTGCGCTTTGTATTCACATAGATTTCCAATACTCTTTATGTAATATAAAGTTTGAAATACTGATCTGGTTGTTTGTGGCGTAGCTGCCAGTGAGCAGATGCAGGAAATGGAGACGCATCTTTTGGGAGAGGATGGCACACAAGGAAGGAAAGTATCAGGAAGGCTGGATTGTTCAGAATGTGACATAATAGTAACATATTGTTAACTAACCTTCTGTTTAATCTATCTAAAAGTAGAACGCTGCATCTTACCACACATGCTACAATCTGCTGGTGAAGTCCCGATCAATCTGCAAGGCTTTTATTTTTTTTTATCAGGTCGTCCAGAGCCTCTGTCGTGTTTGTTAGTGGTCAGATGATACTCAGAAATACTTTGAAACATGATTTTTTAAATATTTTCAAGTGCAGTGACTCTGATTTGTTCTCTCTCCACGCTCTGTGAGCTTCCTTTGACATTGGCTGTGACCTGTTTGTTGACAACACAAACCAGAGATGTAACAAAGCACCCATCTGTCAACCCCACTGCTCTGGATTTTGCCAAATAATGCCACCAATGCAAGCAGACCTCTACTGTATGCCACCACCCAAGACTCATTCAGGAGCATCTGAAAAAAGACTGCCTGCTTCGCTACTAAATGTTTCATCAACAAGAAGAACATTTCAATGAATGCAAAGGAGGTTACGGTTGAGGAGAAAACGATTATGATGACAGGGGTTTTGTCTCTGTTGGTGACAGTGTTTGGCGTCACATCAAAGACGGGTCAGCAGCAGCTGGCCGAGCTTCAAAGTGCAGCTCCAGCGAGACGCAGTGAGGCGTTTGAAGTCCGCTGGATGGTCAGCTTGGAAAATTCCAGCATCTCTCTGCAGGCCTGCGTGGCTTGGATACACAGAAACCTCCTGCATTATTATTATTATTATTATTATTATTATGACTACAAGTGTTCCTGGCTCCGGGAATTACTCTCAATCCTGAGTCAGATATTTGTGGTGTTTGTAATATTAATTTTTGGAAATGATTAGACATTTTAAGATTAAAACAAAAATTACATATTTTAGTAAAAGATGATGTTTAGAAATGTTTCATCTACATGTGAATTCACATCAAAATCCTACTGCTTAAATGATTAGTCGATTCATTAATTAGTTAATTGAGAGAAAATGAATCAACAGTTTTGATAATTGATTATTTGTTTTAATTTCTCAACCGAAAATACCAAATATTCTCTGATTCCAGCTTCTCAAATGGGTCTGATTTGCTGTTTTTATATATTGTTGGAAATGTAATATCTTTGGGTTTTTTCCTTCACTGTGATAGAGGGAGGTGCTCGTGGTGAGCAGACGGAGGAGTTTTTTCCTAGATGTGTTTTACTGAAAATCGGTCAGAATACTGAATCTTTCTTCGACTTCCTTAATGTTGTTTTCACTCTTGGAGTCTCCACCGGCATCATAACTTGTAGGAGAAAACTATCGTCACTGTATCCTTACCACACAACTAGAAATCCACCTTAAACATGCAATAAGTGATGTTTTTGGCCACTTGGGGACAGCAGAAACAAGTAGTGAACACAACAGTGACATATCATCACCTTTTAAGTTGATATGTTGAACTTGTAAGCAAACATGCGCTGATTTCCACATCCAGCAGTTACAGAGCATCATGATCATTGATGTGGAGTCATGTTTGTGTCACCTGGTGAATTTAAGTTCAATATTCACTCTTCTTTCAGCTCAGTTTTTGTCACGACCAACTCCTGAGGGAAATATCTGGATCTTTAGCTGCTAAATGCTCCACTGTCTGCTGTTTGCTGCTGAGAAGGTAGTGCACAGTGAGTTTTTACAGCTTTTTCTCTGAAAACGACGCCATGAGAGCACTGAGAGGGAACCAGAACAGTAAATTTACGGACCAGACAGCTAAACAATGAGCTGAAACTCACTATAAAGCTGTAAAACTGAGAGGAGCTGCAGATTCAGCTGATAATTCTCTGTAGGTTCATCTCTACGAGCGACACATTTAACACTCTCACATTGTTTTCACCTCGTCATTGAGACGCTGTTATTATAAAAATATAG
The DNA here is from genome assembly GCA_005408345.1 of Macquaria australasica. NCBI lineage: Eukaryota > Metazoa > Chordata > Actinopteri > Centrarchiformes > Percichthyidae > Macquaria > Macquaria australasica. The sequence continues at coordinate 362,011 of SEMN01000228.1, forward strand.
GTTAGAGCCACTTTAAGTCCTTCTCCAGCAGCTTTTCCATCTGAACTAATCCACATATAGCTTACATAACAGCTGCACATTTGTGACTCGCAATAACTACGCCGTGAGTGCCCACGTCCATCAGAAAGTGGTAATAGTGAGTAAAGGTACGTAGTCAGTTGCTGGTGAGTGCTGGCCCAGTTCAAGCACTGGTTTGTGCTCCTTGGCTTTCTTTGTTCCCACATTATACCACCTGATAATCAGTTATTATGGGGCTATTGTTGTGGAAAGTATTATGTACACAGGAGGAAAGTGATTTTTCAAACTGACGGTACAAAGCAGGCACTGAAAATGTCATCCTGAGCTTTATGAATTTGCATTGGGAAGTCGGAATATCCACTTGTTCCAGATGGGTAAGAACTCTTGGTAAACTGGCTTGTTTGATTCTGTATTCATTACTGTATAGAAGCATCTGAGCAGCTTCGAGCCGTCCACCTTCTGCGACGATGGTTTTGTCTGGCTAAGCAGGGGTCCGTGTGAAGCAGGAAGACTTGGCTTCAGCTAAAGACAAAACACACGGAGGATCACAGGTCTGGACGAGAGCTGAGTCCGTTTGAACGTCGGGTTCCCAGAAGCTTCGATAAAAGCCAGGGGTTCCGGTTATAGTTCAAGAGCGCAGATTGTGTTTGTGTTGCAGCTCCACGCTTTTTACTCCTACATTGTTGTTTCCAGATTAGTTGTAGCTCTGAAAGTCTGAAAAAGGCTCAATCAGCTGTGGAGCGTGATGTATAAAACACAAATAAATAGTGATAAAAAGTAAACAGTTTGGATACTTGATATCTCAGGAGTTTACACAGAAATAATAGAAGCTGGCCTAACATTTACGTTTGGATGTTTACGCCTCTGATATACAGTGTTATTGTCTTGATAAACAGGGAGTGAGCAGAGCTGCACAATAGAAACAGACCTACAGCAGTAAGAGCTGCCGCACTGTTACACTGCACAGCGCTTAACAATGTGCCACTATTCTTCCTTTTGGACAGGAAGTAACCTCAATGTGCCTTTCCTGGTCACAACTTTAAATTAATAATTCAATAAATAAATGTAATATGAAATGGTGTGACCGGAAAGTAACTCTTACTTTCCCACCAGTGTCGCCCCTTCAGGGACAAACCGGTGCCGCCTCCTGTGTTCGGAAAAACCCTTTTGTTTACAAAAAAAGAAATAAATAAATGAGGTGAATTTCTTGTATTTTTCTAGATGCTTGACTCAAGTATTTTCTATTTAGCCCTGTACTGCATTGTCTGCTGTGGTTCAAAGCATGAAATGTGATTTTTAAATTATGTCTCATAGAGGAAATATGAAACACAGATACTGATTATAATAAGCAACTCAAACAACTGACTCATATTCTCTCTCTTCTCCTTTCAAAATGATCGAGATTAATCGGATACCGTAACTGGCTTATGTCAGATGAATGGAACACACACACACACACACACACACACACACACACACACACACACACAGAGAAGCTTCACGTTCAAAGCTCGAGCTCTGACTGGAGTTCTGACTCCAGAAGTTGACATTAGTGTCAGTCTTCCTTAATGGTAAACCAAGGAATTTTCCATTGAGTTGGGATCACGTCCAGTTTTTTTTTTTTTTTTTGCCTGTGTGCAGTTAAAGAGAAGAGGTAGAGCTCTGGAAGGCAGAATTGTTACCAGCATGAGAAAAAATGTTCCTCTTTCTCTGCTTTCTCAGAACAGAAATTGAGCACAAATTACAATAAAATCCTAATGTTTATTATTCGTTTTTTGGTTTCATTTACTGATCACAGAATTCCTCTTGGTTGAAATAGATGTGTTTTTGATATGAGCAGATGTAATAAGGAGGCAGCTGAGTCAAAGAGTTATTTGAGATTTCTGAGCATTTTAGACTTGAGAAGTAAAACTATCCAGGAAAGAAGAAAAAGAGGACGGGGTGGAGTACAGTAGGCTAAGCTAGCAGCTCTGTGAATCTGTACTTAGCTAAATGCCGATGTCTGCATCCTATCGTGGTCGCAGTGGCAACGCTAACATGCAGATGTTTAGCAGGTATAATATTTACGATGTTCACCATCTGAGTTCAGCGTGTTAGCATGCTAACATTTGCTAATTGGCACTAAACACTAGGCCTGCCCCCTGAAAGTCGAAGATTCAAATCATCAGTCAGAGAATTTACAGCTCACAGCAACTTTATACGATCTAGTATATAGCTTTTGTTTGATATCTACAAAAAATGTTGTTGCACATTTCTGATCCCTCGTTAGCGTAGTTGGCACGCATTAGCTCAGAGGGCTAACTTGGCTTGTTGACTAGATTACGTGAATGTCGCGGTCACCCAGAGTTACTATAAAAAATATTGATTAGTGGAGCTTTTGACCATTGCAGTGCCATAAACATGAATAATCAGTGTTTTGTCAGAAAATGTGCTCTTCCCAGGGTGCACACGTCTCTAAAACAACTTGTGGACATGTGACTCCGCTGTGAATGGATTCCAACCTGAGAAATGAACAGTTCAGTGGACATTATTAAGAGCAGAGAGAGAGGATGGAAGACAGGATGAGAGATGGATGAGCATGATGTATGTCGAGAGCTAGAGAGCAAAGAGAAGGTGTTAATCCCTCCTGTGCCAGTAAAGGACGCAGGACGAGGCAGCTGGTTAGTGTCTCCTGCCAGTACTCAGAGGTGGGAGGTAACTAAGTGCATTACTCAAATACTAGTGTAGTTTGAGGTAGTGGTACTTCCTCAAACTACACTAGTATTTCAGAGGGAAATCTTGTACTTTTGACTCCATTTATTTGATGACTGGAGTTGCTAGTTATTTTACAGATACTGATTTTACATTTGGCATGAGGTAATGTCAAAGTATTGCCTGATGGCTGGTGGAAATCTTGAATCTCAAAGTAACCGTTTTGAATAGTTTCTCAATGTTTTTGAATGCAAATGAATGCAAATAGATTTAGAAGATATACAGTGCAAACCTTTTCTGTTTCTCCCCTGTCCTTAATTTCCTTAACTGATGTGAAAGTATAAGTTTAGTTTTCACCTGTTCTAATCTTTTTCACAATTAGTACTTTTACTTTCATACTTGAGTACATTTTACTGCTAATCCTTGTAACGAAAATGTATTTTTTACAGTGTTGCTTTGCTCAGATTGCTCAATTAAATGCTTGATATGTAATCCTTTCTATACTAATAAGGGGTGCAAGAAGTATCGAGATCGTTTACTTAGGTAAAAGTAGCGATACAACATACATATACTCCAAAAATACTCCATTACAAGTAAGTAAGTAGAAGTACAAAGGTATTAGCAGCAACATGTGCTTAAAGTATCCAAAGTAAAAGTATGCATTAACCTGTCTGTTATATTATTAATTTGTAATTATTGATGCATTAACATGTAAGCAGCCTTTTAATGTTGCAGCTGGTCGAGTTGCAACTAATTTACTATAACAGTTCATCATGTTACTTGTTGATCGCATTTTGCATGTAAAATCTTGATTGAAGTAACATTAAATCTGTCAAACAAATGTAGTGGAGTGAAAGGACACTATTTTTCTCTGACATGTAATAGAGTAGAAGTATAAAGTAGTACACAATGGAAATACTCCTGTAAAGTACCTCAAAGTATTATAATATAATGTATTTAAGCACAGTAATTGAGTAAATGTACGTAGTAACTGTATTATTTTCCATGTTAGTTAGATATTTCCTGGTTATACTCTGCTTTCCAAATAGAGCTCATGTTGTTTCATTGATACACATAAAACTTTATTAATCCCAAAGACAAAGTCTCATCTGACCCTCATCCCTCTTGGGATTTCACCCATTTTTTCATGCTAAAGGGTTTTTTTGTGGAGTTTTATATAAATAAAATTAACTTGACCTCTTCTGATCTGTTCTTGTAAAACTGTTAAAATAGTTAAAGTGAAAATGTCTCATCTGCCTCTCATCACAAGCCACACAGCATGGTTCTGATTGTCCACTGACATTTTATTGAAAAAGGAACAATATAATATCATGTACAATAATAATAATAATAATAATAATATTAATATTAATACAAAAATCTGTACATTCCGTGGTTTTGCAGTACATTTGGAAGACGGATACAAAATAACTGCAACAGGGAGGGAGGTATTTACACATGTAGGATCTCTGAAGCCTTGTGGCCTTCCGTCACTGTTGATTTAAAAAAACAAAAACAAAACAAAAAAAACAGGATATAAATTGTATTGATGCAAACTCCTGTGCAGTACATCTTCATATGCCAGGGTTACAGTACATTTGGCTTTGTTGAACCACGCATATTCAAATCTTGCGTTCTCTACTAGAACTACAGCAATACAACAGAGAACAAAAACTCAAGTAGTGTTGATGATGTAGTAGGCCGATCTGTAGTCCGCATACAGCCAAAAGAGAAAATAATTTACTTGGAAATTTGATATTTTTTGCAAGCAAACATTTTGCAGCACAACCATTTCAATCTCCAATCATAACACTGTATCAGATTCAGACATTAGAAAGGAGATCTAGCACTTTTAGCACGAACCACTTTATATTTTATAACCTTTTTAAAGCAAGTTTGGCTTTAAAAATCAACCTTTTGGTTCAAGTTGACACCATAAAAATCCCCCAAACATGAGTGGGCCACTAACTGAATTGTTGTTTTAGTTCAGCAGACACTATAGAACTTGTGATTCTTGTTTACTGTCCTCTACAGTAAAGCATTTTTGACTTTCCAGATTAAGGCTTGATGAAGTGGCTCAAGATAAAGATGATCAATGTAAAAAAAAACTGTACACACATTCTTGAAAAACAAACCTTATTTAAACATCCTAACATTCTACTTCTCTGTACCAAATCTAACCAGGTGTTGTTTTCAAGAAACGCATAACTATGATAATACTCTTTGGCATTTTTTATCAACTGTAAAAAAAAATAAAAGAAAAACAGAAGCAACATCATAGCAGCACTTTTAAGAACATTCAGATTCTCATATTACCCCGGTCTCTGTTTAAATTAATGATTTTTCTGTCAGTTTGATGCCGTTAATACTACCATGCTCTATCTCTTGACAGGAGCAGGCATGTTTCTATCAGTCTGACCAGCAATGAACAGTCTCTCAGATCAATAACTGCAAAGGTTTAAGCAGAAGATCAGAAAATCAGTGCTGTCAAGTCAGAAAAGTTTTCTACAAGCTGTTTGACCTTTTGTTGCATAAAAGCTTTTGGTGCAATTTCTTTAGACTTCTGTGATGTCTGCTATGAGACCAGCTCATGAACAAATACTCTACTTGTACCTTCTTTGTTCCAGACATACCCTTCGTGTACTCATGGGTTCTACGAGAAAGCACAAAGTTTAACCTCCACTATTTTCTAGCAGCACTCTAGCAGAACATATTCTAACTATAAAAATCACCTTTCTGATAGTGTCTTGTTCATGCCGGACAGAGAAACTGAGACATGCCTGCAATTTTCAAGTCATCTCAACAACCTCCTTCCTCTCTGTCACCTTGCAGTCACCAGACACTGAGCACACGTTCATGGGGACTTCATGGAGAGTTCTTCCTGCAATATGCTCATGGTTCATAGTGCTGTGTTTTGTCATACTGTATGTCGTCAAAGTTCAAGCAGATGCTTACATACAAAGTCCTAAACCTTGCCGCTTCCCACAGCAGTACCGTTCGGCTTGTCCTCTACCCAAGGCCCAGCATGGCTCGTTGTGCCTTTTGGAGCAGAGAGGTGATTTTAGAAAATCTCTTATCTGAGGTCTGATGTCTGAACAGTCATATTTCTGATTCTCGTCTCAGAGGCCGGGGCTCTAGCGGCACTGTGGCTTGGCTGTGTTCAGTCTCTGAGATGTTGTCCGTCTGGGTGCCGTCGGGCCCAACGCTACCCCCGTTCCCCTCATCTGTGTCCTCTTTGTTCTCCAGCGCCATCTCGTTTTCGTAGCAGAAGGAGTTGGAGTTTGAGAGAATGTATTTTTTCTCTGCAAGGTCTCTGGCACTGCACAGAGGGGTGCTCGGCACCTCATATGTCTTATGGAAGCGGGAATAGTCCACCTTGTAGTAGTTCTTCTCCTCAAAGAGAACTGGCTCGAACCGATGGCCCCAGAGGATCTCGCTGGCGACGTAGGAGCTGCGGCATTGCGTGGTCATTGCGGTTGCCTCAACCATACCCTCCAGGATGACCACGATTTCAAACTCCGAGTTCTCCAGGTCCTGTTTGCTCATGTCGTAGAAGGGGCTGTCCTCATCGATCTCGTGGACGATGGTGATGGGAGATACCAGGAAGATGCGGTCGACTCCGCTGTCAAAGCCCACATCTATGTCCATCTGGTCGAGGGGGATGTACTCCCCCTCTGCTGTTGTCCGGGATTTCAGAAGTTGCGCCCTCACATGCGCCTCAACCAGGTGGCTCTTCCTTAAGTTTCCCACACGCCACATCAGGCAGAGCTTGTTGTCCCTCATTGCCACTGTGGCGTTATGGCTAAAAATCAATGTTTCATTCCTCTTCTTGGGCTTTGCCATTTTTGCCATGACAGCGCCAATGATGAAGGCATCAATAATGCAGCCCACGATGCTTTGGAAAACCACCATGAAGACAGCGACAGGGCACTCGTCTGTCACGTATCTGTAGCCGTAGCCAATAGTAGTTTGAGTCTCAATGGAGAACAGGAAGGCAGCGGTGAAGCTGCTCACGTTGGAGACGCACTTCTGGGCGTCATTTTCTAAGTCCCCGTGGAAGATGGCCACCAGCCAGAAGACGCAGCCGAAGAACAGCCACGACAGGAGAAAGGCGAGGCAGAAGATGATGAACATCCACCTCCAGCGGATGTCCACGCACGTAGTGAAGATGTCAGCCAAGTACCGCTGACCTTTCTCGCTCACGTTGATGAACTGAACGTTGCAGTGACCGTCTTTCTTTACAAATCTGCTTTGCGGCTGGTGCCTCGTGTGCACCTTGCCCTTGCCGTTCCCGTAGCCGTTGGGTACTGCCATAGTGGCAAGCTTCATGCCGTCCTCCTCTGATGACACAATGCTGTAGCGGCTGGCTCGCACGCTTCCCATCACCTCAGTCTGGGAGGGCTGTGCTGCTTCTGCTTTGGAAAACAGTCTGAGTTTCTGGAAAAACCGTTGGAGAAACAGTTTTGAAACACTTCTGGGGGACCAACTCAGAGAGGAAATGGTGACAAAATGAGGCGGGCTGAAGGGACTCTTCAGCCTCACTGGCCCCTAGATGGAGTGCAACAAGAGGAGGGTGAAGTGGTCACTCCTCTTTCATCAGCTGACTGGACCTCATCAAGTTCATCTGCTACATGAAAACAGACAGAAGACATCTGTTAGTCAATCCAGTTCCAGATAAATCGGATAAACTTTTATAAAATAATGTTCAGGGCATTTAATGACAAAAAAAGTAATGTTAGAACTAATAACTCTATCAAGTCAGACATGTGTGCAGCCTGAGAAAAACCATCAAAAACTTTATACCCAGGGTCAGCAAAGCTCGTCTGCCTGTGCCAACAATATTTCATCCAGTTATGACAAACGACAACAGTGTTATTTAACCCTGATCTAACATTTCAACGTTCACTGAGAGAGGCCACCCTGTAATTGCATGCAGGTCCCGTTATTGGTCATTTACAAAGTCGACTTGTTTTTCTTGGCTGCCCTGCACTGACTTGATCATTTCTTGCTGGATTGTGGGTTACAGCACTTCTACAGGATCCCATGAACTGATGGTTTTGCACTACTGAGGGATCAAGTTAAACATTTTAACAGAGAAAGCTTGGTTATGCAGATCATTTTTCTTAGTGTCAATCTTTTGAAAAATATACTGTAAAAAACTGAAAATGCACCGCAAGTTTATAAATTGAACCAAAACAACATCCAGTCTGGATTTCAAGCTGGATTGTTTATCACATTCCTTGCAAACGTCTGTCTTATTGCTCAGTGGTGCATTATTAATGCACATTTTCACATGTAATGCCTTCTCAAAATCAAGAAAGATGGGAGATGTTTTACATGTACAGCTTAATTTTGAAGCAGTTCTTTTGTCATCAGCACCCACCATCTTGAAACTTTAAATTTCCAAATTCTCATCATAGGTAGCACTTTTAGCTTTTATGAAGCAGTTCATCAGTGATCTGCTACAATACTTTATAAATGTCATCACGTGAGTCTCATAGGTTTAGTGTACTGTTATTTTAAAGAAGCTTTAAGGGAACGTGTGAGCTTTGTCTTTGGCTGTGCAGAAGAGATGCACAGCTTGTTGACTCTGAGAGCCCTCAGGGATTTCTTGTCTCTGCTGTTATAATGGCTGTCCTGAGAGGATTCTCCTCCTGGCGCAGCTAAAACACTACTCATTAGTTTTGGCTGTCCTAGCAACAAACTCTAAATCGACCTGCTGCAGTCTCACTGCATTCTCGTTTTGTGTGTGTTTTGTTAGGATGGATTTCTCTCTGTGGCATGAGAGTTAAGAATGTGGAATCTTGTAGTGAAAACTAAGTTATTCAGTCCTGCACTGTGGTGTGACCACAGCTGTAAGTCACTGAGTCATACTGTAGTTTCATACATTCAAATAGTAAAACTGGCTGATGCAACATGTCTGCCAGGTTTTGACATAGAATTGCATATTTGTATAAAGTTTCAAAACAATTATACAAGCATATCCAAGTAGCATCTACTTCACATGCACTGTTGATCCTGATTAGGGAGGATGCTGTATTGCTAATCAATGTGTAAACTCTTCTCAGATGATGGCTGATATGTAAACATTACAATAAACAGCAGGTTTTCTTTCTTTTCCTAAGATTAATTATACGCAGCCATGTCTATACTTCAAAATGAGCAGTACTCTGAGAGAAAGTGGTGGACAAAATTCCCTAAATACATAGCACAATAATAATAATTACACTTGTTATTATTATGATGTAATCATTATACTTATATAGTCTTGTGTTTTTAAGCAGTAGCCTGTTATTAAACAGTATCTGGCTGTTAGGAGACAGACAGAGCTGCTCTCAGAATGCACCAAATGCCAGCGACAAATGTTAACAGGTGCGGGGGGAAAAGGAGCTGACTTCTGATGCAATCATCCACACACACCCCTCAGACTGAGACACACATGCACGTTTCATTTCCAACTCCGTCTATCATAAAATTAGGGATATATTTTAAAATCTTAAAATAACACGCGCCACGGAATAGGACCGAATAGAGTGAAATCTTTGGCGGGTCTTACGACAGTTGTGGTAACAGAACTCGTGCGTAAAAGCCAGGAAGTCGGCGCGTCACGGAGAATAAAGTAAACCATCACAAGTTAACATGAGCAGCTGTTTGGCAAAAGATAAGTTCTGACACGCGTAAGGCAATTATTAAGGGCATCACATCTCATGTTAAAGCGCAAGAGGAGTAGTTTTATAAAGGCAATAGTTTGAACTCATGCTTCCTCTACCTGTTCCTCATTTGTGGGCCGGTTGGATTCAGCTTGCTGAAATATAATCCAGACGTTTTTTGACCTTCGTTATCCTCGGAGTCGTTTCCGCGCGCTTGTTGTTTGTTTTGGACGAACAAGATTCAAGTGTGAAACTTCCCTCACATCTCTGGAGGACCGGTCTCGATAATGTGCCTCGCGATGAGTTCCCCCACAGCATTTTAAATAGCACTCACCGGGACGGCCCGCCCCCCGCTCACCGCCCCGGCCAATGGAGAGAGGAGGGGAGCGCACACTGTCAAACAGGCGCAACACTCTGTTGTTGTGTATTTTTGTGTGTTTGATCAATACGACTGATGTGTACACGACACAACATGGAAGCAGAGAGCAATTTGACGCTAATTGACAGATTACACTAAATCTCAAACAGGGGTTCAATTAAGATGGGAGGTCATGGAGTTAAAAAAAACAGAAATAAAAATAAATATCAGAAAAGCATAAATTTCGCCTTTTTCCTTAAATCAGGTTAATATTACTACGACTTAATAGATTTATAACAAACGTACAAGTTACATAATGTATAAATTTAGGTCCAACTCTGCAAAAAAAAGTTCAAATAACCAGAAAGTTTTACTATAAGAAAACAGATAAGCTACAACTTTAAACATGAGTGAGACAAAGTTTAATAAAAAGTTAATTTTTTTTTTGAAAAATCCTTCTTTCCAGAGATCCATGTCAAGACAATAATTGATCTTTTCTCTGCAGAGGCATTAAAATCCTCCAAAAAATAAATGTGACCTCTGCGCTTGTTACCACCTGCTGCTGGCAGTGTGCAACCCGACTGCCCATCACCCTTATTTTTGTGATATCCGTTGTTTTATAAATCTTATTTTTTTAATGTGGATATGGAAAATGTGTTCTGTCGGAAAGAATGACTCACTCAATAAAGGCCTACATGCCTGTATTATGATATGACGGTCTTTCTCCACTGAGCTATCAAGTTGCTTCGGATGTTTAGACTATGCATCTGTTACCCTATAATTTTAGGTCAGGCTGTAGCCGTGTTGTCTTAAAGCCATTGATTAAACCATTCTTCCTGCTTACTAATTCATGATAAACATTAACCCACAACTACATGTTTTTCAAAAAGGCTTTTGAACAGCTCGTTTTTCCCTGTAAGTCTTATTTTTAGTTCTGGTTATTTATAGCAGCACATGTATTTAGCCCAAACCACCTGTGTCAGTGAACTGTGCACGTGAGTGTGTGTGTGTGTGTGTGTGTGTGTATGTGTTTGCTTTCCATGCCCAATTTCCAGCAATAAAGAGAGCGATGCATGCAGTAGCCAGTGCTGTGTGTGGACCACAAGGTGGAGAGCTGGAGACTGGAATTAACCAGTGATTGCCTCCCACACACACAGCTCTGTAATGTGAGCAAGCAGCAGACAGCAGCACAAGACGGAGGAGGAGGAGGACACTGAATCTGAACCTTTCATGCAACTTATGTCACTGCAGCAACAGCATCTGGAGGATCAAGATGAATTGTGTAAACATGGTAGAATATTGATGTTAATAACGGTAAAGATCATAATTTTTACGATGCAATAGGAAATATTTTTCTACATTTTTGCTCAAATGAGCCTATTATTAGGCTGTTAGACTAATGAATGAATGACTGGTTGCTGAAATTTCTGTTTTTCAAAACTCACTTCTCAGACTATGCATCTATTTTAGACAAGTCCTCCAGCCTTAACAACCAATTATGGAGTGACGCCTGCGAGCTAGTTCAAGCTGTCAGCTGGAGCTGCACTGCTATACACGTGACATACCTCACTCTCCTCAACCATCTACCAAACACACCCTCTCAATCTGGCGCTCTATTTAAGCTACACAAAGGGTCCCATCTCTCCCTCTGCCTGTCAAAGCTACTGCTGCCCTGCATCAGTATCACTGCCTGTTCTTTCACCCCAGCATCCACCTGCAGGCTCTGGCTAGGGGGTTTAAGATTTTTGCTCATCACTCCCCCAAAATATCTATGTAAAGATATCTGCGGGGAGTGATGAGGTCGGAGCCTAGACGCCAAACTCTAGCTATGTTCTGCTGCTGTAATAAACATTTCAAACGTGTGTAATCTGACTGAAATCATGTTTGTCTTTGCTTCTAAAGGCCCATAAGAGCTTTGCAGAAGCTTGACAAGCTTGACGATTGACAAACTTATGCAACAGGCTAGTACTGACGGTAAAGTTGACGGAATTAAAGTGACTGTACTGGCTCTGGTCACATTGCCCCCCCCATACCTGATGTGGGCTTCACCTCCGGCCCTTAGATATACATTTTGGGAAATACTCCTCTTTGCTATGTCTTCGCTCTGAGCAGTTTCCAGGCACCCAGGAAGTTACTGTGCCTAGACAAGAAGTAGTCTGGCATATAACTCCCTGTAACACGTCGAATTGTTGTTTTTACGCTTCGTTTTTGTACGAATTAAACAAACAAGGTATAATAGTATATAATATATAATAGCCAGGCTAGCTGTTTCCAGTCTTTGTGCTGAGCTAAGCTAACCGGCTGCTGGCTGTAGCCTCATATTTAACTGACTGTTCGTCTCAAAACAAACTTTGCTTCAATCCCAGTCCAGCTTCCAAACGTGAAGTCAGGTTTTGTTTAAAAGCAGCTGTGGCCAAAAGCTGGTCGGTGCCAGCATGAAGGAATCGGCGTGAAATATATTTTTCCTGATACGCTGAAAGTTTGACATTATTTGGGTTTTTGTGTTATTTTGGTTACTGGCCTTTTCAATATCACATAGATTTCACAAACGTTCCAACTCTCTGGGGGTCGGGTCTGTTGGCCTTTCTGGAATATCTATAACTAGATGCTGAAAATGAGACTGGTCAGTGGGTTAGCTGCTGAACTTAGTAGTCGATTAGCTGACATGGAAGCTTATTAGGACTATTTGTTTGGCTATGGCTGCATCCTCTCACCCTAAACATATTTATTTCTTCCCCCTCTGACCCAGAAACAGTTTTCCCCCCCTTTAAAAATCAGTAATAATAATCATCCCAGTTGTAGTATTTTTGTCAGATGATGACTCGGATTTCAGTGGAGAATTGCACTTTTAAATAGGCCAAGTCTGATTCAGCCCTGTGACTTGTTGTTATTGGAGTGGAAGTTTTCAATAGAACTTTTGGTTTATTTACAACTTGGTCTTTTTTGTTTTGTTTTGCTGGTGACTAGAGAGGAAGCAGTGTTTTTAAAAGTCCTGCTGTGGTCAGCTCTACTTTCAGGTATCAGCCTTGTTACTGTTAACTCATCTCTTCCTACAGCCGTAGTGGAGCTGTGTTTGAGCTGTGTTAAGTTGCTGATGATGCATTTCCTGCTGTCTCTTCACATTAAAAGTTGTCCTCCGGTGAACCTGCAGGGTTTAGGCTTTTATTTGATGCGGCTATTGTATACTGTAGGAAAAGCAATGCATTTGTCAAAGAGGTAGTGGAATTTCATTAGTGGTGCTGCTCTTCAATACCTTTCTCTTACCTTTTATGTATGTACACACATCATGGCTGCCAGAGTTGTATTGCTGGATTTCTTTGGCAAAGATATTTGCAAAATTAATTTACCTAGTCTAAGGTATTATAATGTATACTGGTATAATATAATATATAGTGTTGCTTTTTAATTCCATCTCTCTAATTTCTTTGTAGTTTCTTTTCTGTTTTGTGCTGTTGTAACGTGAATTTCTCCCCTGGGGATCAATAAAGTCTCATTTTATCTAATGAAAATGGTTCTACACAACAAAATATGGATATATATTTGGCACTATTTGGTCAGCAGATCAGTTTTGAATGATATAGTAATGGTAAAAGAAGACACGCCTTCTGTGAGCTGCAGGTGAAGGGCAGGTTCCTCAAGGTATAAAACACCTCTTACCTTGCCTTGATATACTATGGAAAATCACCTGGTGCAGGCACAAGGTCGCGGATGCTCACGGGCCAGTTTGGCGCAACAGAAATAAGGGCATCACAGTAAATCAACACTGTCGTGATCGCTGTGCCTGAACAACATCATGAGCTTTGGATTGATCTATTGTGGATAGATGATAAAAAGAATACATGTTTTTAATAGGATTACACAGTGATGCAAATCAAAGCAGCACGTTATGAAGCAGCATCTGGTCACTTTTGTCTGTCTGGTTACTTGACATCAAAGTGACCTTCTCCGATCAGAGCTTTTGTTCTTCGACAAGAACCATGATCCATCTGACACAGATACATGATTATTACAGGAGGTGAAGACACAAACCAGACATTTAAACATCACTTTATTGAAATTGTTGACACTGGTATTGTCCTATAGGCGATAATGTTTGAATATTTTATCAAATCTGCTAATTTCAACAAAATTAGAAATACATTTGGTCAGTCTGTTAGAACAGATCCTCATATTCTTCATGTTCATAAAATATTCAAGGATGTTAAATATTGTTTGTCATTTACAAAAATCTAAAACAAGATAAGACGAGAAGGTTTGATGAACCGGTTTTGAATAGCTTGACTTCCTGGTAAAACAAATGGGATTCCACCACCACAAACATAAAGAAAACTTAACATTTTACATGTGTTTCATAAACTGACGACTTTACTCATAATAAGGGACATTTTTGTAGACACCCCTGTGACTAAAGAATATGTCCTGATAGTGAGTCAAAGTCATAACATGAAGGTTTAAGGATACATGAAGGATCAAATGTAGTGTTGCATAACTAAGATACACACAAGTTTTGGTCTTATTGTATTTTCTTTTCACATCATTGTTTTTTACACTTAAACAATATAAAAACAGTTGACAAAACAGTCTCACCACAAGGTCCATTTAGTAGCTATTCTGGAGCTTCGACTGTATCACATGATCTTCCTCAGCTGATTGCCCAGTTGTTTTGGAATTGTAGATGTTCAAATTTCCATTTTTCTGAACATTTTAAGGACTTTTCATCCATGTTGGCTTATAGGATGAGACTGAAAGTTCATTCTTGACCTTGAAAACAGCAGTTGACAAAACAATCTCACCACAAGGTCCATATAAATTAACTGCATCTAGTCTTTTATTGTTTTCTTAAGTCTACAATAACCTTAATCTGAATATTACAATAACCCTATAAAACCTTAATAAAACGTATCTATATTTCAAATAATAAGCCTCTGTACATTATAGGTTTTGTATTCTTTCTATGTTGTTGCTTTTAAATGTTTAAAGTGACACTCAACCAAGTATTTATATTTTGTGTATCAAATCCTGACTACCTGTAGGCTTAAAAGGTGGCTGTTTGTAGTTTAGCCGTGGTCAGTTTAAATACATGTAACAGTGAATTCTAATAGTGACCAGGTTTAACGAAAGAGAAAAGGTGTAAAAATATCCATATAAACTTCCCAAATCACTCCTGCAGCATAATTACATGTCTCCTCTGCTTAGTATATTTGTAACGTTCATGTTTTCTCCAAAATATTGATAAATGCACTTGTTCTATCTCATATCCTCACACAAGCTTGTATATGCTTTCCGTTCATTCATCAGTCTTAATTCCTGTTGTAGTTTATAGTTTGGGTCTTAGACACGTCACTCGACAGTTACTCTCTCAATATACATATACAAAGTTCTCCTGACCAATGAAAGAGTAGCAGGTGGGATGTATTAATAGAGCTGGTTAAGGCGTGGTGAGTCAGCCTTGCTGCCTATTTGTCCCAGTGGCCAATTGTAGTACTACAGCTCAAATGCATTTCCCCCATAGATAGCCTATGTGCTGGATGAGCAACTTTCATTGGAATGAATGGGCGCCATCTTTCTAGCCTACAAGGCATGAGGCTTTGATACTCAAGACAGATTTTTGCTGGAGCGTCATTTTAAACAAGCGTCACATGCTAAAAAAGACAGATGCGAGAACTTTCAACATTCTTTCAGTCAATGAGATTCAGTAGCATCCTCAGTATTCCTCTTTAGCAGTGAAGAAATGGACAATTACCACAATGTTTGTCCACCTGAAACATCAAGGCTCTGCGGCTCTGCTTTTATATTTCTTGGCTTGAGAGGTCATTTGGCAGAGTCAAAGTGTCTTGATATTGATTGTCTGCTTGAGATGTTAAAACATTTGATTCAAGGTGACTATCATTCACAAGTTCCACAGTTACTGTTGGGGGTTTCAGAAGTTTTTCGTGATGATTTTGCCGCTGTGACCTTGGAGAATGACGTGGGGAATATCGGGGAGAGGGCCACAGCTGCTTCTTGTGGTCGTACTCCTCAGCGCTGACCTCAGGCACAAGCACCTTTGTGGTGTGATTGAACAAGATGTAGTCCACTCTGTAGTGCTTCCTGCTGACCCTGATCATCTCCTGGAACAGCTGACCCCAAAGGATTTCAGCTGGAGTGTACGAGGTTCGGGTCTGATGCAGCATACCTGTGGAGTCGTCCGTGTAGGTAAAAGACACCACAAGCTCAAAGTCTGCTTTCCGCAGATCTACCAAACTCATCTTGTACAGAGGGCTGCCGGGTTCGATCCTGTGGAAGATGGTGGTAGGTGTGACCAGGATGATGTCCCTCTGCTGGATGACCAGATCTTCGTAGGTCACATCCATTTTCCCTGTGGCATGCACTGTGGAGCAGACGATCTGAGCGCGAGCCGTCCCCTCCACCAGGTGGTGCCTGCGGAAGTCCCCGACTCTCCAGGAAAGACACAAGTAACCATCACGAAGATTGATGACAGCGCAGTTGCTGAAGCCTACCGTCTGCGCCCTCTTTCTGGCTGAGGCCATTTTGGCGACAACAATTCCAATGACAAATGTGTCGATGAAGCAGCTGATGACATCTTGTACAGTGACGATGATAATGGCAATCATGCAGTTCTCTGACATTCCTCTGAAACCGTAGCCAATGGTGGTTTGAGTTTCAAGCGAGAAGAGGAAAGCAGCTGTGAAGCTGCGCACCTCGTACACACAGGGATCATTTGTGTTTTCTTTGACGTCACCGTGAGCGAGAGCGATGACCCAGTAGAGGATGCCGAAGAAGAGCCAGGACAGGATGTAAGACAGGGCAAAGATCAGGAACATCACCCTCCATCTGATCTCCACCAAGGTGGTGAAGATGTCAGTCACAAACAGCAGCCACTCCTCTGGAACATGGCGGAACACAACATTACAGTTGCCTTCTTTGCGTACGTAGCGGTATTTCTTTGGTTGAGGTCCATTCTCAGTCCTCACACTGATGTCATCGGTGGGGCTCACTGATGTATATTGTTTATGCATCTTCCAGAGTCTGTAGGGAAGATAGCAAAGAACCTTTAGCTATTTTATTCATCAGCGTCACTTAGTAAATATCAGGCATTATCAACACATTGACTTTGAGCCTTTACTTTAAAGCCACTGTGTAGGATTTTATGTGTTCATAGACAGCATTACTGTCTGCTACAAGGTCTGTTTTGATACTACCACTGGAGGGTGCTATAGTTAGAAAGGGGTGCTATAGTTAGAAATCTTTTTCAGAAAATACTCAACCAACACTCACATTGTTTTGTTTAGTAACAGGATATTTTAGTTCAGGCCAGACGTGGTTTCTAATCTTAGGTCACAAATTATTGAGTCGGTATCCATCCTGCATTTACCTTGCAACCCAGGTGTAAATCAATCCCTGATCAGGGTCCCAAATCTGCAACTGTCTAACATGTCAGTTTGGACTGAGAGCTTTGTAGTTGTTTTGTAGTTCAACTGACCCAAAACACTGAGAGAAGGTCATTAGTGTAATGCAGGTCATGACAGCAGGAGCAGACAGACGACTCGGCAAACGAGACCAAACAGCTACTGAAAGCTGTCTGATCTCTGACCCACATGATGATGTAGGAGTCCACATTTTCAACACAAATACACAAATCTGACACAGAAATACAGATTTTGTCGTGGCCATATGTAAGCTTCTCTACCAATTAAGAAGAGTGTTGTAGAAATACACTATTTTTTTTTGGTTCCATATCCCTCTTAAAGCAAAATGAAGCCTAAGATTGCATATGTTCTGTAGCATTGTAAAGGCACAAAGTCACAGAATAGGACATGTATTGACTACAGCCAGTTTGTGAGTTACAGCTCTATTTCATTGACTCTACTGCTGATTAACAATTGAGTGCATGTGTTTCCACAGTTGGAAAAGGAAATCTGCGAAAATATAAATACAGTAAACAAAAATCTGTTTAATTGCAGAATGTTTTGATGCTGCAACTTCTGCATAGATCATTCAGAATACTCCCAAAGGGCTTTCCCTGTTGCTAATACAAAAAAACAGCCATTCACCTAAACCAGTCTTGCCCATTTTCCACCTTTTTTTTTTTTTTCCAGCTGCTATTGTTGGAGGAAACAATTAACAGCAGAGTCTTCCATGTATCAAAAACATTGGCTGATCACTGGAAATCTCCAACCTCTTGCTCTCCTTCCTGTAGCATTGAATATAAATACATAATGAGCAGCACTTTGACAACAAGAACAGTAAGACGGGATGAAAAAAAAGTCACTGACAAGGGAAAAAGAGTATGTTGTGTTGCTGGTTTGTTTTTTTCTGTTATGGGTTATACTTTAATTTCATTCACATGTTTTCTTTCATATTTTGTCTCCCATTTAGTTTTTTCGTCTGTACTGTGATTGCTCTGGAGGTCTATTGTTAAGATAGCAATCTGGGAATGTTTACCATGTATGATTTTCTTTTTCCTGCCTCTTTGTACTGTGTCAATACATTTACTCATAATGGGGCAGTTTCCTGGAGATACAAAACCCATTGCAACAGTCCTTGCTTGGGCTGATACTTTTCTTCTGCTGCTGATGTGCCACTTTATGTCACTGATTTTTTTTTTTAAACCAAGGACACCTAAGGTGCGACTCACACCTGTACTCCACTGATCGCTAGCAGTTTTAGAAATATCTCCACTCTACGTTTAATGCATCTCCGCTGATGGATTTGACAAAATTCCTTTTGGGCAGAGGCCACAGTGGAATAAGCACATTAAAAGTCAATTTTCTACTGTTTTATCAGTGTAGGACGGAAGCATTTGCTGATTAAAACAGTTAAAATTCTGTAAATGCATCAAATTTTGCACTTTATTTCTACTTAATCTGTTTAGTGACAAGTGGTCTGTTGTTGTGCCACAGGTCTTTTGCCCCAGTAACGTTAAACTCTCTGTAAACATATAATAATGTTTCCTTGCAAAGGTTTGCTGTTGTCCAAAGCAATGGCCCAAGACCTTTTTTTTTTTTTTTTCTGGGTGGAGGTCAAAGAACTGTCAGAGGGCCAATAAAGGAAGCGCCACAGGACTGAAAGGGTCTAAGTTAGCAGGGGAAAAATGAATGTGGAAACTGGAATAGTGTCATGGTGCGATCACAGGCAGAGGAAGGATCAATCACAGCCAAACCACTGAGAGCATCCTCTACGCCCAAAACAAATGGGGTTTGAATCACCGCTATCTGACTGAGTGAACTGGGCTCCAGTCACAGACTCCACTTTCTCCTGGCTACAGCGAACATCACCAATGCCAGACTGTGGAGCTCACTCCATGAGGTCATAGAAATAATGTCCTATTAGCTTCCCATAATCCCTCCCTAAATACCCTGATATGGGCGAAAGGAGAAAAACGCAGCATCCTGGAAAACCAAGAGACGCTGAGTGACTGTTGCATTCATAGGTTATTAGTCTGACATCAATCCTCTATCTGCCAGACATATCATTTTCTTTGAAGAATAAAAATACTTTTTTGCAGACTTTTTGCAGTTATACTTCCTCAGTATTACTATACAGGTGTGTCAAAGTTACTTTATCTTGCTGCTTTTACAACTTTGAATGGTTGTGTAAATTTCACTCGCAGTTATTTTAGAACTAGAGCTGCAATGGTTAGTCGATCGACATAAAATGATTTGGCAACTCTTTTCATTATAGATCAATTGTTTAATTCATTTTTGGCTCTCTTGGTTGGTGCACCGCTTTGGTCCAGACGGAAATATCTCAACGTCTACAAGATGGACTGCCATACAATTTTGAACACGCATTCATGGTCCTCAGAAGATGAATTCTAACGACTTTGGTGATCCCCTGACTTTTCCTCAGGCACCTCCATGAGGTTGACATTAATCCATCCATCCATTTTCTTCCGCTTATCTGGGGCCGGGTCGCGGTGGCAGCAGGTTAAGCAGGGTTGTCCAGACATCCCTCTCAACGCTTTCCAGCTCCTCCTGGGGGACCCCAAGGTGTTCCCAGGACTGGTTCTGGTGTTCTGGGTCTGGCCCGGGGCCTCCTACCAGTTGGACGTGCCCGGAAAACCTCTAAAGGGAGGCGTCCAGGAGGCATCCTAATCAGATGCCCGAACCACCTCAACTGGCTCCTTTCGATGCGAAGGAGCAGCGACTCTACTCCGAGCTCCCTCCGGATGTCCGAGCTCCTTTCCCTATCTCTAAGGGTGAGCCCAGCCACCCTGTGGAGGAAACTCATTTCGGCCGCTTGTATCTGCGATCTCATTCTTTCGGTCACTACCCAAAGCTCATGACCATAGGTGAGGGTTGGAACGTAGATCGACTGGTAAATCGAGAGCTTTGCCTTCCGGCTCAGCTCCCTCTTCACCACCACGGTCCGGTACAACGCCCGCATTACTGCTGATGCTGCACCGATCCGCCTGTCCATCTCACGCTCCATCTTACCATCACTCGTGAACAAGACCCCGAGATACTTGAACTCCCCCGTCTGGGGCAGTAACTCACCTCCAACCCAAAGGGGGCAGTCCACCGTTTTCCGGCTGAGAACCATGGCCTCGGACTTGGAGGTGCTGACTCTCATCCCAGCCGCTTCACACTCGGCTGCAAACCGCCCCAGTGCATGCTGAAGGTCACAGCCCGATGAAGCCAACAGAACCACATCATCCGCAAAGAGCAGAGATGCTATTCTGAGACCACCAAACCGGACACTCTCCTCCCCCCGGCTGCGCCTTGAAATCCTGTCCATGAATATCACAAACAGAATTGGTGACAAGGGGCAGCCCTGGCGGAGTCCAACACCCACTTGGAACGTGTTTGACTTTGTGCCGAGAATGCGGACACAGCACTCACTTCGGTTATATAGGGACCGGATGGCTTGTAGCAGCGACCCCGGTACCCCATACTCCCGCAGTACCCCCCACAGGACCCCCCGGGGGACACGGTCGAAAGCCTTCTCCAAGTCGACAAAACACATGTAGACTGGATGGGCAAACTCCCATGAACCCCCCCAGCAGCTCTGCAAGAGTAAAGAGCTGGTCCACTGTGCCATGGCCAGGACGGAATCCACATTGCTCCTCCTGGATCCGAGGTTCGACAATCGGTCGTAGTCTCCTTTCCAACACCCTGGAATAAACTTTCCCGGGGAGGCTGAGCAGTGCGATACCACGGTAATTGGAGCACACCCTCCGGTCCCCCTTTTTGAAGACGGGAACCACCACCCCGGTCTGCCACTCCACAGGCACTGTCCCCAACCTCCATGCGACACTGAAAAGGCGTGTCAGCCAAGACAGCCCAACAATGTCCAGAGCCTTCAGCATCTCAGGGCGAATCTCATCCACGCCTGGCGCCTTGCCACCAAGAAGCTCTTTGACTACCTTAGAGACTTCTGCCAGGGATATGGGTGAGTCTTCCCCCGAGTCTTCAAACTCTGCCTCCTCCACTGAGGACATGTTGGTCGGGTTGAGGAGTTCCTCAAAGTGCTCTTTCCACCGCTCGACAAGAGCGGGTTAGCAGCTCTCCTCCCCTGCTGAACACGGCCTGGGCCAAGCCCTCGTCTAACGGTTTTCCAGAACTTCCTTGAGGCCAACCGAAAGTCCTTCTCCATAGCCTCACCGAACTCCTCCCACACCCGGGTTTTTGCTTTGGTGACCACCGAGGCCACCGTCCTTCTGGCCTCCCGGTACCTGTCCGCTGCTTCAGGAGACCTCTGGGCTAGCCAAGCCAGAAAAGCCTCCTTCTTCAGCTTAACGGCTTCCTTCACCGCCGGTGTCCACCAGCGGGTTCTAAGGTTGCCGCCTCGACAGGCACCGACGACCTTCTGACCACAGCTCCTAGCAGCTGCCTCAGCAATGGAGGCTTTGAACATGGCCCACTCTGTTTCCATGTCCCCAACCTCCCCCGGGATACGCGAGAAGTTCTTCCGGAGGTGGGAGTTGAAGGTCTCGCGGACATTGACATTAATGGTTTTGAGTGAAATATCTTAACAGCCTTTGGATGGACTGTCATGAAATTTGGTACACACATTTATGTTCCCATTCAGATGAATTGTAATAATTCCGTAACCTTTCATCTAGTGCCATCATCAGGTCAAAGTGTTGATTTGTCCAGTACTTTGGTTGACAACCAAATACCTGCAAAACTAATGACATTCCCATCAGCCTCAGCTGTACTTTGTGTTAGAGCTAATTAGCAAATGTTAGCATGCTAACACACTAAACTAAGATGGTGAACATGGTAAACTTTACTTGCTATACATCAGACTGTTAGCATTGTCATCGTGAGCATGTTAGCATGCTGACATTAGGCTAAGTACAGCCTCACAGAGCTGCTAAACATGGCTTAGTTAGTTGCAGCACTATTTACTAATTTCTTACAGGCCCAATACATAAAATATGAAGATAGTGATTTCATAGATTATTTTAGTACAGTGAAAGTAATTCAATGAAGTGCAAAAATAAATATAAAAGTATATCATACTACAAATCAGTGATGGAGCTACTGTTCATACAGTAGTTCTGCTGTGCTAAGGGCTGTCATTTTATCTTCCTACACTGTAGAGTCGGGGCTAATAGGCATAATGAAGATGAATCAGGCAGGCCATGTAGACCTCAAACAAAGAAACTGAAATAAATTAATAAATAAAGAGAGTCTGAGCCCGTCGAGTATCTTAACACAGGCATAAAAGTTGAATTAAGATACTCCCATTGTTTCATGTGGTCGGCTAATAAATCTAACCTCAAAAGACACAATTAATCCACTATTAATTCTACATATTTTAACGTGATGTAACTGTTGTTGGAGTGATTTTGGCCGTAATAGCATCTGGAGTATCGGGCCATGAAAAGACTTTTTAATCAACACTGAATGCTTTTTAAATGGTTCAAGATTCTGAGGAGGAATTTCCACCACTTGCAGTCTACTTAATATATTGCATACTACTGTAATATGTGGAAATTGACAATCATCATGCTAAATGCAAAATATCCTGAGCATTAAAAAGCTCTGCTAATTATTTGCATTTTTACTGTATCGTGTGCGTTTCAGACGGCCCTGATAGTTCCCTGTGTTGTGTTGACCCACTAGGTTGAGCTGTTTTCTCCACATTCCCTCTGCCCATGACCTGAAACAAGCAGCTCTGTGTACAAAACAAGACTTCACACAGAACAACCATTTACAACCAAAACACATCCTGACCTTTGGCATAAAGTTTCCACTGTACTTTCCATGAACAAAGCTATGATACTTTATATTTTTGAGGTTTGAATCGTTGTTTTTCACAATGACATTTTCTAACAGCGTCCTTTTGTATTCTAAAGTTAGACTAAAGGCCCGTCATCCACTGCTGACAATAGGAATCGAGGGATGAACTCTGGAAACAACTTAGGCAATTGGCTTGTTTCCTCTCCTGCTCGGGGCACTTACAACTCCATTACATGCTCACTTACTGCAAATGACATTGTGCCACCCATCTGTGGTTCACTGGAACAGAACTGTGTACACGGGTG
This sequence comes from Macquaria australasica, assembly GCA_005408345.1. Classification (NCBI taxonomy): domain Eukaryota; kingdom Metazoa; phylum Chordata; class Actinopteri; order Centrarchiformes; family Percichthyidae; genus Macquaria; species Macquaria australasica. The sequence continues at coordinate 385,226 of SEMN01000228.1, forward strand.
GCTAGTCTTCGCTTTGCCTCCGGGGGTTTCTGCCACCTCTAATGACCTTCAAAACCTCAACGCTGCAAAATATTTCCATCTTAACAAGTCACTTAGCTTCTCCCTTGCTTGTCAAATGAACCGTTTGGCAGCGCTGGTGAGATCGCTCCACTTGTTTCAGAAGTTTTTCTGGAAACAAGTGTCAAATCTGTTGACATTGATCTGCACTGGAAGCCGTCTGTTTCTGAAGGTTAATAGTTTATCCAAGCTTCAAAGTGCCAAGCGGAGCAGAGCACGTGTTTGGTTTTGTTTTGCTTCATCAGAAATGGCTTAACGTTGCTTTTAAAGAGGAAGCACTTGAAAAGAGACGCAGGATTTAACCTCAGTTAAAGTTACTTAGTTAATTAGTTGTAGATTTCTACTATAGATTCAGTGTCTATTCTTGTGTGAGTGTCCGTCTGTGTAGGGCTTATGTTTAATTTTAGACCTGCGCCACTGAATTTAAATGTCATTTGTTGGTCTATAACTGTGTCATGCCAGCAGTCAGTTTCTGATTTTCCTTTGTGACTACTACTGTATGATTTCTCTTGAAGACCAACATGACCTCCAGAATTTCAAGTCTTGCACGATCCATTGTTTAAAAGATCAATAGTCTCATATTTATGAAACGGTCAGTCCTGTTGTGACAGCAGTGATGCCGCCGCACACATTCACATCTTGTTCTTCTTTAGATAATACTCCAACACTACTTTTTTTTAATTTACTTTTTTTAATACATGCAGTATTAACCTTTTTCTTTCTCATCACTCTGGATTTGATCAGATTTCATATTGAAACATGATCACAAACATTACTCATCAGGCGTTGTGTTACTGCTCTTAATACTGCAGCTCAGATTACCAATTGTTCCGCTGTCACAACCTTTACTTACTTTCTCAGATTTTTTTTTCAGCTCGGCGCGACAGCTTCTAATCTCATAAAGGAATATACATTATGCATTTGGTTAAGTGGCCAAGGAAGTTTATTATTCATTAGCCAATGTAGTACTGTTGTCTTTTTTACAACATACAATTAATATTTTCCAGAGCATTTATTCTGAGTAAAAAAGTAAAATAAGCATGTTTTTAGTATCTAAATGCTTGTATAAGACCACCATGTCATAAACAATTCACAACGTATATATGTATACAAACCCTCCCTGGTGTATTCAGATTTCATATTTAAGTAATCTTTTTAAGTAATCTCCAGATTTGACATCTGATCATCTCCAGATTTCAACAGTCTGACATTGCGATTTCGGATCTTCATAAGTGTAACAGAAACAACAGATTTCACAGATCAATTCCTACCTTTTTGTAAAAAGAAACACTGGAGCGGTTGCAGGAATGTCTCTACCTGAGTCTGAAAGCTCTCCGAGTGGCTGTACGGTAGCACAACAGTCACCTGCTGGAATGAGTCAGCCCAGTTGTCGCTGCAAAAACTAAAGATTAACACCTCCCTTCAGCATCACATGGTATCATACATACAGGTGAGCGTTTGTATTTATGAGTGTGTGTCTGTGCAGGTAAATGTGAATATGCATGAGTGTGTGTTGTGGGCGAGTATGCATACATGCAGTTGTATGTTGGGCAGCATGATTGCACTTTGTGATATGACACCTTTGTTTGAAGTAATACACCACTCAGTTGTAAAGGAGTAAACTATACAAGTTGTTATACCAGCTCTGATCCAATACTTACACATACCTAAATGTTGATTAAATAAGTATCTGACATTGAAATGACAGCTGCAGTCTACGAAATGTGGCACCTTTTTTTTCTCACAAGCTTCTTAAACCACATACTGGAGGTCCAGGTTCAATACTAAGTTGATCAGCTTGAATTATTGATAAGAGATGAACACACTGATATATATGGAAGAAAAGCTCACACTGTAGGCCATCGGGAAGGAGAGCAGCGCTGTAACTCAAGTAGGCTGAGGTGGACAAAACACAGCGAAGAAAGGAACCGATTTTCATCAGCTTTATTGTGGCTGATATCAATCCATCAAAATATGCCCGTATCGGGGACATCTCTCTCTCGAGTAAACACTGACCATCTTCACATGTTGTTCAGAGAAAAACGTGTACAAGTTTGGTGATTTTGTTCAGATAAGTTGAAGGATTACATGATTCAAAATTGATGACAAAATTCTTCTTACACTCATAAAACCTATTGTCTATTTAAAAATACACCGTCACCAAGCTTAGAGGGTTGGTCAGTCCAAATTATAAGAAAATCAAACATATCTGACTCACCCTTAGTGATTTGAAGACATCAGTTTGAGCTTTAAGACCTTGTGATGAGCATTTTCTTTGCTATTTTCTGAGTTTTTAAAGACCAAACCATTAATCATTTAATCGAGAAAATAACTGACAGAAAGTAATTGTTTATTGCAGCCCTAGTAGTAACAGCCTCATGTTACTATTCACATAATCACATCAGTTGTGTTCAGGATTTTAAATTCAAATACAAAAAAGAGACAGAGCATTAGTATGGAACTGATACTTAATCGACCAGTACCCTGAGTTTGGGTATCAGTTTCTATATCTGGAGAGAAAAAGTGGGATTCTTTAAAACAAGCTAGTTGCTGAAAAGTTTTTAAGTTAGGTGATATTGTCTCTACTTGACTTCATCTTTACCTAGAGTCAGTTCCCCCAACAAAGTCCTTTTACCTGTGCATGACAACCCTTTAAAACAATGTTAAAATACTTGCTGGTCTATAAGAATTTGATCTCTTCACAGCTTCGGCTCATACACCTTCATTCACAACAACACATTATAAATCGGTGAACACTGTTCCTCCTTTTGTGCCTCCCCTTTTGAAGGGCTTGACCAAAAATCCCGTATTCCCAGCCTGAAACTCCTTAGAGAGCTTAACTCGAATAGTTCTACCTCTCTGACTTAACTGCTTTGCAACCAAACTCCATGCATTGTCCAGAGCAAAAACCAACTCAGGTTTCAAACATGGACATCTATTGACTGTCAGCCTGTGCTTGGTGTGGAGAAAAGGCTTGCAGGTCTCACATATTGTGATAACACGGGCCTTTCTTATGTACCCACAAACAGATCTGGGACAATGGAAACTGAGACTGCTGTCAGGTCAACCTGACTTTTCCATCCTGGTTGTGTTAATGTTTATTATATGAATAGTACGTAGGTGACCGAGCAAATGGCTACTGAACAGTGTTGTGTAAATGTGTTCTGTGCCTTTAAACATACGTACCTGTCATTTGAGCTGGCTTCACTTTCTCAATACACACTGTAGCTGAGAAGATGGTGAATGGATCTATAAAAGCTGGAGAGAGGTACACATTCACATAAAAATAGAGTACTGAGCAGCTTTGTTACGTCACATGTTGTCTGAAAATGAAAATGCAACTTGGTCTAATTAGAGGAGAATTTCATTGTGGGTGTTGCAGTAAAGTAACGCTGTATCTTAAAAAGTCAAATTCTTAGAAATAAGGAAACGAGACAAAAGCCACGAGACACTCCAGCAGCCCCATGCTAACACACTCACAATGACGATGCTTATGATGTTAACACCAGCATGTTAGCATCTTAGCTTAGCATGTCAGCATTTGAAAATCAAACCAAAAACCAAACCAAAGTATCGGACAAATTGAAACGTTGCCCTGATGATGGCCCTGGAAATCAGGGGATCAGCAAAGTTGTAACAATTCATCCTTTGGGGACCATGAACGACTGTACCAAATGTTATGGGAATCCATCCCACAGTGTTGGAGACTTTTCATTCTAAACCAAGTATTTAAACCTTATGTTGGCGCTAGAGGAAAAGGCTCATGGGATCACCAACGTACTTAGGATTTTCTTCCTCTGGGGACCGTCTAAAAATAAAGAAACAACTGTCAGATTTTTGCTACTAGTGCGGCTAAAGTGTAAAGTCTGGCCTGAGGGGAGGCGGCAGATAAAAATCCATGTTGTTACCTAAATCAAAAGGGGTTTATCTTATGTACGGTGGCCATTTTTAGGGCATTTCAGACTCAGCTTGTCAGACTCTGTTCTACACCGTCAGACGTAGCTCAGCTTTCATTAGTCCGAGCGGTGCTTCATCACACTGAGGAAGGCATTAGCTGAAACATCCGTGCGTGTTATTTTTCTTTATTGTAAATTAATAACTATGCAACAGAGGAGTCCTCTAAAAGATTTACAAGCTCTTATTTTCAGTTGCGCACCAATTAGCTTCTGGTTTTTGACATAAGTTGTACTTGGGCTCAGCTGTACTTGAAGCTTAATGCTAACAATAGCACACTAACATGCTAACGCTTTCTAATGTTTAAGCTTCATTTGCACATTAAGCGTGTTAGCTGAGAGGTTTCCTGTCATGAAGTGAAGTGTTGGACAAGGGAACATTTTGACCCGTTGGTAATGCTACATACATTTGAATGTAACCACCAGAGTCACTAAGGTTTAACCTCTGGGGAACATAATTGTCCGTACGAAATTTCATGGCTGTAGTTGCAGAGATCTCACTCCGGACTAAATTGTTGGACCAAGTATCAAACAAAGTCTCCTGTAGTCACGGTGTGGCTTAAAAACAGACATATATTCAAACCATTCACCAGGTATGTTTGAGAGTTTGTGATTTTGCGGGTCATTCAGTCATGAAACTTATTCTTCCAGTTTTTTGCTGTGACAGCACTAAATGTTCATTGGCTCTTGCAGCAGGAAAACAAAGTAATGCAAGCTATTTGACACCTTTGTAAAATGTGCAGCCTAAGAGGGCAAGGCATATGGAATGACTCAATGGTTTTATTTTTCTAGTTGGAGCACAGTGGGGGGTCCTCACAGTACATTTCTCTGGGTGTCTAAGAGTATGTCTGTGAAAGAACGCCAGTTTTTATGTTTATGAACCTGACTGCATATTTTAAAAGTGAAGAAATCTGTGTGTCCATGTGTCCATTTGTGTCTGTGTGCATGCAAGTGTTACACGTGCACACAGTCGGTGGGTTAACGGGGGTCTCAGCAAAAAGTGGACCCATAACAAATCACCTCATTTCCAGGAAAAAGAAATAATTTGTTCCCAATAAAAATGATCCACAAAAATACACGAACACAATGTTGTGCACAGAGCTCTGATCAAACGTTGGAGCACAAAGCCAAGGCACAAAATTAAAGAGGCCAGAAAGATTTCAGGGTGTGAAATGCAGACACTGGCCGCTTTCTAAGCAAAGATTCTTCCAGAATTTTTAAGAAAAAAGGAAGACATTTTAAAATAACAAAAGATCAGTCAGTATGTTTGCTTTTACAGGCCCGCAACAGACAGACAAGTTCCATCACAGAAAAGGTGAACCGAGGGTAGAGATTATTTTCAGTTTCAATGTATTTTAAGTGAATCTTTTTCAAATGAGGCACAGCCGTCTTGACAAAAAGATGATAAATTTAACATGTACACAGAACTATGTACCCTACTTGCACTCTCGGTCACAAGTTAACAGTTAGTTCAAGTGACCTTATTATTAATTGGAAAAAAAAAGTCAGATTCATTGATAATATAAGTAATCATTAGTTGCAGCACTGCTCAGTGTCATTGTTTCCCACTGTTTGTGAAAAAGAAAAAGAAATGCAAGGGAAACAGTATAAATATCCAAATGTATGTACAAATATATAATGTATAAATGTTCAGTAACTGTCACTGGTGTACAGAGAAAAACAGATCTGTGTAAAATGTGCCTATTAAACACCTTCTCTTTGTATAGCAGCTATATTAATCAATAAATCAGTCATTGCTCTAATTTTGTGTAAAAATAATAATAAGGAACTAAAATGTACATTATGGTTTTTTGTGCCATTTGTACCCTCACCTGTCAGTAGCTGCACTTTCTCAGTATATTTTTAGACCTTTTTTTTTCTCTTTGGGGTAACGCCAGGACCCACTGGGCGTCCGCTCAGGAAGCCCTGGTGGTAAATCCGGCCGTGTCCCAATCCCACATTTGTATCCTGAGTGTGCGTGAGCATGTTTGTGTTTGCGTGTGTCCATCTCTTGGCCATCTGTGCAGCGTGTGTGTGTGTGCGATTGCATGCATGTAGTGTGTATGCCTGTGTTAGCGGGCTTGTGTGGTTGGCATGAAATGATACAGAGTGCATCTTTTCCTAAAAGGCCGAACAAGCAAACAAACAGCTTTGCAGTAGGAAGCTTGTCGGCTGTTTAACAGCTGCTGGAGTTCGGTTCACTGCAGTTCAGCTGCCTGATAACAGAGCAGGGAACACTGTACTGTACATCCTGCCTCTGGTTTCACCTCGTATAGGCCGACCTGCCCTTCATGTTCATCACACAGCTCACACTTCAGCACAGGATACAGCCTCTCCCCTTGACTCGCCTCTCTGCTCAGGAACCAACTAAAACTTTTGTGAAGGAGCTTGGAGAATTTTCTCAAGTGGTAGAGAAGCATCTGAAAGTAGGTGTTTCATGCCTTTATTGGATAGTTGACATGAGTAGACACGATTAAAGAGAGAGAGGGATGTTTACTGGGGGGCCAACATTGATTTACTGGTGCGGTATGTTTTCAATAAGTTTTGTGTGTCTTATTCTTTTTAATTCATTTAATAATAGACTGATTTAAAAAACAGTTTTAGGAGTGTGCTCAGAGTTACAGCAGCTTATGTATAAACTCACTCGTAAACATGAATATACACAATGTCCTGTGTTTTACTACAAGACTAAAGATGTAGTTTTCCACACACGATAAACAGCGTCTGCTTCATTTGTGGTTGAATTAAACAGTAAATCTGTTCTTCCAATTATGTTACTGACTTGTGTTATTCATTTCGTGAGATTATTAGACTTAATCTCAGCATCATGTGCTGATCAAATAGCTTTTCTTCCCATGGGGGCATCAGTGAAAACCAGCTTCCATCAGGGCGCCCCGAGATCCAAAGATTTTTGATCTGACAGGATCAATAAGGGGTTTTATTATGTCTTTATCTTCCATTTTTTGGGGATTTTCTTTTTCACAACAGTCTAAAAGGGACCACTGTCCAGAATGACAGAATGAGTACTTTTGCGTTTAAATCGGCATGTAAATATTTAACTTATCTGAAATCATTACATTTAACCAAAGCTGGTGATACAAGCTTTTCAAAATGACTAAATATTGTGTGCATTGGTGGGCACAAAAAGCTTCACATTAGAGAATAAAACCTACAACTAAAAGTCGTCCTTCAAATTATGTGAAAGCTTGAAAATCAACGTGGCAACAAAACTAAACTCTAACTTCCTAATGAGTTCTTTTCCCTCAGATACTTGAGTACATTTGAGTAATACTGGTACATGTTTTGTAGCGCAGGGATGATATGCTTATCTCCTGATTTGATACCATCATGATACTATTCGATATGTATTGCGATTCAATATTACAATTTATTGGGATTTTAGTTTGCTTTTTTAACACTAGACCATGGGAAAAAGTTGATTCATACACTTCTAGAGACTGTATATCATGAGTCATATCTCCAGAAACGATGCACATCACATGTCAGTCTTTCAGAGTTTTATTTCAACAGCATACTATATATACTGCATATAAAAGTGGTAAATAAAATATTATTTACCTGGTAGAGCGTTTTAAAAAAGAATCCTGATACTTAACAGAATCAAGTTTTTTCCCATCCTAATGTTTTGAATGCAGGGCTTGTAATCAAGTATATTTACACCCTGATATTGATTCTTAAGTAGCAACGTAACATCACATTGTAGCCTGTTTTGATTGTATTCAAATCCAGAGTAATGTCAAGGTTTTTTTGGAGTGAGCACGGTGTTTCCTTGTGCTGCAGGGACATGAAGTACAAGACAATACCATCGATTTCTCACAGATTCTGGAATTACTCAGTTACTCAAAAAGGCAAAGACCTGCCGATTGAATGAATGAACACTAGTCATCAGTCAGTATTTTACTTATTACTTGTCTTTTATTTATACTTAAATATGATATATAGCACAGGACCCAAAGTCTTTCCATTGTGTGTGTTCATGTCAGAAGATTTAGGTTAGCCCTTGTTTCTTGATTGTATGGGAAACAGCTGAAATTTCAAAATGCTATTGTTTAAATCTCAATGCTCTTAAATAAGAGCGAGCATGCGCACGCACACACACGCGCACGCACACACACGCACACACACACACACACACACACACAGTCATGTACAGACCCCCCCCCCAAAAAAAAGCCATAAATCGGTCAGGAGGGAATTTGAGGCTCACTGCGCTGGCCGAGGATCCGTGAGGTTCCAGTAATTTCACTGTCTCCTGTTTCATTCAGAAGCAACTGGTGTGTGTGTGTGTGTGTGTGTGTGTGTGTGTGTGTGTGTGTGTGTGTGTGTGTGTGAGAGAGAGAGAGAGAGAGTTTCATAAGCATTCTTATATCATGGCTCATGAGGCTGCGATGTGACGTTAATCTAGCTCAGCACCACCGGGGGAAACAGCCACTTTACCATTTGGCGAAGTTTGCAGGTTTCCATCTTCAGTTGTTATTCTTCTCTCGCTGCTTTTCAGCTCCTTCGTGGATCTCTAATTTCTCTTATTTTCAATCATTTTGTTCTCTGGATCGATTGTTTCATTCAATAAAGAGTTTCATTGGACAAAATGTTCAAAAGAAGTATTTGTACCGTCGACTCCTGTCTCATAACTGACTGCAAACCATTCGTCAGTTTATACTCTGACAGAGGAGGTGAAATAAAAATGGATGGTGACCTGCAGCTAATAAGCTACGATAGCGTCCTCCACTTTGGACTCTGCTGTAGTGTGATTGAAAATGAAATTAGTAAATTCAATTCAATTCAGTTTTATTTATATAGCGCCATATCATAACAAAGTTATCTCAGGGCACTTTTTCGAATAGAGCAAGTCTAGACCGACTCTTTATATTTACAGAGACCCAACAGTTCCCACCATGAGCAAGCACTATGCGACAGTGGCAAGGAAAAACTCCCTTTTAACAGGTAGAAACCTCGAGCAGAACCAGGCTCAAGGTGGGCGGTCATCTGCCTCGACCGGTTGGGTTGAAGGGGGAAGGGGGAGGAAAGAGAACATACAGCAGCACAGTACAGTTCCACATAGGGATGTAAGGCAATAGATATGGTAATGGTATTGATGTTAACACCAACAGAAACAACACTAAGAGCAACATTATAATAGCAATACTAATAATAAGAGCAACAACAGTCAAATCAAATCTTGTATCATTTTAATATTATTTTGTCGCGTGTACAGTTCAGCAGGGTTGTTTATGTTCCTCTTGGACGTAAGCAGTGACCCCCTAGAAAAGTACAAATTTGACTTCCTCCCAGACCATCCTGGCTCAAACACTGTAATCATCATAGAATATGCAGCTATTATTGCTTTAAGACATTAATTTGATCAAACAGACTCATAAAAGATTAAAATCTCCATTAACCTATTTGGTTTAAATCACAGATTAAATGCTTTATAAACCCTGTTTACGGTGCCATGCTTAGAGTTTGGATCTATAAAATCAAGGTGTCTGAAACTTACCGACAAAAAAAATCATTTCCTTCGTCTATTTGTGCTGTTTACTGGCTATTATACAGGCGGTGTAAACAGCCTCTTAGGTACCTCAATAAAAGCAGGCCTGTGTTTACTCAGCTCATACTATATTGTCAAAGAGGGCTACATTTGGAAGCAGGCGCTACCGCTACATCGTGTTGTGTCTTCACTGCTGACTTTGTTCTGATTTGGTGTTTCTTTTGCAACATATCTGTTCCCTCTTTCTTGCACATTTATGTCATTTCTTTTTAAGCTCAAGAAACACGATCAGCGATCTAACATCCAGCCTTTGATCTGCCAAACTTCATGTTGCTGGACAAAATGATTCAACCTCTTAGGATCTCTTGGAAGTATTTTTGTTTAAACAATCTCATTCCAGCTGCTCTAAAAATATCATCGGCTTCAAGCGTTGTCTTGCGGTCTTGGGCTGCACGAGTTCGGTTTGTACATCAACTACAAAGTTTCCAATCAGATTGACAGCATTCTGCAGGGCAAGTGTTCAGATCTTAGCATGAGGTCGGAATTCAATGATTTGACTACAGCTTGCTTATTTAGCCCCCTAATTCATCCACAATCTCCATCAAGAAAGTCTTGGCTTCATTTTCCTTTAAACTCTGTGCTGAGGTAAAAATAGTCTTAAACACAGCCAAAGAGTTTACAGTGAGGAAAACTGTATTGTTCAGAGAGCTTAATGAGACCTGAAGCTCATTCACAAACTGATTTTTAAACTGATGCTCACAAAGGAAAAACAGTAAACCAGTAACGTTTTTTGAGACACATAGTTGTACAATAATGTGTGTGAGACAATCACTTACTTTTTGCGAGGTGTTCAGTTTTTATGTTTTTTTTTCAAGATTTGTCCTTAAATTTTTACAACTGAACACTAAAACCAAAAATTAAATCCCACCAAGTTCATTGTGGCTGGGAGGTGTTATCTTACTCCTAAAATCATACAGTATGAGCCTGGACACTCTCATTGCACATTAAACACCACTTTAAAAATGACTGAACCAATGGCATGTGGTGACAAAGTCCCATCGGACCACTGAGCGCTGAAGGGTTTTCTTCTTTGTAATCATTTGTTTTTTAAAACTACTGTTCAGCGCAAAGATCTCATAGAAATGTCTCTGTGAAAACATACAGGGGATGTTTGAGTTTTCACTCCTGGCAGCCCTGAAATGAAGTACTAGGGCTGAATGATTTGAAGAAATGTCTTTTGTACATGAATATGATCACAGATTAAACAACACAGTTGCTTATTGTTTAACGATATTAGGTTAGAGGTATATTTGACATTATAGTATAATATTCATCACAGTCCTTAATCCTGGAGGTCCAAATTCAGATCTTTTAAGATTATAATGACATTGAAACCATGATATGATGTGTTTTAAAAGTTTAACTAGGAGCTAGATTCTGACTTAACTCTCCTCCAGCTGCCATTTTCACTTTACAACTGCAGAGCTACCTGCTAGCTAACCTGTCAGAAACTGACGTGTGTACAAACGGACATGCCACTCTCTTTTATGAACAGCAAAAAGAGTCCCACAGACAGCATATTAACTAGGCAACAGCCAAGATTTTTTGTTGTTTTGCCAAGAATTAATGTTATTTAAATACGGCAGAGTAAATCTGCTGGCGACAGTTGCCATTGAAATAAATGGTCGCCATCTAAAGACGCTGTTGTTGAAACACTGTTAGCTTTAATTAAAATCGTGGCTCTTGTGATTTGAAACACTCATTTTCAATTCAGCCCTACCAGCTTACCGTGATGGTTTTTCACATTTGCTGCACTTTCTCGCTGCGTCTTTGTCACAGATCTACAGCACTGCTTCTCAGATGTGATATGGTGCTTTTAAGCTGAATGCTTGCAGAAGCTCTTCGCTCGGTAACAAAGGACAGCTCTGGATAACCCACGCTTCACCCTGCGCTATAGATACATATTATGCAACAATTTGACCACAGGCTGGAATTAAGGTTTTCCTAATGGAGATGACATTATGAATTATTCATTTTTTCTGTCCCCACATGTGCCCTTGATGCCACAGTCCATAGAATTTGCCATGCACCTCTGCAGTGATCACACACCAGTCTGGGAGGTTATACATCATGTGAATATAAATGCACATAGCATGAGAGAGGCAAATTAAAGGTCAGTTTTTCTTTCCCTCCCAATCTCCTTCTCTTTCTCTTTTCACTTCTACACAGCTTTGGAAAATTCTCTGGAGTTTATTTGTAGATTGAAACAGTGGAGGAGAATGGCTTGTAAGTGTTTCCAGCCATTTGGGTTTCCACTCACTTTTTGGTCCAGTCAGCACCTTTAGGACATATACCTTTTTTGATTGTAGACTACAAATACAGGCCTTTCATTATCTAATGTCTATTATGTAAAATTGCAAATAATGTCCTTTTATGACAAATTGTTGCTTGTCTCAGACGGCCACAGTGATGACAAATAGGAAGAACTGGGAGAAGAAACGGACAAAGGTTATTTGTTCTGCACAATGAGAAGCACAACATCAAAAGGATTAAGAATTGGGTAGGAGAGGGTCTGACAAGAAGCACAGTAAGATGAGAGGTATTGTGGGACCCAAACATTAGTCAGCTGGATAACAAGCAACAGAAACTTGGTGAACCCAGACACTTGAGAGTCCCAGTCAAGTTTAAACAGAAATAAAGGGAATATATCTTCCTATCCTGGAACAGCTGAAGTGGGTGTTGAGTCATTTGACTAAAGAGAGGATGAGGAAATGTCGAGAAACTGTGCCCGTGTGAATACATGTCTCTTAAGGGAATAGTAATAAAGACTTTGGTGAAAGGACTAGATTTATAGGCCTGATCAGCACCAAGTTGCTCAGCTGTAGGAAAGAGGAGAATGATAAGTGGAAAGTAGCTTGTTGCAGCCACCATCCCAGTGGATAAAACCACTGCAGCGCTGTCACTGAGTGCCTCGCCAGTGTGTGGTGGTCTGGCAAGAGCCGGCCGGGCCTGACCCGGGAAAACCACAAACGGCCACCAGAGAGGGTCACAGTGGGAAAAGCAGGGCAGCTGTCAGGCCAGCACAGTACAGTACACCACAGTAAAGACAAGCTGTTTTACAGTCGCTTCCTCTTCGTGTCACTCCTGAACTCTGGTTCACTTTCTGTTGTAAAGCTGCACTCTGCTGCACCAAACGGCAGCAAGAGGTAACTGCAAGTGTTATGAATTGTTGTTTTTTAACTTGGAAAGTTTGTGACTTGACATTTTTAAGACCACAGACCTTTGACCTACATGGCTTCTACAGGTGATTAAGAGGTAAAACAGCACTGGTGAGTCTAGTTTTCTTTGTACTGAATAGTTTTCTGTCATTAGAGCAGCAACTAATGAGTCTTTTCAGTATTTATTAATCTATAGATTTGCTAGAGGCATGCCTCTAGGGATGGCAATGTCGGTCTGTCGGTAGGTCCAGACTGAAATAATGTAAGAAATGTTTTATGAATTCCCATGAATTTTTGTACAGACATTCGTGGTCCCCAGAGGATAAATCCTACTGACTTTGGTGATCCACTGACTTCTCCAGTGCCACAATGAGGTTGACATTTGTGGTTCAGAGTTAAATGTTTTGACAACTATTGGATGGATTGTAAGGAAATTTGCTATATATATATATATATATATATATATATATATATATATATTCAAGGTCCCTAAAGGATGAATTTTAACGACCTTGGTGATCCTCTGACTTTTTCTTCTGGCACCACCATCAGCTCAGTTTAATTTATTCAGTGAAATATCTCTGCATCTACTTAATGCATTGGCACAACATTTTGTACAGACATTCATGGACCCCAGACGATTAATCTTATGACCTATGTGACCCCCTGACTTTTTCTCTAGCGCCACCAGCAGGTTGACATTGTTGGTTTTTGAAATGTTGAAGTGTCCCAACAGCTATTGAATGGATGGTTGTGAAATGTGGCACAGACATTCATTGTCGCAAGAGGATTAATGGTAAAAACTTTGATCCCCTGACTTTTCATATGGTGCCATTATAAGGTACATTTTTAATTTGTCCAATACTTTTGGTTTATGACCAACACTAATGACATTCCCATCAGCTTCAGTTGTACTTGGTGATAACTGGCAACATTAGCATGCTAAGATGGTGAACATGGTAAACATTATACCTGCTAAACATCAACATACTAGCTAGCTTGTCATTGTGCGTACGTTAGCATGCTGATGTTAGCATTTAGGTTAAAGCCCCCCTGTGCTGCTAGCATGGCTGTAGACTCTTAGTCTTGTTTTAGGCGTTTAGTCTATAAAATGTGAGAAAATAGTGACAAATGTCCATCACAACCTACCAGAGCCCATGGTGACACCTTCAAGAGCAACAGTCCAAAATCCACAGATATTCCATTTACAATGACTATAAAACAGAGAAAAGCAGCAAATTGTGACATTTGAAAAGCTAGAACCAACTAATATTTGGCATTTGTACTTGATAAATTACTGAAATTATTAAAACATAAGAATTGTTGTCCAGTTGTTCCAAATATGATAAACGCCTGTATAGTGTAACGCAACCAAGTGTGTCAGACCTGTTGTTTCCACTCTGTGGTCATTTTTGACTGTTTTTAATATTCTGTTCCACCATGTGTGTAAATCAGGGTGGACAAAATATTTAATAGACACCTATCAAAAAGCTGTGTGGCGTACAGTAGCTAATAATGTAAGTACTCAGTTTATGTTCACAGGGGAGGTGTTGGAGGTTTTACGGAAGGTACCGCTGATATATTTTTATGTAGCACCTGGAAAGTCAAGAGAAGTTATTTTTAAAATGAATAACAGTTAAGACCTTACTTTTTTCAGTAAGGAGTCACTGTAGTGTAGTCAGATGTAAACATGTCCACTTGATCATGGAGAGGGCCCTCAGGCATGGCCCGGATGGGGCTTCATTCTGAACACCGCTGGTTCCTCCAGCTGGGCCTATAACCTCAACAGCATCACACACTCTGCCCCACCTGTGACAATAAACAGCTTTATTACCTCCTCCCGTCCACTGACGCCATTTAATGCTTTCACTGGGATCATCCTGGGGACAGATCCAACCAGAAGTGTACTACTTTCCCGTGCATTTACGCTAAACCCCCTAAAGCTGACCTGGTAAAGACAGTGTCACACATTTTAGTTCATACGTAATCATACGTAACCCATGTCAAGTCACCTCTGCTGAATTAAGTCATATCTATTTCATTGATAGCAGCCTCAAGTGAAGATGGCTTGATACCACTTTTTCATTTCCAATACTGCGACATTGAGGACCTGCTGATCCTAATGCCAATCTGATATAGATTCTGTCCTCTTTAATATCGACTAAGCTGTTAATAAGCCATTCATAGGCATGTTGCTTTAAGTTGCCAAACACTTAAATCCCATAAATGAATAAATAAATGATTCTTTGCTCTGCAAAAATGACGTTCGACACATGTTCAAGCTCTCCGGTATACAGTATGTCCGCTGTAAAGCTCAAAGCTGCAACTTTTTCTAGCATGTACAGATGCAGGGCAGACGTGAGGAAATATCAGTTTGGCAGCTTGTAGCGAGATGTTCAGATAAGTTTTACACTCTGTGCCATCAACCACAGAAAGGTGTTGCTCATTCAGTACAATAAATTGTGCAATTTTCTCCATTATCATCTTTGCATTTGTTGCTTTCTGGAGGGAGTTTCTCGCGTTTAGTTGCTCTGAGAACTTTTTTTTTTCCTGGTCCTCGGTTGCTTGTACAATGTCGTTATTATAGGTGTTTTATCACGTCTGTGGTGTTGAACCGTCCAACATTGATTATGTCTCCTGAAACTACAGCAGGCAGTAGCTGCCTGCTGTAGTTTCAGGAGAAGTACATGAATGGTCAGACAGATTAATTGATCTCAGATGTGTGAATGGTTCCAGTCCTGGTGAGAAACTTAGTTCTTGCTCTCTCTTTTACAACCTCTGGCTTATTTGTGCATTTATATATTTGTGTTTTTTTGTGTGTGTGTGTTTTTTTGTGGGACCATATTCTGCCCAGTCCTCATAACTCCTTAAAGTCACACAGACTCATTAAAGTGATTGATTGGCTGCTCAGGGCTTTGCTTTTTCCACCAGTTTACCTGTTTTGGAGTGCATTTGAGTTTGCACTAGCATACAGTAACATGATCTCTTTTCTTTTTTTCCATTGAACAATGTATATGACACATGTCACTGTGTGCTGTAGCTGGAGTTAAATGTTCTGATTGGCCACCGACTCTTTTCCGGGGCAGTGTAAGAGATGGTTGTGTAGGTTAAGAAGTGTTAAAGAGCCACACACATAGTTTTCCTAAGCTGTAAATTTTATGGATAATTTCTGATGTGGTTTCAGATTTATACCCCCCAACTAAGCACAGCAGCTGCAGGTAATTACTCACTCGCCCGCCTCACTCCACCTCTACTTGTTCACTCTCTGTGTCTCTTCCACTTCGTCTCTCTCTGACTCTGTGGCCTTTGATTCATTCAGAGAAAGTGACACACATTTATCCACTGACATGCAGATACTGAGACACTGAAGCAGAGAGCAGAAATTCAGGCAATCTTTGACTTGTGGTCAGAGTAAAGCACCTTTACTCGAGTACTCTAGTTAAGCACAATTTTGAGGTTCCATTACTTAACATGAAATAAAAGATTAATATGACTGTTGATTAAGAATTGTGTGTACAATAATATTAACTTTTCAGGAACTCTGAAACAAGTTTTAAAGTAGAAACATTTTGTTGATTTGGCAAATTTTGCTAACCTATAGAGGAGCATCCAGCATGGCAACTGATCTAAAGTAGAAAAAAACAAAACAAAATTGGAGATACAAGGGTTTTGAGGTGACACGATAAAATATGTGGGCTTTATTTATCACTTACATCTCTATTTTTGGATATCTTCATGGGTTTAGTATCTGGTCATACAAGAAAAGTGATCATTGCACACCTGTTTACAGACAGGTATGTAGGAGAGTGATGAGTCAAACCTGGACAGGTGTTTACAGTGTGTGGGACCTGGTTTTTGTCACATGTATTCATTATATCCAATTTTGAGGTTTTTTCAGTTCATAACACTGAAATATGGAGCATTGAAAATGTCTGCTTATACTTTTGCCTGTAAATATTCAACTGACACGACTGAAATCATGAAAATAACCAAAATATTAAACCTTAACCTAAAATGAATCCTTAGACTGATCTGAAAGATTGAAAATCCTTGAAGCAGGTGAATCACCTGACGGCAAACGAAACTCTGTTCTTCACTATGTGTACTTCAAGGTCATTTTGTTGGTAATACTTGTTTACTTGTGAAAAGTTTTGAATACAGGACTTGTAATTCAGCAATTTTTACACTGTGGTACTGAAAATTGAAATTTGAGTTTTGCAAAGAGTTCAGTATATACTGTATAATGCCAGTGGGTTTTTTTACTTGTGTACTTATTTGGTCACTGTCACTACCAAAAAAGGAAAACCCATATTATACATTTGTCTGCAGTGATAGCACCCCCCCCGATATTGTTCTCCGTGGAGTGTAAATTTTGATTTGACTGGAACTCATCATCTTGTTGCGCTCTCTTCTTCTACAGTGGTATGATGGCATCTGACTGGAGCATTAGCGCCACCTACTGCTTATCTCTATGAACCAACTCCTAACATTCGTACAACAGCAGCGGATGGAAACGCACATAAATCCACATTTTCTTTGCCAATTTTCTGATAATTCTGTTAAAATTTGCGCTACATTTGGATGGAAACCTGGCTAATGACTCGGTTGGTGTTGAAATAACAAGAGCGAACGGTAACGTCTAGTGGGAATCGGTGCTAACGTTAGCAAGGGACAGACAGCTTGAATTGCTAATGGTCGATAGGTAACGTTATGTGAACTCCTTGTATCAACATTCGTAGGATATACGTACGATGTGACATTTTCCTGTTAGTAGTGCACCATGGATATTGACAGCGCGTCTTCTGGCAACAATGGCTCCCAGTTGTCACTCAATTGATGCCATAAGAAACTGGAGGCTTAGACACTGGTTCAGGAATATGTCTAGAAACGTTTTTTACATGAAAAATATGCACAATAGCTGCAGTATCAGTTTATACATCTTTTCACAAAAACTGAACAGAATTGAAATTGCAGTGCGACTTGAAGTGAAGCATATGAATATATTTCCTGTGGTCAGGTCATGGCACCCGTCTACAAACCCCTGTCACCTCTGTCTCATCAGTCAACAGTTGCAGGCTGATAAATCAGTCGGTACAGGACCTTGGCAACGCATGGCGTTAGGTGCACTCAGTACACTCTCCCAGGCTGCACTGGGGTGAGGTCCCACCATGCGCTCATGCCCATAACTCAACTGCAGCCAAACCAACTCATTAGTGAAACAATCCTCACCACGCACTGGTGTGTGTGTGTGTGTGTGTGTGTGTGTGTGTGTGTGTGTGTGTGTGTGTCTGAATGAGCAAATGAGCGAGTAAAGGGTGAGATTTCATGTTGTTCTGGAAGATTTGTCATCACAAGCTCAGAATGCATTATATTGTTACAATATCTCTTGTTTTCCAACTACCTGTAACATTTTCCGATTTGCTAATATTTTCCATGATATTTTCCCACATTCGCTCAATCACTCCCAACACATTATCCAGTCTTTGCTTGCACAATATTTATTCATGTTACACAGTATTCCAAATGAGTGCCCCTATTTAATGTGCTTATTAACCTGTATAAAAACAGACATGTTATGAATGTTTTTGTGTGTGTGTGTGTGTATAAGCAACACCTCAAAGCTGACTGTGAAGACTTTAATGAGGAATGTTAGCAGTCCAGTGAGCTCTTTGGCAAACGCAGTTTAGTAATCCATTTATACACACTTTGCCTTTTTGTCGGACCCAGTCGTTAAATCATTAAAACGTGTGGATGTTACAACTCCAACACTGTGACAAAGAAACTCATTAGCATCCACAGGCCCAAATGGTCTCAAGTAAAGGCTCATCGTATGTCGGATCTTTGTTCTCCCCCACGTCAGACAAAAGCAGGTTTTTCAGTAAGGGAGTCGTCTTCCTGACCGTTGAGTGTGAACTAACATGTTGTAGCTTGGAAAATTGTTTATTTAGTGTAACCAGATTGGTTTAAGTCTGGCTATACCATCAAAATGTGGTACGTAAAGGCAAGTTTATTTGTACAGCACCTTTCAGCAACAAAGCAATACAAAGTCTTGAACGTCCTGAAAATGAATGAGCATGATCCGCAAACATGGACAAAATATGTTGAAACCCAAACAGAACTTTCATATTGGAGGATTCTGCAAAACTGTGATGGACTGGTGACCTATGCAGCTGGCAGAGGTGGGACCAAGTCATTGTTTTGCAAGTCACAAGTAAGTCCTCAAGTATTTGCACTCATGTCCCAAGTCATGTCCCAAGTCCTAAACTTTGAGTTTCAAGTCCCAAACAAGTCATAATGTGCTCTTCACCAAATGTAATGACATTTTAACAACAGAGTAATAATGCATTACATTTAAACAAATGATGAATGTTTTTAAAATTTACATTTGTTAAAACGAGTGCAACTGAACTTAATCATAAAAGTAGTGCTGATGTTGCACTTTCATAGCATATAGCAGTATTAACCAGAACCACAACAGAATTAAGTTTGTATGTTTCTGTCCTGTCCTGTTGTATTTAAATAACAGACTTTTTAATCTTTGGGCTCGGGGGGGGGGATCAAGTATTTTCAAGTCAAAAGGCTCAAGTCGAAGTGAAGTCACGAGTCATTGGTGTTAAAGTCCAAGTCGAGTTGCAAGTCGTCTTTGATTTTGTTGAGTCTAAAGTCATCAAAGTTGTGACTTGAGTCCAAGTCATGTGACTCGAGTCCACACCTCTGGCAGCTTGTACCCTGCTTGTACCCTCTTGGCCAATGCATGCTGGGATAGTGTGACTGTGAAGATGATAAGCCGAGCAAAAGGATGCATGGTTTCTGTAAAACCCTGGTTAATGTGTGCTGTGAGGTAAGGGAAAGATCATCGTGGTAGTTGGTTGGTAGGAAATGAGATGTGAATGCTGACCTACACCAATCCTCCACCTCGACCTACACATCGTTAGGGGTTGCTAGCGCAGAGGGCAGTGTCATCTGGCAAAGAAGTTTTTGCGCTCTGTTGGCCAATCCAATGTATGCAAGCGCACATTCCTGGTACATTACTTTATGTGAATGAAAGGTAAAATAATTGGGTTAAATTAATTGGAGGCAAAGTTGTCTGTGCATTGTTTTGGCATCTGAAACGTAACTCAAACTGGACTTCCTGGATTGTATTTTTTTGTCTCACTAATATCTGAGGCAACATGCCCCCACAAATGAAACCCCGTGCAGGGCTGTTTTCGGTCTGAACACCTGCTGGTTAATGTATTGCTGAATCATATTATATGGATGTTATTCAAGGGAAACAGAGCTGGGGAAAACATGTGGCTATACGTGGTTTTGCAATAACGTGCCAGCTCACACACTGACCGACCCTTTAGAAATATCTTGCATTAAAAGCATACAGACATATCAACACATCAAGACATGGCTATATATCTGACAGTATTAAGTTAATTACTTGACTTTCTGTGTATTCTTGAAGAAGGCTTCAGATAAGGTGGAAAAACGTCTTCAGGAATACACATTAAATCCAGGTCATGCTTCACTTGATAAGCAGGTAGAGTGGCTGACATCAATCTACATAAAAGGATTACAGTTAAGCGTACTATCCAGATTTTATCCATATACCATTTAACTAATGATTAGACTTCCAACCCCTTGTTCCCATGAGCTTCAATTAGAGGGCTTATCATTAGACGCCAGCGTTCAACATGCCCTCTGAAAAATCCAATTTATCATCTCTAATTTCTTTTTTTAGCTTTATGGGATGTGAGGTGCAGAACAATCAGGACCTAACTTTGAGAGTGTTCCAGTTCTTCTCTTATTAATCTGCGGCTATAAAGGCAATAGCACAGGAAAATCAAGTCATAACAAGGGTAAAGTTCACTTTTCCTGTCCTTTCTACATGAAGAATTTACTGCTATGACTTTGAACTAACAACCAAATAGTAAATCTTTCCCAGTAGAAGAAAGCAGAGGAACGCTGCAGGCAAGAAGTAAGTGTTCATCTCATTATAAAGAGCTTATTAGGTTGTGTTTCTTGTTGGGCCACAGACACATTATTGTGTGGAGTAATACTTCGTAAGGGTGCATTTTAATTGAATCCTTGCCTTCTGTTATAGCTTAATAGCAAGTATTCAATGATTATAGATGTTTCAGTGTATAAATCAATTCAGCTTTCTGTCCCTCACTCACACACTCAGGGCTGGACTCAATTAGTTGGCCCAGTTGGGTTTATTTTGATTGTTGAGCAAGCAAATGAAACATGACATGGAAAAACATATCCCTTTTTATATGAACCTGAAACTCCTTTAAGCGTGAGCTTTGCCTGCCCATGGACTTGATGTATTCTTTGGGAAATTGATACAACCTTTTTATTCTTTTACAATTCATCTGAGCTTCCTCTCCCCCCCTCCCCCTTTTTATTCATTGTTATGTATTTCTTGGCATGAGCAGAGCTGAACAGCAAATACCTTGTTGGTATAGTCACCAGGCAAATAAAAGCAGCAACAATGAAATGATTTCTGCTTATGGTTATAGTCTGCAAAGGCTAGATTCATTGATCTATTGGGATACTGAGGGTCACTTGCCATGCAACACATTTAAAAGAGTTTGCAGCTGTCCGTGTGTACACATTGTACAATTTCATATGACATAATGACTTTGTATATACAGCATATACTATTATTAGAGACTTCAGAGAAGAGTACCAGGTGTGTTGGAGGGATATTGGTGGTGAAAAGCGCACCCTGTGAGTTGTTCTGGGTCTCCTCGTCAGCCAATCCAAACACCAGTCAGATGCCTGGACATTTCTAGATTCAGTTTGCATGGCAGCTGACAGAGAGCCCCGACTTCCTCTGCTGTCATTTAAAGGTGCTACAAGTAGTGTTCTTGAACATTTACCAAATTAGCAATAAATTGGGGTACAGTTTCCTTGAGGCATCCATGTTTGTTTGCTCTTCAGACGCTTCTGTATTGCTCTGGGTTCATGAGACGGATGGTAGAAATGAAAGATTCCCATGTTTACAACTTACTTACGATATTACTGCAGAGTTGGTTGTGTGATAGTTGAAAATACTATGCATTGACAATATAGCACTACACCCATTCAATTTTGGTTCACTTACCTTGAATGGCAGACTTTGGCTGATATGAGGCGTCATTATTTCTAACTACATTCATGTAGTTAGAAATAATGTGAATGGTAAATCAGAAACTGGCAAATTCTATATGATGTTAGGAAAAAGCTACAGGAATCAACCACGACAAGCTAACGAAGCACAAAGCTAGCATAATATTAGCAGAGCTTTGCCGCAAGCAGGCCGAGATAAACTGGCAAAATCTGAGCAGGACTAAGATATCGGCAGGCCAAGATAAGGTAGAATAATATTAGTGGGGCTACACTACCAGCAACCCAATATAAGCTAACACCTAGCATAACATTAGCAGGGCTAAGCTACAGAACACAGGCAAGTATAAAATACCTGGTGCTAAGTTACCGGTCATCCAACATCAGATAACTCAGAGGGTACGCAGCTAACATAACATTACTGGGCCTAAGTTACCAAGGATCCATTAGCTAACAGGGCATGTTAGGGCTACTAGCAAGCTTGTTAAAATAAGTATCTCTAGTGTTTAACCAGCAGGAGCTTTGGCTATTTGAATTACCGTAATAATGTTTAAGAAAGTTCCAGCAGAATATAAATCTTACTTGCAGTAAGTAAGTGCGCTCACAGTTGACTAAAGAAACAATGGTAGCTTGTTGCCCAAAACCCAGCCAGTTTCCTGCCAGACCTGGCCTAGTGCAGAATGCTGCCAGTCTGTCAGACAGCATCAACCAAATCAAAGTGGTAATTGTAACAAGAGGTGGTTATTTCAGTCTTGGCGTTGCTTTGATGGATACTTTTAACCTGGACATTACCAAACCTTCATGTTCTGACCTACTGACGGTACAGCTCAGACCCTGCTGGGATAATGCACAGCTCTGGTCACTACTGTGTTTGGGCTTCTTGGCAAGTGTTGCCGGGAAGCTCATAATGTGATGGAAACGTCCCATCATCCTGAGAAAGCTGAAAAATAGAGCAGTAAGTCAATGTCTTTTTTTTTTTTGCTCACTCACTCAACCTCTCGGTGTCCTTATGCCTCACTCTCACTCAGTGAATGGGATATATTGTGAATGATGGATTTAAATGATGTTCTAATTTATGATTTTTGGATTCAAAAAAAGAAATTATCTCTTGCTTCCTCTCTCAATTCTTCGCTTAATATGTCGGTTTGTCCAAAAAGCAGAGATGCTAGTGAACAGACTGAAACAGCTCTTGAGCCTGGGTGCTGTCCAGGCAGAACAAAACTTGTGGTTTTCTATTCGCATGAAGTGGAGCTGGTCCACATTCTGGTGGGTAAAAATAATGAGAGGCTGACCGGGACAGAGTGTGCGGTGAAGATGCTGAGGTGGGGAAGGGAGGAGTTTGGGAAGCAGGAAAGGAGAAAGGGATTGTGGAAAAGGGAGTGGCAGAAAGAAAAGGACACAGGGTGATAGACAGGCCACACACTCACCGTCATGTCAGGAGTGAAGATATTGAAAAAAACGGAAGCAGGCACCGCTAAAGGTGTCGCTTTTTCTCTCTGGCAACATAAAAATGTGTCCACTGGGATTTCATTGGATGTGGATCGATACTGATAACTCACTAAGTATTAAGTAACTACTATTCGGATTAAAGGTGTCAGCATGCTTTAAATGAAGTGCTCAGTGGAACAACATCTCTCCTCCTGCACCTTTTTCGACACCGAAATTGGAAGCGCTGACAATTTTTGTTGCTTTCCATCAATCCGACGAACTATTGGCCCAGGTGTGTGAAGATGAGGAAGTGGGCACTTCTCTCTTAAACTCTATTTTCCATTCTTCACACAACTGCTTCCACTTTTTGTGAGTACAACTGGGTGCAACACCAGGAATGCCTTCAAGGAGACACAGTCCGAAATTTGCGCCTCTCTCTATAAGTCCTTTTCCATCCACTTGTTTTTTTGTTTGTTTTTTGTGCATTTTCAATTTGCGCATTAAAACTCAAAACATTAGAACCTCAGTGGAAACATAAGCATTTTGGAAAAAAAAAAAAAGTTCTTAGCTGAGGTGGAAAAGTTGGTGCATCAATAAAAACAAAATGCAATTAAGTGCAATGGAAACAGACTTGGCAAATATCACGTGACGCACGAGAGAGGAAAAACGGCAGCAGACGAAAACATCAGATCAGTGTGAAGCAATCAGGAGATTGCAGCGTTCCTCGAACATGTTTCCGTTACGTTTTCCACATGGTTCTCTATTGTTTGAGGTTTGACTGGCGCTCTTTGAATTACGTCATTTCGTTGCACCCTCTTTTTCTACAGTGGTTTAACGGCACCAGACATGAGAATTAGTGCCACCAACTGTTTGTCTTGATACGTCTAACTCCTGACATTTGCATAACGTTGGTGGATGGAAACGCACATAAATGCGCATTTTCTTGACTAGTGACAGCAGGATTTTTCTCCCCACCTCTGAGTGTGGACGTTCAGAACAGGTACAGTACAAACACTTTAGACATGTTCGGATGACACTTACAAACTAGCTAATTTGACGCAAGTAATTTCTTGAGCAAAAATGGCAAACATTCTTTGGCTCCAGCGTCTTAAATGTTTTATATAATTGTAAACTCAGTATCTTTGGGTTTTGGACTGTTGCTCAGACACAACAAGTAATCTGAAGACATCGCTTTGGAAATTTTTTACAATTTTATGACACACAGTCCTAACGCATTGATTAACCAGAAATATAATCCACAGAATAATTAAGACCCAGACGCAACAGTTTCTTTGTCAGCTGCTGAGATTTCTTGCTTTCAGAAATCACTTTTTGGCTCATGTTCTGTTTTGGAACAAAATCTCCCTTCCCTCTGACATGTCAAGACACTCTGAATCTCCTCTGCCTCCTCCCCACTCTTTCTCAAAAAATACAAACAAATGAAAAACCATTATTATTTTATTTGCACGGCGATGCAGCATCTCTTATTGGGTCTCTTGTCTCTATTTTGAAAATGTGACTTTGCTGTTTGTATTAGGAGATGCGCGGGACATGGAGTTCAGCTAATAAAGTTTGATAAAGGTCATATTTGTCCCTTCAAGAGACTATATAATACAATGCATAAATATGTAGATGACCTGGATAGGAGGGTGCACCTGGACAGTCCAGGCCAGAACCGGCCAATTAAGGCGTTAACGCGTTAACCTAAACCTCTGATGTGTAAACGTATCCTACCCCATCGCTGTGCCACGAGCTAACAGCCCCGCTCCCCTGCAGAGGGAGGCTGGACTCCGCATAGTTTCCACTCACTTGTTCACTTACACTTACAAAAATAATTAAAGGGCATGTTTTTAAGGGGCTCCGGAGTGGTCCTGATGTCTTCTTGCCGGCGCCTGCTGTCTGATCTCAGCTGGGCTCTAATCAGAGGGACCACCGAGTCAGGTCACTAGCTGTTAAAGGAACAAACAGTGCTGACCCTGTTGCGATAGAGGCCACTAGTTTGGATCAGACCCTATTGAGGGAAAAGGTATTAAATTCCAAGATGTTATGAGCAGGAAAACTTTGTCAAATAGTGTTTCAAGATGATGGGAAAGTCATTTTCTTTGTTTTCATTTCGAATTTTTTTGATTAGTTTGGAATTGTGATCACAGGGCCAACTGTTTACAAACTGCTGTTATGTCTCTGCTGTATAATGTGCAGATGTCACAGCAGAGGGAGGATTTGTCTGCAGAGCATCATGGCCTAGTTTAAGAACCAATTATACTGCAGATCACTGACAAATACCTGCACCCATTGGGAACACATTAGGAAGCAATGTGTTCATTCTTTCCGAACAGGGGTGATGCACTCGTCTGGTATGGGCGGTTGTGTTTGGTGGGCGGCCTCGGCCAAACCCTTTTTAGAGGGGAGAGAGAGAGAGAGAGCTCTGCTACTAGTTAGCATACATCTGTAGCTCCGGTGGACAAGAGCCGGACCTCAAAGGCCACAGATAAATGTTGAAAAATGAAATACAGCAGCCACTTACAGAAACACACACGCATGTCCAGGCATCCAGGCGTACATCGCAGAGAGGCCAGCGAGCCAGTCAGCATCCGTTTGCGTGTCTGGTTTCTTCTACTTTCATAAACTTGTGCGAGCGAGCCAAGGCGCGTTGCTACCATGTGTTTCTCCCTCCATGCCACACATTAATGAGTGAAGATATCAGCGGCTGGGAGGCCACGCAACTGCATCTGAGTCATAGAAATGTTAAACCAGCTAACCTGGCCCCGGCTGGCGTTCCTGCGTCTGTTTACATGTGCTCCTGCTGACAGCAGTGACAGCAGTAATTGAATTTTATTCTCCAGTTCAACACATGGGAAAAGACGGCTACTTTACCCACAAGTATTTTTCTGTCTCCCGTGACTGTCTTGTTTTGTAGGAGGAAAATTTTCAATTTAAATTTGTTTTCACTTCTCTCACGTCTTCCAATTTGCCGTCTAGAACAAACATCAGAGTCATTGCTTCCGAACATGTTGTTCTTCGTCATCCTCTCACCTTGGGTTTTTCCAACCAGGCATGTCTTTATACAAGCGTAGCTTTGATCTATGTGCTCCCTTTAGGATCCTTATATAACTCAAGGTCCCCAGAGCGCCATACAGATGGACAACTTACAGATGTCCGTATGTCACAGCACTTCTGTGAACCGTACGAACACATTAGGCTCCTCTGCTGCGCACTACCACACACTGTATGACCACACAACCAGGCAGTTCAGTGGGAAATGCTGATCAAATCCAGATGCCTTTGCATGCACATAGACCCTCTATCTCATTCTGTCTCTCTCTCTCACATACACTTATGCATACATGCTCTGACACACATCTGTAATAATGTAGAGTGTTATATACCCCCCCCCCCATATTTATATCTCTTTAGTGCAGCCAGGCTGTTCTACAAACGCCATATTTGGTTTTCTATCAGTCTGCATCATTTCCAGGGTCAGCTTAGATCCCGTATTCCTTTGAAAGCCACATGTTATCAAATATTTTATCAGTCTTTTTGGAATCTCAGTTGAGTAGCATGAGATTGTTTGAGCACGAGATATTGAAACAGCTTTATTTTGTCCACCTGTGATGTGCATTTTAAATTGCTGCAGCTCAGATTCTGTCCATTGATATTGTATTTTTTTTTTTTACATGTTGGCTCAACATAGCATTGCAAAACATTGCTTAACCAGTGCTTTTTCCTTTTTTCTCCCTGCAAGTGCTTCTTGGCCTGTGAGGTGTGCAGCCATGGAAAGTGTTTAAAACTGCCTGCTGGGAGCTAGTTAGCCATAGACACTAATTACATGGCAGACAGCATGTTAAAAGCCCTTAGAACTCTTGTTAAAAACACACAGTTGAACGCTCTGAAATAAAAGAGACCGCAATCTAGTTGGAGCCAAACTCTCCGTCTCAGCAGCTTGTCTTCGCCATCCATCCGATTACGAGAGCAGCTTTAAAAGTGCAAAGGCCGACCTCACCGTTGATGGCAGGGCGCTGGAGTCCTGACGGCAATCTATTTCGGCAGCTGGAGCTCCATTTTGATTGGCAAGAAGATTGTTTTCCCTTTTATTGTGAGCAGGCTTATTTTAGTGCAAAGAATTTCTCATGAAAGAAAATTAGCCGCTAACTTGCTCAGGTTTCTTTAAATGAATCGAATTTGTGGAATAAATTGAAAATGTGGGGGAGGCAATAAATGCAGAATTTACTTCCCTGGCTCAGATATATGCTGTTCATTCTGTAACAGTTATGTATCAGTGACTACACAATGAGTACCCAAACAAACAGTATATGGAGAATATCATCTGGTCTCTCTGCAGCTTTTGGGACCAGCTCACCTGTGCTCATCTTCTCCAGGTTCGACCACATGTTCTCAGGCATCGCTCTGCAGCGGTCAGCGTAGAGGCGGTGTTTTCACAGCTGTCTGTGGCTGCATGCACTTGCAACCCCACACGCAGACAATACACACTCTCACATACACTCTAAACTTCCTGCCAAAGTTTCCCAGTATACACAGCAGAGAGCGGAACTCCAGGGATGAAGGAAAGTACAGCAGATTACAAACCTCCACCAGCACATGCAGGAGTGGAAACAACAAAGCAGTTTAATATTGATGAGTGCCAGTGTTGGAAGTAAACCATCACAAGGTAACATGTTACTGTAATGACTATATGAAACAAGACTATTAATACAATTTTCACATGCCATATGTATGTTGAAAGAGTTATTGGTTGCTGTAATCATTCCTCTCCACATTGGCTGTAAACAGATCCTTCCTGAGGAAACTACACTGTAAGAAATGGGATGAAATCAAGGCTGTAGTCTAGAAGAATCTAGAGAATCTAGAGGCCTCAAATGACCTCTTTGTGTTTCCTTGCTGAGCCACAGTGAAGCGATACTCCCTGGCAGTTCCAAATAGATGTGATGCCGGGACAAAACACAGGCAATAAACCTACACACGACGACCAGGACGAAGAAACCCACTTGATTTCTCCAAATCCGACTGCTGAAGCCTCATATTAGCTTTGGCTGAACTTTAGGATGCATTTCTTTGCACAGAACAGGGGCTGTGAATTTGCACCTGTCCAGTTGACAATGCTAACTGCACCAAATGTTTTCACTTCAGCAAATAACACATTCATGTATAAGTTACTTGGCCGTTCGATGACATTTTCATTGATACACACACAGCAAGGAGGTGAAACTATTTCACAGATGTGACACTAGATGCTCGGTCATCTTTAGTTTTAGCTTCAGTTTGAACATGCAGAAGGTTACAACTCAGTCACAGATAAAGGGTTCGGCATGCTTGAAACAAATTAGGCTGTATGACTGCGTCAAAAGGCAAAAGCGTTTATACCTTTTCTGAATGGCCACACTTGAAGGTGAGGCCAAAAGCCTACAGTCATAGCTTCCTCCTGGCTACATCATTCTGTCTGAATGCAAGGAACTGTATTCGTATTTCTTGGAGCTAAAAGTGGACGTCTTCAAATTGCTTGTTTTGTCCGACCAACAGTAAAATCAGCAAATCTTTATATTTAGCAAGCTGGAACCAGAGACTGTTTTTTGCTTGATCAATGAGTTACACTTTAGAATGCTTTAAACTAACTAATTCATACGTAGTACTGTCCGAACACTTCTAAAGGCAGCAATGTTTATACCTGTTCCAAATGCCCACACTTGAAGCAGATTCATCACACCAGTCGCTGCGTGAATCACTTCACGTCACTGTCAGTTTCGTGAAGTTACAAAAATTGGCGTTTGCAGCCACCCCAACTCCGACATCTGAAAGGTGTGGGAGGAGGGGGTTTCAGACGCTGTTGGCCAATCCGGCAACCACTTTGTTTGAAGCATACTGAGCCCTCAGAGCAGCTATGACATACTTCATTCGAATCCTCCGTTGTAATTATTATTTAGCTTGCATCCCGGACGATTACGTAATCACAGCCTTCCTCCTTCACGAACTGAGCAGTCTAAATGGACTGAGTGAATTGAGACCAAAAAGCACCTGACTTACTGAAGACAGGAAAGTCTGTTCATGGTGCTAAGTGTTGACCTGTTTGTGTTAAGCTTCAGTACAACCATGAAGCCACATTCCAGGGAGCAGACTGCTTTAATTTTGGACATTTATAAGCAATCTGATTGAAAACAGAATGCGAACATATGAGGGACATTGTATCCTGCCATGCGAGTTGTATTTGTCACAGTGTTATTTCATGCTCCTGACTGGAATAATCTTGAAAAAGTCTTTGATGTCTTGACCCTGCATTTTCATGGACTGTTATGGCTCAGTGGCCAAAGCCACTCTGTGGCCAAAGTCTCTGTGTAAACACAGTGAATCACAACCACACATTCGACTGTAAAAGGTTGTCCAGCACATCTTGAAAAGAATTTGGAAATGTCCTCTTTGATGTCACTCTGGGAAGAGATAAGGAATTCCACATTGTGACAGTTACAGCCTCTGCTTCCAGCCTAGCTGATGAAATCAAGATTGTTATATCCGACTGAAAGCCTGCCATCACCTATGCTTGTAGGTGTGTTTTTCTGCATGTGTGTGGCATCCAGCATGTACCGTATGCAGGAATAGCTCTGGAATTCAAGCCTCACTCGTAGGAATGTGGCTTCAATTAGGTCCGTCTGATTTAGTCCACAGCCCTGCATGAGTCAGGAGCGTTTGGCCTTGTGATATGTTTTGTTTTGTTTTGACCCAAAATTCCTTCCTGTGTATTCAGTATTAAATGTGGCAGTCAGTGAATCTGCAAAATTATTTCACAATGCTTTTCCCACTAGAAGGACTTTCTTACCTGTGATTCAAGTGCAGGAATTTACATCTGAGTTTGGTTCCTGGGCCCCCAAAGTGTTCCAGAGACTACTTTCCTACCAGGAGACATCTGAGTGGAGTTTACAGTACTGAACATAGCTGAGTGGTCAACCACAAACCTTGAGACTGTGAAACTGTTTTGTGGAATTCATTGAGGCTGCAAACAAATACTGGTCACTAGGATCAACATTAGGATTAGGACTGGGAATTTCTTTTTTAATGTTTTTTTTTTTACATTTAAACAGCAGTTATGTTGCCAACAGAAGACATGCCTCAAAACACTTGTGGTTATTATTTTGTATATGAACCCAATACACCATCACAGGTTGTTGCGTCAACATACCCTCTATCATGTTGCCCAGCGACGATTTTGTTACATTTGTTTCCTGGATTGGCACATCCCAGCTACTGTACCTTGACTACTCATGTTGTCTTTAAGTGGTGTCTGGTGTGTGCCAGGGGCCTCAAATGATGCAATGCATTCAAGTGAGAACCAACTGAGGAACAAAACTGAAACTTTCTTTGAGGTTATGTAGTAAATAAGAAATAAAAAATCTCAAAACAGCAGATCACTACATTTTGGAGACCAGCATCTCTTCTTTTTGGTATTTCCAGTCTCTCTGCAAGTCATGCTGAGAGGCTGACAAAGCTAAAACTCGTATAACGTTTATGGTGGGGTTTTTTCTATGTTTCAAACCCCCTTCCCGACAGTAGTTGATCAACCAATCAGCTTGCTTGGCGGTTGAAATTTAGAAGGTCTGCACATCAGCTCTTCTGCAACCTAACACACTTCACTCCGTAAGTTTGCAGAGACGTTTACATCAGGAAATGGCTAGTACCAAATAACCTTAGCTTCACACAGTGTGCTGCCAAGCTGTGACCAGCTGACAGGCCTGGAGTTGAGGTACTCTGTTTCACCTCCATCATTCTCCTAATATTGTTTCCTATGGCAACCAGACAACCAAACCTCAAAAAATTATACAACTCATTTGCCTCTCACCAAAGCAATGAACGGTCAAGGGTACTGAGACGTGAAGGAGTGCTATGAAAGGAAAATGATCTAATCCACTTCCCTCAGTAATGCCTCGCAAGACAATATTTACTAATTTGCAGAATCGATACCACTGGCAGAAGATGACATAAAGCAGAGAGAAAGAGGAGAGATTTGTCACCAAAAAATTACACTCCAGTTACATTTTCTCCATCCAAACATCAACACTCTATGACAGGCCAACGATATGACCAGCCTCTAATGGCAGCAGCCCCAGTGTGGATGCCGAGACCTCTGCATGACCGCGCTCTGGGCCCCGTATGCATGCAAAGACCTCTGTCTCTCACCTCAACATAATCCCTCACAGCTGAATCCCGTCACCGGGAGACCTCTGATAACACCGGTGCACCGGGCTAAAAATAATTCCAGAGGATTAAATCTCGGCTGTGATAAAATCAAGATGAGTCTGTGACTTTGGGTCTTCAGCTGCCCATTTTTAATCACTGCAATCAAAACAAGCAGCGGTGTGAAGCCGACTTCAAGAGTGCACTTTCTGACCCTCCTTTCATGTCTCCTCTTGCCTTGTTTTCCATCATCCAATCTCACTTGATCGGAATAATTTCTGCACTTTTTCCTGTTTCCTGTTTGGATATCTGGCCATGCTGCGTTAACCACTACAATTACTCAGAAAGTGTTGTTGAGAATGTATTGGAAAAGCTTGGGGAGGATGAGAGCAGGAGGACGGGGAATAGCTGATAGCATGACGGAGGTGCGTAAACGGATGATTCTGTTGTTGCCTGGGAAAATACAACAAACAAACCCGTGGAAAAAGATCTTGTTTACACTCGGACAGAATAGTTTTTTCTTGTCTTGTGTTCAAAGCACCAGCATTTGACAAAAGGTGTTAAACCTTGGATTTCCTGGTAGAAGGAATATTTGGAAGGTGGACATGGAAAATGGGCCGTTTTTTCCGCTCGGCTATCACACCTGATTTATTTGAGATATTCCTGGAAAGTCTTGCCGTCTCTGCCTACCCACGCGAAGGCCGGACCTCAGGCTCGCCAGGCGCCTTTAATCACACACCACGCAAACACTTCTGAGTGATCTGAGGCTGCGGGAGTGTATTTCCAGATATTAACATAACCGCAAGAGGAAACAGTTATGATTAAAAATAATAATAAAATTTACAGAAGGGGAGAAAAAAGCAGCCAAATTAGACCCAGCTGGAATGTCAGTGGTGGAGTCCACAGGCGGCTGCTGCTGTGCAGGCAGTGTGGTCAGCGAGGTGGGGGGTGTATGGTTTCTGAATCTTGTGTATAACCCAGCCCTGTTACTCAATATACAGTATTACTAATACATTACATTTATAGCCCTGTTTGTCTGTCTGGTTTTTAGCAAGCATTTTAAAAACTTAAAAATATTCATCAGTTATTGGCCACTAGGGGGCAGAAGAATGCAAAACAACCTGACAGATTATCAGCTCGTAAGGTTTCATGGCTAAGCTGCCTTCTTACACATCCAGCAGACACAGCAATTATTTAATTATTACTTTGGAGTCATGTTTTTGTCCACCTGATGACTGTCAGGTATGAGCCCAATATCCCCTCTCCTTTTAGCTCTGGTTTGGTCTCCACCAACGGCTCTTCAGCTGCTAGATGCTCTACTTTCTTCACCACAAACTTTGTTGGTCTGCAGTTTGGTGCTGGGCAGTTAGGGCTGCAACTAATGATTGATTAATCGACAATTATTTTCTTGATTCGTTGTTTTGTCTATAAGGTATGGAAGCCAAGAACGGCCGTGCTTATAATAATTTTTTTAATGCCGTTATCTCGAAATCAGGAGTTAATTATTTTGTTATCTTGAGATAACAAAGCTTGTTTTCTCGTGATAACAGGTTAATTTATCTCGTAGCCTTCTCCTTAAATGACAAGGTCTGATCTGAAACCATGTGCAGTTTGCTGCAATTCCCCAAAGAAGTTCACAACACAGCAAGCGCTACACACCAACCTTCACAAAGGGTGCACAATGTTATTTTAACAATAGAGAAATATATTTTTAACCTGCATTGAAATACACAATAATAGATGACCGTGGGATACACGTGTCATATTGTTTTCTGACACTAGAGAGCAAAGTGTGTGTGAGGTGACACACTCAACACGTCTATTTAAAGGAGCTTTGTGAAGACCTGAGTGATGTGTCATCCCTAATAATCCACCTCAGGCGTTATCAATCTTCTCAGTCACACCAAGAGCAGGTTTGGGGGGAGAAAATGTTCCTTTGATGACCGTCCAGATCTGACACAAGACTTTGGTCTGTTCCCTTGCCAACAGTGTATTTTAGTAACCAAACACAAGCTGGAAGACGAAATTATTACGTTTTTCTGTCGTCCTCAAACTAAAGAGAGCAATGATGTGAGCTTGGCCCGGATTAAAAAGGATGCATGGACCACATCATTGGGCTTAAACCCTGAAA
Organism: Macquaria australasica; assembly: GCA_005408345.1. Lineage (NCBI taxonomy): Eukaryota > Metazoa > Chordata > Actinopteri > Centrarchiformes > Percichthyidae > Macquaria > Macquaria australasica. The sequence goes on from SEMN01000228.1 coordinate 418,796, forward strand.
ATGTTCTGAATGTATGGGGTGGGTCACTTACACCCAATTTACAACACAAGTCTGAGGTGATGTGATTGCAGTCAACATGAGAATCACACTGGACCACATGGACTGTGATCCAGTCAGTCAGTTGGGTTGGGTATTGAGAACTTTACAAAACTTCAACATTTTGTGAAATATGCTTATTTACTTTCTTGCTGAGAGTTGGTTGACAAGATTGATACCACTCTCACATCTGTATGCTAAATATGACGCTACCGCCAGCAGCCAGCTAACTTAGCTTAGTACAAAAACTGGAAACGGGGAAACATCTAGCCTGGCTGTGTCCAAAGCTCACTATCTTGTTTGTTTAAACTGAAATGTAAAACACCAAATTGCTGGGAAAGCGATTTGTCATTCTTAGCGTTCAGACATGGGAGTGGCATCGATCTTCTCATCTGTCTGCAAGAAAGCGTATTTCCTAAAATATTGAACTTCATTTTAAGAAACAGGTTTTTTCACTTATGAGTTCCTAAAATCACCTGCGTTGCATTGCGTTACGAACGCAGAGCGCAACCACGCGTAAAATCAATATTGCGTAGCTTGTAGCATCTGCGTTCGTGTACTAGCTTGGACTTTGTTCCTTTAAATCATCTAAAAAAGGTTTAGGTATTCAAAATCTTTATCAAATTATATGTCAATTCAATTCACTTCAGTTTTATTTATATAGCGCCATATCATAACAAAGTTATCTCAGGGCACTTTTTCGAATAGAGCAAGTCTAGACTGACTCTTTATATTTACAGAGACCCAACAGTTCCCACCATGAGCAAGCACTATGCGACAGTGGCAAGGAAAAACTCCCTTTTAACAGGTAGAAACCTCGAGCAGAACCAGGCTCAAGGTGGGCGGTCATCTGCCTCGACCGGTTGGGTTGAAGGGGGAAGGGGGGAGCGGGAGAGAGAGAGCAGGAGGAAAGAGAACATACAGCAGCTCAATACAGCATAGATATGGTAATGGCACTGATGTTAACACCAACAGAAACAACACTAAGAGCAACATTATAATAGCAATACTAATAACATAGAATCACAACATTTGATAACAAACCTAATCGATAAGAAAATGTGTCAAAATGGATAAAATCTCAAATTTAACAACACCCAACCCCTGATTGTCAGGGTTGCATTGTGACTTTTTTATGTGCTGTATAGTTTTCTAAAACGTCAGCTTCTAAAAATAGCAACCAATCAAAATGAGTGGCAGTTCACCAAGAATCCTTTATTGGAAGTGAGTTTTTCATCCATCATCGGTGTCAAACGTCATAACTGTGTAATAAGCTGCATGCTTTATTGTTACACCAGGGAGGAACTGGTCCCTTTTGGGTGTTAACTTTGCTTTGTTGGTTTCCCTTCAGCACTCGCCAAGGAAGGAAGCAGTTTCGTGGTATCAGATGGTTAGTTATACCCTTTTGACTTGTTAGGAAATAAAAAGAAACTATGGGCATTGATTCCCAGGCATCTGATTGGTGCAGCTCAGCACTGCACCCTGGGAAATTGCAAGTGGTCCATTGTCCTGATAGATGAGTCGGTTCCTGAACAACATGACCTCATTCCCTCCCTGGGGAGATGTCCCGAGCAGAAAGGCGGGGTGTTGAAAACGCATATTACTGAGCTTGATGTGTAATAATGGGTCGGGCGATCATAACAGAATTTTACTTAAGTGGGTGGTGTGGCTGTAGCAGCTTCCTATCGCTGCCTCTAGACAATGTAAAGACTGACAGATGAGGACTGCAGCAGGAGGACACAGATAATTCTGCTTCCAGCTTTTAAAGCACATCGATTGTGCCATCGTGGTCGGTTGTCAATTAAAGATCGCAGGAGGAGTCCAGCAAGCCTACATGCAGCTTCACAGAGGCCGTGCTGAGTGGAAAGAGAGGTGAGTGCTGTGGGCCCAGTGTAGAACATCGTTGCCTATGGCCCCAGGGACTGGGTCATTGACCTGCTGTGCCATCTCCCAGGGGTTAAACCTGTTCAGGACAAGCAGCATGTGCTGCTTAGGACACGTGTTGGCAACATAAGCACCTTTCAGACACGCAGTGGCTCCATTTTTTAAACATGCTGGCTCCATGTTTAAAAAAGCCAAGCACTCACTTTTCCATAATCTAAGATAGGGCCTACTAACATTTCCATAACACTTCGAACATGGCTGAAGACTGAATTGAATGCAGCCACATTGCACGTCACACAAATTACGACCCATGGCTGGTGGTATCCAGCATACAGATAGTTTGGTTTTCACATATCTGTCTCTGACATTCCTGCCCCGCATTTCATCTGCTACTCTGCTTGATTTAAGTGATTTTTCTTATCAATAACAGGACAAAGTAATTTCCTAAAAGTTTATTCTGATGTTTGATGCCGTGGACAGGTGATCCTGACCTGGACAGGACTGATAGATTTGGGTAATATTCTTATTTTTATGTGACATATGTTTAAAATGACAATATCTCCACTTATCAAAACAGCCAGTTTTTTATTCATGTTCCTCAGTGGATGTTTAATTCACATGCTTTATGCACATTATCATTTATTCACTAAGTCTGTGTTCGTTGCACTTTGTCGTATTTTCTTTGTATCAATACAACAACTTTTCCACCTCAGCCAAGCAGAAAAAACATTTTTGCAATATTTCGTCTTTTCTTTCTGAATTTCAAGCGTTTCAACTCAGGAGATGTTAGGCATAAATTGAAAATGTGCATAAAAACAGGTGGATGGAAACGCGCTCACAGTTCTTTGAGAGATGCCTTCAAGTGTGGCCATTTGGAACAGACGACGCATCATACGAACTAGTTATTTTGAAGCATACTGAGGCCTTGACAGTTTAAACTGGCAGGTGGGAGAATTAAACTTGACTGGAGAGAAGTTTTTTTTCTCTCTGCGCAGCCTTTGCTAAATCATTCTGACGGTGTGTAAGTCTCTGTGACAGCGATCTGTTATGAACCCAGAGTGAGGACATTTTAATGAGGCCACTGATTTGAGAACAACCCAATTCAAACTGAGAGTGCAAAGAGAACTTAACTGTAATGTAAATAGTTTTGAGATTCAGAGATTAACATGATTGTCGTGGGAAAAAAAGTGATGAACAGAACATGTAAACTTCGTTCCAATATTTAGGCATCTTTAAATAAAACAATTATATATACAAAACCTACGATATGAATTAAAAATTGAAGTTTCTTTTCCAAAAGAACAGGAAATAGTAATTAATGAATGTGTTATTAGCTATCTTTATCCGGTTTCAGATGAAGCTGTGAAAGCTCCAGTATGCGATAGACTGATCAATGCAGCAGTCCCCCCTCGCCGTCCCCGAGGTGCTGTTTTCAATAAGTTGAGAGGGAAAAGAGTTGACTTCACTGAAGCAGCTCCCCGGTATCAAAAACATGATTCATGTTGTCCATACGCACAGTTAACTACACACAGCAGTGGCCTAGTGGAAAAAGCTGCCCTTGTTTTCCAGATAGAAATAGGAAATCAACTTACGACCTTTAACGGTGGAGGGAAAGAAAATAAAGATGAGGAGAGGAACAACACAAATAAACAGAGCAACAACTGTAGTAACAGTGACGTGTGATGTCATGTGATGTTACAAAATCATTACAGAGTGGGTCTTAATCACTGATGATAACTAGACACATGTTTAATACTTTACTAGGGTATCTGGCAACTTTTCTGCTCCCACTTGTAACACTGTAGATTGAGATCAGCACTGTGGTAGAAAGAAATGTTTAATTTCAACCAACTAGGACACATTTGTCATGCTGATATTGAGTAATAAAGATAATTAGCAGAAAGAAAAGCAGTGTCAAGTGTTTTTACTGTAAGGGGAAGAGCTTTGATGTGGAAATTAGACTGATACCACGACATAATTTATAATTTAACATAATTACGTACCAAAACATGGTATGTCTTGTTTATAAAGGTAAGATGGTGTAAAATCTTTGTCTGCAACTGTTGGCAGAATTGGAGGGCTCTGTTTATTTAGAGAACAGCACGCTTTGTAAAATCTGAACTTCAGCTTTGAGATCAATAATTGAAATTGGAATAAATTGCAATTTGAGATCAAGGACCTTTTTTATTTTTAAGTGTAATATTTTGAACAAAGTGACCAGCACCATACATAAAGGCAGCACGTTAATGAAGTTTATGAAGACCAGAACCAGACCAGGACATAACTGAACTAAGCACCTGCTAATGACCCTGAATGAGCAAATTACACAAATCTCTTTTGTCGGCTGAAAATATGTTAAACTACAGAAGGTCAACTGAGAACAAGAGTCTGCAGTCATGCTAGCAGCCCTGTGAGGCCCTGTGAGGCTGTACTTGTGTGCTTATACACAGTGGTGTTATAAGCACCGCTAACGATAGCATGCTCACAATCTGTATGTCTAGCAGGTATAATGTTTACCATGGCCACCATCTTGGTTTCACATTTTAGCATGCGCTAACGTTAGCTAATTGACATAAAGTACAGCTGAGGCTGATGGGATCAGTTTTGCAGGTATTTGGTCATAAACCTTGGACATAAGTTGGACAAATAGAAAGTTTAATCTCATGATGGTGATAGATGAAAGGTTACAGGATCACCAAAGTCATGAGGATTTGTCCTCTGAGCACCATGAATGTCTGTGCAAAACTTCATGAAAACCCATCCAATAGTTGTTGAGATATTTCAGTCTGGACGAAGGTGGTTCACCGACCTACCAACTGACCGACATTGGCAGAGCTGCACCTTCAAATATATCTCCTGTTCTGTGAGTATCCACATAGCCTTGGAACGGACTTCTTTATTGGTTTACTAAGCTGCTCCTCTACTGCACAAAGGCAGCAACTCATCTACAGCATAGTGCATGACTGATGAAATCAGTTAAATCAGTACTGAATCTCAACCTCTTTGCTTTAGAGGGCTACTTAGTTATCAGACCGTGACTTTGACTCTCAGTAGCTTTGACTTGACATGTTGTTTGGACATGTGACTCCCTTCAGCTGGTGTCTGAGCTGGAGTCCTTGTGGAGCCAGATGCAGTGAGCACTTTTGAATTTCTGGCTTAGTTTTGAATGTTTGCCATCAGGACATTTGAGGAGTGTTAGTGTTAGAATGGAGTTGTTTTTCATTCGGGACTCAAAGTAGCTGTTAATCGGGTTTAAATGATTTCCATTATCATTGTCTTTTGTAAATCTACTCAGTCGTCCTTTCAGTTGGGAGTCTTGTTTCAAATCCAACAGCAGAGCAGGTAACCTTTAGAAAGAATCTTCAATCATGAAATTGTGTTAAATTCCTCAGTATAACAGCGGGCATGTGCTTGGACTCTGATCTGATTTAAACAGATTTATTGGATGTGAGCAATGACTCAGATTTTCCTTCATGTGTGAGAGATCTACAGTACTTCCTCTGCAGAAGGGTGGTCTTGTGTGTTGTGCAAATCCATTTGATTGGTGAGAAGGTTCCATGGCATCCGCCCAGATATATTTGGATTTATTCCTCAATTTCAACAGAATTATTATGATGTAAAGTCTGCTCAGCGGGAGCAACTCAAAATGTCCACGCTCTTCAGATCTCGGGTAATATTCCAGATGACTGATGTGATCTGATTTTGTCACATGTCTGGACTGGTTCCAGGAAGACATTCAGGGGCGACATCAGATCAAACAGGCACCCGTGCAGCAGGTAAATAATCAATGTCCACTTGGAGAATACAGGCCAGGAGAATATGGCCAGCAGGACTCGGAGCTCAGCTGTGAGGGCCACGACCTCTTCGGTCTGGGGGGAGGTGAACAGGGAAGAAGGTCAGTGCCAGGGGCTTAATCCATTTCTCTGGCCCCTCTCTTCAGGGGCTGTTGTCAAGCCTCAGGGTAGGCAACTGTATCAACACAATCTGGGGCTTCGTGTGGTCTCGTTCACCCAGACCCCTCTGAACAGCCACCAAAGCCAACTGTGCACATCGAGCAAACACAGGGAAAAACAGCAGACGCTGAATAACTATCGCCCTTGGGGGGGCGGCTTTTCGGGGTTGCGAATGGAGGTCAGAATGGGCTGGAAGGAATGCTTCAAATGCAGGCATCACAGAACTGCACACAAGAAGATTCGGTGTATTTTGGCAGTGGTGCAAAATACAGATACAAGATAATTAACAGAGAATATCAAGTTCCTGACTCCTCATAATATTATCATAAATACAGTGTTATCATACAGCTTGACTTTTAGAGGCATTTGAAGAATTTGAGAAAATAAAACGATGTGTAAACATTTTGTTGATGCAACAAAACAGATTTAGAAAGACAACTGAATAAGAACATTTAAATTAAAAGTAAAAATAAGTAGGCAAAAAATAAAAATATCTGTATAATAAAAAATATGTATAGAATCAATAATATAGCAAGTTGTAATGATGTTAACATACACAACTCATTTTAGCAACAAGGAAACTCTCCAACTGTGATTTTGTCTTGTGACTTCCTGTCTGCACCAGAAATTGGAACGTGTCGCGTTGTGTAGACATCTGCAGTTTGTGATCACCTTGCGCCAACTCTTATCTGCAAATATCTGAGCTGTTTTAAGACATAATGTACAGCATGAAGGATCCGCAGAGCTGGAAGAAAAGGAAAGACACTCTGACATCGACCCCCTGTTTACATGGCAGCGCTCATTAGATCACTTTTCCTGCACAGCGCTGGGATCAGCTGGTCATGTTTCTGTTATAATAGTATAAATGTGTTGGTATTTGTGTTTCATCATGTGATTATAATATTATGATATCATAACCCGAAGTTGGCATTTAAAAGGTGAGCTAATACAATATTTCTTCATCACAGTAGAGACTCATGTTGTTGGCCAGCTGGCTAATTTTCAACTGCAGTCCTTTAGCGAGATGTTCAACCAAAGAAGTGACAGATTAAGAAATATAAACAGGACAGTAGGATGCTGAAGAGACAACAAAAGCAACCAAATCAGCATGAACAAGTCCTGCAAAGCAACGGGGAGAAGCAAAACATGGGTGTGTGAATTTAATTACCACATCCTCTGTTCAGCACACGCAACAGGCAATGCAGTACAGAGCAACGGAACGTAAATTAGCAATATAGTTTAACCAAATTTTGCAAACATTAGCCGTACAGGTGAGACATAGATAAAGTAAAATGTCAAGAAGTGACTAAGAAAGAAATCCTAAATAGCCATTGTCGTCAGAAATATGGCCTGATGTCTGTTGACCTATGGGATGGTTTTCATTGAAGTCACCCCCTGGCATGACTAACACGCTTACTGAGCACGGTCCTTTGTTATAATTCCATTTTAAGTATATGATGTCTGCAGTTTACACAACATCAGCGGGAGGTGGTGTAATGAAAGCCCGTCGTCATGGGCAGTATGGTGACAATAGAAATGTCATGTTGGCCTTTGCTGGTAAACACAGTCAGACTGACATGACAGGCACCTCGTGTGTTATGGCAACACACAGATCCAACGTGCGGCATTGGTCACCTTCCATTGCAAATGTATTTTGGTAACCCTCATATGATGATTTCAGAGTGTGTGTGTGTGTGTAGTGCGGTACGTCTTAACAGCACAGTGGAATTATTTGTGCAGGAAACTAAATAGAGAAATCTGCTGTTCCTACCTGCATTCATTTGATTGATTGTGCTGATTGACTTGTGGCAAAGTATGTTCTGCTCCTCTCAGGTTTGGTTAAATGCTGAGGGATTTTATTAAGTTTAAATCTACTCCGTGTGTGCTGCATAGAGATGACCTTAAAACAAAGCTTTACTGAGCGCTGAGCTAGTGTTTGAGTGAAAAAAAGACTTGTGGCGTCTTGCTTTGGGTCAGGAGGCTTTCAGATGGCACAGACATCACTGAGGTGCCACCTGGAAGCCGATAACAAAAGAAGTGCATATTTACTCTTTTTGATATTGGGACTCTAGTGTAGGTGTTCTTTTGGACCCAATCTGAAGTGGACCCTTGGTAAACCTGCCCACAGTTTTGCGCAGTGGAGCTCCTCTCACTGGTGACTGATAACCCATTTCAAAGCGTATTATAAGACCGCTAACGCCCCAGAAATAATCATGATGTGATAACTCTGTTGCCAGTTGTTGGCTGCCAGTAGCTCACCGGGTAGAGTGCATACCACGTAGGCTGAATCCTCACTGCAGGGGCCCGGCTTCGATTCCAGCCAAGGCCCTTTCCTGCATGTCGTTCCCTCTCTCTCCCCCCTTCCTGTCTCTCTAAAAGCTGTCTCTATCTAATAAAGGCGAAAAGCCAAAAAATATACCTTTTAAAAAAACAAAAACAAAAAACATAACAGCTTGAACCAGCAACAGACTCAATGCACTACTGAACACCAATTCAAGTCTCTGATATTTTAAAAGTGGTAAGTCAAAGTTCCAGTTGGTCGTCCACTTTGGTTCAGACTGAAATATATTGATAAATATTGGATGGATTGCCATGAAATGTACAGACATTCATGGTCCCCAGAGGATGAATCCCTGACTTTTCATCCAGCTCCATCATCAGGTCAAAACTTTTATTTGTCTGATACTTTGGTTTATGACTCGCAAAACTGTTTTATAGCATGCTAACATGGTGAACATAAACATTATACCTGTTGCCACTGTGCCTTACATAGCCGCTAGCATGAGTGTAGACTCTTAGGTACTCTTACATAACAATGGGATTAACTTCCATTGTATGGGCCTAATAATTATATGTTCAAGTGACTGGCTATGTAAGGCCTGTATGAATCTGTCTGATGTATTTTTTATTGTTCTGGGATTTTTGCACGTCAGAATTTGAGACTTGAATGTTTTTGTTTTCAAGTCTCAAGTCAGGTGAATTCTTTAGGCAGTCAAGTCTGAAGTCTACAGCTCTACCTCACACCCTTCAGCTCTGCGGCTACACTTGGCCGAGCTTGGTATGAGAGTGCCACTGCGTGCTATTGACTTCCTACTGTTCAGACCTCAGGTCACGAATCAGCAGCCATGATCCTGTCCAGCCTCGGGGATCTGTCATCGCCAGTAGCTCTTATGTTTGAGAGCGTCTCGTTTAAGTCTCAGACCTCCGATGGATCTGGGCCCAGAGGCCTGCCGTGACCCCAGGATGTACAGCAGGAGTTGCAGCAGAGGTTTTGGCAGGGCCTGCGGTTCCCGTGCAACTGTTTGCTAATGACCTGCACAGCTGTGAGATCAGGAGGAAATGTGTTGAATAACGTAACATGGCAGGCCAGATTTTCTCTCTCTGACTGAGATCCAAAACATTTTTCTTCTAAGTATTTTATTTTTTATTGTCTCATTGTCAGAGTGAGACTCCATTTGCCCTTTCAAAGCTTTTCTCCATGTAATAGATCATATTCTGTGCTTATTTTACGACTTCCCATAGCCTGTCTTGGACATGACAAAAACCTGGCCAAATATCAGGCCTTTTTTTTGGCAGCTGTACACAGACATAACATTTACATGGACTGTAATATTTCCAGTATTAACTTGATTAAGACAACACCCTGAATCAGAAACTCATGCAAACAGCATTTTCTGATTATACGGACCCGACAAAGTTATAACTGAATTAAGACTTTAACTTTCACATCAATGAAGGGCGGTTTAGAAACGCAAACACTCTTAATCAAACAATAACCCTCATTTAAGCTTTTAATGGCGTTCTGGATCACATACAGCAAACCACCTGTTGCCAGATTTGTTGGTTCAGGCACCTTTTGATCGCGATGCACAGAAAAAATATTGAGTTATTAGATAAATATTAGGCTCCTTTTTATCTGCATTATAGCATCTGCTGTATATTATGCTGCTTGGGGTGTCTGTCTGCGTCATGGGGCAAGTTTTAGGACAGGAAACCAAACTGTCAAAACTGCTGTGAGTCTACAGTACTCTCATGTAATGGGTCAAACCACAGTGCAAAAATACACACAGGGGGTATACCACAGTAGCAAAACAACAAAAATGAAGTTTGAGGTGAATACTGGAACATTTTAATGAATGATGGCGGTGGCACCATTTGTATAAGTAACCCATAGAAACAGTTTTACCCAGAAATGTACAGTAAGATCAATTAGAGTAGGGTCAATAGTCCGATCGTAACATAAAGTTAATGGCTTATGCACTTTGTTGTGTGGACTGTTTGATGCTCGCTGCCCCGAAGAACCGCGTGAGCTCCGCTGAGGTAACCTTTGGGCAAGGAAACTCTTATTACAGTTTATCATGGTTGACCTGAACTGATCCAGTCAAATGGATCATTCAGAAAATAAAATACAGATCTGAAAGGCATCAAAGGGAGGAAACTAATTCTAACAGCACTACAGTAATATCAATATCTCTACTCCGCACTGTTGTCTGGCCAAGAAAACACTTCTTGATTCCTTTTGATTATTTTATTCCATCCAGTCTGAAAGATATCTATCAATACCTGATATTCACCTGCAGTGCTTCACAGAAGAGAACTTTTAGTGATAAAAAAGATTTCATGACAGAACTTGTTTGTCTTGGAATTAATGAACTTGGAAGAGGGTTTTTACTGGAGCTCGGACCCTACCGAACACAGAATCAGGGCGTAGACACAGACTGACCTAATTGCTCAGATATGGTTGCTTTTTTTTAACATTTTTTTTAACCTGTGCTGTTGCCTCACCTCTTGGCTTCCTGTATTGACAAAGTTAATTCTCCAAGTGGCCCGAGGAGACCAAGAAGAAAAAAAAACACCCTGCAGCCACTTTGGACGAGAAAATAAAGCTGTGTTTGATTATCCCGATCAAAATAACATGAAAGCCATCAAAGCAGAGCTGTAACCAAACTTGTCTTTTGAGAGAAACTGAAGGTGTGTGTGCCACTTATGTCAGTTGTTCTTTTGTCTTCTGTTTTGGGCTTTTATAACAAGTCAACACCAGACACAGCAGCAGCACCAGACATAATGTTTTTAGGTCAGACAGCAGAAACACAATGCCCTGAAACAGTTAGAGGCATCATTCATCGACAGTCTACATGCTTACAGCTGGGGCTGGAGCTGTGTTAGCTCTGCTTTCATGTTCTTTCAAATATCTCTCTGCTCACTTATGTATCTTTTTGCGATTACATCTTTAAGGATGGGGAAACTGACCACCTTACTTTGAGGAAAAAAAGGAAATTAGGAATGGCATTCAACACAACAGGAAGACGAAAGGACAACAAGGGGTCAGGATAAGATTAAGGGCAAAAACAGGTGTATTGCTGCCCTGTTTAGTAAATAGTGAGATCCAATCTCTCGGCCTTCCCGTTCCGCTGTCTGTTTGAGGGTAAATACCACCATGTGGCCCTGCAGAATAAATAAAGAAATGACAAAACACTTTTGCCCGGGGAGCAGGACTACTGTAATAACAATCCAAAATTAGAGCTCCCATTGGTCGATATGAAATATCCTGTAGTCCCTCACTTGCTCAATCTATCATCATACCTCATTATGGAGAAATCCAAACAGTCAAGTACCCGATGTTTGGGTGTTTTTACACCACCAGTCTTGGACTCACAGATGTGTACGCTTTGAGCGCCTGGTTGCATGCAAAATGACATAACGTTGACAGCACATGCTCTTGCATTACGCTCGTGTATTTGGGAGTGTTTTTCACGTCAGTAGATTACACTTATTTTCCAAGCTGCTCATCCCTGTGATGTATTATCCTCCTAATTCAACTGATTATGAAGCCTTGTTTAATGTATTTAATCACTGACTTAAGATAAGTCTGATTCCACTTTGTGTCTCTTGTTGGGTAGCTTTTGCTAGGAATCTACTTTGAAGTGGAAAGCCTCTTTCCTGAGTGCACCTTGCCGAACAGCGCCAGCGGAGGGGACAGTGTTTTAGTGACAACAAAGGACAAACATGACATAAACACAGTCGCGCTGCAAGTGATTTACTGCACCTAGGAAAGTGTGCGTTTCATTAAGGCTATTCGCTCATCGCGCGTCTTAGATTTTCCTAAAGTCGGAGAAAGAAAGGGGTCGTGTGTGGATTGCTGAATGCTGAATTAATCTCCATTGGGAGTTTGCTTGGAGGTTAACCCTCACAGCCTCCAGGAAGATGAGGATGAGCTTTGTGCATACATGTACTGTACAACACAATGCCTAAGTGAAATAGCAGCCCAAAGCTTTTTCCCACCCGGGGGGGGGGGTTGGATTGGAAAAGGAGGCTGTTTTTACCTGACCTCCACGTCGAAATGATTACCTCCTGACAGGAAAAGAAGGAAACATGGAAAACTCTCGCAATGGAAATAAAAATATATATTCTCATGAAGTCATCCACTGAATTAACGTGTTTGGATTTAACTTAAAGGACATTTTTGATTGAGTTACCATTCACTGTGAATGCAACTGGAGCACTTTGTTGTCTTCAGTCGAAAGCTTGTTTCTAATTCAATTTAGCTGCTGCAGCTAGGCTTTTTGAGTTGACATTTATAGGAATACAGGGAAAGAAATCCCCATGCAAAAGTCTGATTACCTTACATTACCGAGAAAATGTCAGAATACCATCACTAACCAGCTAACGGCTTTCAGAGAAGATCGTCTGATTAATTGAGGTCAGCCTCACAGATGAGCTTCAGGGGAGGATAGTGAACGGACAGGAAGTGCATCAGTCTTTGTTTTCCTCCAAACGTAACTACAACAACCTTAAGCAAACCATATCCCTGCTTTTACTATAAATACCCTTTTTAATGGTTAAAGGAACATTGTACCACTCAATATATAGAGGTCCAGGGTGCTGTTGTAGATCAGTAAACTATAACCACTTTGGTGCCATCATGTTGACAGAGAAATCTGAGTTTTCCTCTTCACAGTGCCCACATATACCAGTATGCATTGAATGTGAGGTTCTGCATTCATGCAATGTTGCTAAAATGGGAATAACAGGAAAGCCTACAGTTATTTTATCATGTTACATTTTTGTAGTGGTTTGTTAACCCAATACAAATAAAACATTTAAATGACCTGAATCAGTTGTTAGTGTTAATATAGGATTTTTTTTTTCAGTGTAACTGCCACTGTTTGTTAAAGGGTAATTCCAGTATTTTTAAACTTGGGCCCTATTTCTGTTAACATATTTTGGGGGCTTAATGACTAATAGGTACAAAAAGTTTTGGAATTGGTCCAGTAGATCACCTCAGCCGGCAGCCGCAAAACAGGCTGCAATGGCTGCAACGTAATCCTTGCTTGTAACTGCGCCTGTCAGAGTCCGTCCACTAAAAGTGCTTGTTTTTGCCACTGACTCTGGTTCAGACTGTTATTCTAAGTGTCTGACAACATTGTGGAAAGGATCCCTACAGAGACAGACTGTTTTGTTAAAGAGTGAGATCCTTTCTGTTTAACCAGAAACACTGTTGGAAGGAAGACAAGCAGGAAGACGAGAGCAAGACTTTTCCTTGAGCGAGACTTCTGTTTCTGAATCATGTTTACCTGGCTGTTAGCATAAGCACTTTGTTGCATCTGCTAGCATTTCTGCTTGGCTGACCAATGTGTAAACACAATCAGCTTTTCATGTACCATCACAGCATACTGAACAAAGGTTGCCGGCCTTATGCTAGCATAGTGTACATAACAGACACGTTCAACCGATCTCTGTTTTCCTGTTGGTGATGGCTTTTTCTTTAGGTTTATTGATTTAGCCTTCCCTCTTTGCTAATATCAGCAACAGAACGAAACAAAGTGTTTCATGCTTTTTCATTCGACACTCTAGAAGGCAGTTTCACAAATGTTCAAGTGAAAAATTTGGTTACCTTTACTCCTTGTCTACATCACAGCCGTGTAGCTCAAACAGCACGTTAGCCACAGTTGCGGTCCTCCATCAGTGTTTACACTGTAAATGCTAACCTAAGTATGCTAACATGCTCACAGTGACAATGATAGTATGCTGATGCTAAGCAGGTATAATGTTTACCATGTTCACTATCTTTATTTTGTACAGCTGCGGCTGATGGGAACGTTATTAGTTTTGCAGGTATTTGGTCATAAACCAAAGTGTTGGACAAATTAGGGAATTTTTTCAACAATGGTTTTACAATTCATCCTGAGGGGGGCATAAATGTCTGTACAAACTTTTGTGCAAATCTGTCAAGTAGTTTGGTTGTTGAGATAGACTCAACCCCATTTCACACAACGTTCATATGACTCATACAAGGAAGAAAAACTGAAGATCAGCAAAGTGTTTCTTAAATACTTGTCTGGTGTGAAAACGGGTCTTGTAAAGAACACCTCTTTTCCTTTACTGTTCCATGTTTCCTTTCTTTTCCCTCCATGCTTTGAGTCCATGTAGAAAACCAGGGGAAGCAGTTGTGAGCAGGTTCTGCAGGAGAGAGAGAGTGAGAGACTAAGCACAATTAGGGGGCTTGCATTCCTCTCGTTTTTCTAAAAATACCCTGCACATTTCCTCTCTTCTGTCTGTGATTCTCATTAAACCAGTGGAAAATCTGCCTGCCTCGCGTGGTAGAGAGAGCCCCTTTATTTCTCTCGGCCTCTGGAAGAGGACATACTGGGTGGCAGTGCTGGTGGGGAGGATAATGGAGCCCTTATAGGCAGCATTAGAGGTAGTGGCGTAAAAAAGAAAATATAGCTATGTTAATTAATCTGCTACGTGTGGGTTTGCAAACTTCCTCTGATCAGATAATGGTGTTGAATGGTCAGGCTTTGACTTCGGAGTTCACTGAGTTCATGTGCACTTCCAGAGCTGTAAAATCACTGTCCTCTAAATGCTGGGGTATGTTCGAAAGAGACTGTCCTCCCAAGAAAAATGACAACGTCAGCTGTTTTAGCAAATGCTCCAAAATGACTCATGTTCAAGTGACAAAGCCCTCTAGTGGCCGTATTAATTATGATTGGAACAAAGGAGGAAGTCGGGTGACATTATTAGAGAGTGACAAACTCTACATAGGGAGGCGGTCAGGGTGGGTGGATGGATGGGTCAACAAAACGTCAAAGTCTAACACGTGAGACCGCTGTTTGTTTCTAGCTGACAGTCAACATTGGTTTCTTTTAACCCTGACCACGATTCTTACCTAACCTTAGAAAGGGTCATCATAAAACAGATTTATTTTTAAGGCACAGACAAATGATGTTGTCCTGCCGATAGGGGCGTCACATCAGAAAACTCTTCTATGTGTTGTTCGTTCTAAAAGCCAGTAGCAAATAGCTAATTTTCTTGTTTAATTTGACTTGCTAGTTGAAACATACTAGTTCATAAGATGTGTCATATGACCACGTCTGAATGCAAAACTGTTTTTAGAAGTCGCTATAGGGGCAAAAAACCTGCCATCATTGAGAGGGGCCAGTGTGCGTCACATGATGATACTGGAAGTTGCAATACCCTGGGCGGCCACTATGCCAAAATCACTTTACATTCCAGCGCCGTTCTTGTTGGGGGCTTGTGTCAGATTTGGAAAGTTACAATAACTGTCAGACACAGGCCCCACAATATCAACGTCAGAAAGGTGTTTGGGGATGGGGGTTTCAGATGCTGTTTGACAATCCGACGTTTAAAGCATACTGACCCCTTAAGTGTGACCACAGTTAGACAGGACTCGATAGAACTCAACATTTGCTTTGAAATTAATGTATACTGCACTAGTGCCAGGTAAAACGGTACCTGTGCCACATATAAGGTTAGGGCTAGGTTTAGTTAGGGTTAGTTAGGGTCACAACAGAGCAGCATCGGAGCTAACAGGAATGGCACTTGGGCCAACCTGAGGGTCAACTGGGTTGATCACAGAGGCATTTTTGGGGGGCATGTGGCTGTGCAAGGTAATGTGGGAAACTTCAGCACTCAGAGCAAAAGGGCAGGGGTGGAACACCTACCTCGGTGTCCACAGAACCACAGGCATTGATGAGTCAAAACTGAGTGGAGTGCAGAGTTCTAATGTCTTGCTACTGGATTTCTGGGTATTGAAGTTCAAAATTTTCAAATAGTGCCCTCTTGGGACTAGCATGCAACATTGCCTGGGTGAAACTGTGATGCAGTTGTGAATGTATACCCTCTGCAGATGCAGCATGTGGCTCTACATTCTCATGTACAAATTATAATTTACTTAACATTTAAAGTACTACAGAGGTGCAATATATTTGAAACATAGCACTACCTGACTCACGTATAGCTGGTAACACAGTCAGGATATTATGTATGAAAGATTAAATAAATCCTGTACTGGCAAAAACACAATAGATTCCTTTGTTGTTCTCCTTTACCAGTATAAAACATAAAATCTGTAGTAAAATCAGAGGAACGCACTCGAAGGGAAGACGTCCAAATAATTTCAGTGTGTGTGAGCTCTGTTAAAAACATAATGTTCTCCGTCACTTTGAAACCAAAAGGCATTCATAGGCTGGAAATATTTTTATGGTCGAAGCAGCGGAAATGTTTGACTCAGGTCAGTCTATTCCCCAAAACAAAAATCTGGAGCCATATGGATACAATAATAAATGCATACAAGCAAACACTTGATAGCACATCATCAAGCTCAAGTGTATCATAAACCCTTGGACATGAGACGGTAATAATGACATGAGGAGAGACTGATCGATCCGGCCCGGTGATATGAGGTTCAGTGCATGCTACTCTGACGTCAAGAGAAAACAGAGCTGGTTCTCTCCAGGTCCTGTGGTTTCGGTACTTGAAAGGGACGGTGCAGAGTCCACACGAAATCCCCTCTGAGAAACTCTGCTCCTCCTCCTTAGGTTCTGGCTGTCCTCTGTGTAGCTGCGCTGAACTCTCTCAAACCTGATCACACCACTCAGCCATGGGACGAGCTTGGTTTCAATAACAGATACTCTAAATTTGTAAGAAATGTGACAAACTACTCTGATGAACAGATGGAAGAAAAACCCAAGGTGGAGCTCTACTAGATGAATGGAAGGGTGGGACATACAAGAAAAAAACATAAATGATAGACTAAAATCTGAGACAAGAAACTGAACTAAATCTAGGACCATACTCTAAATTTAACAATTATAGTAAATAGTGGATAGTAGTAGATACTGTATATTTATGTGATGGATTTTTATACTATGATGGTCTGTTGGAATTGCAGAATAATGAAGAAAGAAGGTACACCTAGCTTAAACTAATGCAGTCTAATGCAACAGTCCTGCAATGAATTCTACCTCCACGAAGGTTTTAGAGAGGTGTTGAATCAACCTCATGATCATTTTGAAGGATGTAGTTTGTGCTGCTGTTGAGCTGTTTCATTACAGAGATGTGTTCCTAAAAAAAATGTCCACACCATTTATATCAGTGAGGGTGATATAAAACTGAACATTTAACCTTCATGAAGGTAGCTATGTATTGTTGGGTATTTTAATACCACAGATATATAGGATATTGTAATAATAATACATACTATTTCAGTCAAGGAATTGGCCATTTATTGCAAATAGTTATGATGTTAGAGTTAAAGAGTCTGAGCAGCAACAAGTATTCTGCATAGAGAGCTAATGTCCCCTAAAACACGTACATGAACATCAGATTTTAGGAAAGTCAACAATACAATAAGCTTCCTCCCTGTACACCTGCATGATTATGATTGGATGATACGAGTCAGCTGGTAGCCAAGCAGCTGTTGAATGAGCCTTGGGGTTTGGGAGACTGTTTCACTATTATCAGGCAATCAACAATAATCAGTCAATGATGAAGATGATCATTAGTTGCAGCCTTATATCTGTTCCTATTGACCAGCCAGCTACCAGTTATGATAAGTTCTGAAGGGGCATCCACATCCACATATAGATTTCGTAATTTGAGCGCCAAAAGACATCTAGACGTCTAGGTTATATAAATCCGTTGTTTCAATGATTTCATTTAAACATGTAATTAAGACCGGCATCACAATGAAATATAGCCTTTGAAATGCTGTAGAAACAATGGTTTTACTATACATACTAACCTTCACTTTTCAACCATATTTAGCTTGAAGCTTGAAGTCTTTTGACCCACCAAAACTGTGCTCACTGTGTTCACTTTCCCAAGGTGACATGGCAGCTGTGTCTAAAAGTTGTCCTAAGAGGTCCCCATCTCATCTACCACAGCTGCACACACTGTGGACAACAGGCCATTTTCTCCCCAGTCAAGGTCATTAGGCCTCAATTTTCCAAAATCTGTCCTTTGAACTCAGGATGCCACAGCCTGAGGGCTGTGGTCTGATCACATTTCTTGGCTGCTAAGTATCCCTTTGCCTTCCGAACCCATCACCACCTGATGAAGCCACACACCATCTCATCTCATTTCTGTTACACTAGTGATGTGAGAGCACACCTGCGCTCATGTCATCAAGACCTGGAAAGGCTCACTCGCACGACAGGCCGCTTTTACTTCATTACCCGCCGTCCTCCAATCTTTTTACTTCCTGAAGGACTCCATTTGCCACACGTTCAACACAGACTTACATGAGCCTCCAAGGGGACTTGGCAAAAAGGTCCTGACGCTCTAATTGCACCAAAAACAAGGCAACGTAATTCCAGGTTCCCCGAATATCACCTAGAGGTCAGTGGATCTAGCAGGGGGGAAGAAAGAAGTGACGTAATGTATGCGGATGTGCGTCTCTCTTTTCTTCGTTCTGCAGGGGAAACTGGTGCTGAGTAGCCATGTGCTAAATTAAGAGGGTGCCCGCGGCATTGTTGTATATACTGTAAGCTGCATTCTCACGCTATGTCGCCCTCTTAGCTTATTTCTATACATTTACACTGATGTTTGACAGGGAACCAAGGAGAAAAATACACATACCTTCTTGTATAGGATTCTTTACAAAGTGCATATCTGCAAACAAAACCAAGAGTCTACAGCCATACTAGCTGCTCTGTGGCGGTGATTTTGACCTGATGATGGCGCTAGATGCCAAGTTAAGGGTTCACCACAGTTACTGCAATTCATCCTGAGGGGATCACGAATGTCTGCACCAAATTTCATGACAGTCCCTCGTGTTGATGTTGAGATATTTCAGTCTGGAATCATCTTCCAATCACGGACGACAACACATTGGACATTATGACTTTTATTAGCAACACTTCCTTGTTGAACTCGATGTACAGTAAGCATCGATACACTTGTCAGTCAAACAGTGAGGTTAGTACTGTGAATACCCACTACAATAATATTATTTAGTGTTGTATATTTATATTTATACTAGGACTGAAACTAATGATTAAAAAATACATTTTCCAAGTCCTTATCTGTATATCTATCTATTAGATAATAATTTTTGAGTACTTTTTTTATAGCAAAATCCCCCTCTTTTTCTCTTCCTGTAAAACATTCGAATAGGATTTGGGGAGACTAGCTAACCCCACCCATCATATTAACCCCCACTTGACCATTAGCTCGTGGCTCATAGTAGCTACCGGAGCGATATCATGGATCAAAGCTGTATGTGTTGATCTCAGTTGGCAAAAGCTTTGGATGGGGTCTAATTTGTTAATTTGTCCCTCATCTATTGCTTCCTGATCTAACAAAGCAGGTGAGAGAGGTGCGTAACTTATTAATTAATTGACAAATCAGTTCACCACCAGACAGATGCGAGAACTGTTGGTGATGCAGATTCTTCTAGTTGCAGAGTGGCTGTATTTCCTCGGTGCCGAGTCCAGCAGCTGAGCACTGACACCAGACTGCCCGGCCAGACGGAGTCCGCTGGCGGATGAAGCAGCTACCGCTCCTTTTTATGAGTCTCCACTGCTGTTTAGCTCAAGTCTGGTAGAATAATTTTGGTGTATTATTACTAACTGTGTGCATGTGCACTACATGTGTGTGATGTAATATTTAAGTAGCTAAAAGAAAAAGGTCTCTATGGCCTTACAAATTACAGATTTTAATGCGATGAAGGAGGTTTGACAGTTGGCTGACTTTAAACACCGTAGGAATCGGAAATCGAGGCGTTTAAGTCGTATTTAAATTATTTCTTCATTAAGTGTGACACTATGATTGATTTCTCTGTTTTCTAGAGGAGTATGTTGTGACCAATTCAGACCAGCACATCGACGAGGCCCCTGTTTGTGATCCTGGAGACGATCAAAATGAGAGGAAAATGTGACATCATGAGGCATACCATAAGTCAAGACAGAAAGTTTGTGGTTGGACATGTTTTTCAGTAGTTACAGAAGCCGGAGTCGCGTGTGCCTGCCTCCTTTGTGAATCATCTCTATGTCACAATATTCATTTTCAGTTTTACAGTTTTTGTTTTGGTGGAGGATTTTAATTGATTTTGTTGCGGATTTTTTCTTTCTTTTTTTTTCTGTTTTGTTTTTTTCCACTTGTGCCAGATCTTGTGGTTTTCGCATGACGAAAGTCCGCAAGTCCAGCCTTTTCCGGAACGGGGTGAAAAGACTCGGCCAATAGGTCCTTGAGTTTCCACCGCATAACAACAATGTTTCAATTTGTCTAATCGGGGGTATTTAAGCTAAGTAAACTATCACTCTTCAGGATTTCATCTGTAGCCACAGCCCAGTCATGCAGACCTCTTATTCAAACCATTTGTGTGCGGTCGAGAGTGGGAGTGGGGAGGGCAGCCAGTGGAGATGACAGCAGGATTGGATAACTCAGGGAGAAGGTCTGGGACGCAGAGAGTGAGAGGTCTTGGCAAGAAGCTGGAAACCACACGCAGCTTGCGTGATTGTGGTTCTCTCACAGCCTTCTCTGTCTCTGCTTGTCCCCCTTTACTTCTGCAGCTCTCTGAAGCACCTGCATGCCTCGCCGCTTGACCTTTGTGACCTTTGAACTTGGCCGGAGAAACACACGAGTTCTTATGTTACATCATCTCACCGGTACAGTGTGGTCTCTGAGTATTTGGACAGTGATGTATTTTTGATTAACTCCAGCATATTCGATTTGAGATAAATGACTGTGAGGTTTGAAGTGATGTCTCTCTCAGATTTAAGGGTGTTTGTATCCATGTTGGGTCTCATAGCCCAAATCAACAAATGCTATCAAGCCTATAGGACTAAAGCTATCTGGAGTGCCGTTACAGCTACAGTCTCAGAGATACGTTCTTCTAACCTACGAACAAGACTCTGCAAAAGTGACAGTTTCCACAAATCACTGCACAGTGAGGGGAAAAAATGTAGATAAAGAGAAGCGTGAAGATTAAAACAAAAGTTGAAGAGAGAAGACAGACTGTAGAATCTTTTGGATTAGCTGCTAGCTGTTAGCTCGCTTGTTAGCAGGTTAGTGCTCCATTTTCCGGCCAATCAGCTTGCTATTTACAAGCTACCTTTCTAGCTAGACTTGACGAGAGTATACGATGACAGGCAAATAAGATGTCAAACGGCTGAAATTGGTGTCTTTGTATAAAAAGGGGCGACACTGTTCATCTGACCTCAAATTAAAGCCGATTGTCAGCACTTTAACGTCTATGGATTTGAGGTACTTGAGTATTTCCTTTTCAAGCCACTTCATAGCCTACTTCTACTCCACTACAATTCAGAGGTAAACTATACTGTTTCTGTACTACACTTATTTGATGGCTACTAGCTACTATTTACTTTGCAGACTAACATTTTACATACAAAACACATGATGCAAAGTTATACATTAAACTGTATATAATGTAGTGAATATTTTCTCCAACTACAACAGTGAAACGCTTCTAACTAATTAAAACATCAGTAATAATAATCTAATGATGTAATAACATAAAACTCACAGAGGCCATTTTCTCTCTGAATGAGGAGCTTTTACTTTTGACTTAAGTAACTTTTTCTATGCAGGACTTAAACTTGTAATGGAGATTTTTTCAGTGTGATATTGCTACTTTTACTTAAAGGTCTGAATACTTCCTCCTACACTTTCAAATCAAATGTGCTGGAGCCAACACAACGTGTCACTGTCCTTGACTGTAGATACAGGTACGTGCAGTATCAACCTTTTTAAAGTTGAACAGTATAATATGCGATGGTGCAAAGAGCCACACAATCACCAACAGTACCTTTTTTATTCGCGAGGTCATGGCACTGCTTACCGTACCCAACTCCTCCATCTCAGTTTCCTGCATCGATTTAGGATCATAACTGGCCTCATAAAAGTTTGAGAGGGGACGTGAGAGCCAAAATCCAGACCCAGCCAGCAAGTTTTAATGGTACAGGTTTATAATGAAACACTCCTTGAGCCTTTCTCCCAAAGCGCTGACGTAATCCACTGGACACACGCGCATATTAAAAGCGCACGCTATTTATAAAGTGTGGGACTATCAGCAAGGCAAGGCGGCGGGGAGTTGGGAGGATGTGGAAGGCTGTGTGTGTGTGTGTGTGAGAGAGAGAGAGAGAAAGTGCTACAAAATGACCGTTACCGGGAGGTTTATCTGCCTCGGTTACACTGTGGAGTTTTGTCATGAGGGGTTTTGGCCATTGGAGCGGATGAGCGGAGCGCTGTGTTGTTGTAAAGAGCAGATGTTTTGAGGTCACTGCTTCTCGATCTGCCTCCCTGCAAGTGTTGACACTTGTGGGTTGGAGTCATACTTAATGAGGGAATCATGATGTGTGGGTTGCGGCCCATAGGAAACACAGAATGAGCGCCATGGACGTTCATATCCTCAAGCACCGATGATTAGCTCTAACAGCACCCTAATCAAGCCAACCTCTTTTTTTTTTTTTTTTAAGGTTTGCGCGTTACAATGACATTTCCGCTTCCATGAGATATTTTAAGGCACTCAGAAGGAGTTTCTATAATTATTCATCCATGCAGCGGTCCCATTTCAGGTAATGGTGCATTCAGTCCCGTCCATGTAGCTCATTCCGGTCAGAGCCCATTGCCTCCACCTGCCCTCTCCACACAGACTCTAATGATTTCTTCTGATTAAAGTTCAAATATTCCCATGTGTGGTCACTACCAGTCTGTGGCGTCTGGTTACCACTCTCACCCAGCAGGCTGCTTTCAACATTCCTGTGCTGCCCAGCCAATGAACACGCATGATGTCATTTCCTGCTCCAGGGGCTCCTGCTCTTGCCCTCACGGTTAGCAGTGCAGCAGACGGTATCTCAAACATGACTCAGCTTAGTCTTGATCTGATACCTCTGAGCATTACCTCCTGCGATGATAGCGGACCAGGCAGGAAAGTCTCTCAAAGTGACTTCTGGTGTTTCCCAGAGCCTGAAAATACACACGAATGAATTATGGTTGATGCACGCAATGCTTTAATCTTGTGTCATTTCTTACGCTTCATCAGCTTTAACCAATTGCTCTCAGAGGAGCGTCGTGCAAAGACGAGTTCATCATTTTGTCAGTTGTAGCTTTTATCTCGACCCGGCAGGACTGACACATGGAAAACCCAATGACTTAATGCATCACAGAAGCTTTAAGTGCCCCGCTTTCCGCGTACGTGATTGGTGGATGCTGAGACAGGAGTAAACATGAACCACCATCTGCAGCTCTTCTGGGGCAACATGCACTGATGAATTCTCTGTGTGTAATGGGCCACAGCAGCAGCTCAGACAGTGAACGCAGCCGAGTTGTCAGTCATTGTGCTTCTGCTGCCATCTGCTGGTGAACAGGAGAAATAGTCCCTTAAACAGAAATTCATTTGGTTAAACAGACTTCAGAAATAACATTTCAAATATTTGGAATTAGCACATTACTATTATCTAAATTAAAACATGTTGACTTGACCGGGGTGTCCATCAGTCAGCCATGTGACTTATTAGACTTACAAATAAAAAACAATGGAAAGCCCAATATTCAACTATATATCAGACTAATTTTCAAAAGGGAAGACTAATGAAGACAAATACAAAAATGTGTGTGTGTGTGCAGGTTTTAGCACCTTAACTACAACTCATGTACACTTTACATTTTTGCTGACCATTTGTTTCAGGCATCCATTGTTTTCCATTAATTTCTGTGCTGTATGAATCTATTAGCAGACTCTTGAAACTTGTCACATTATCATTGCATGGTATTTCACTGAAGGTTTGAGCTGATCTGAACTTTGTCAATGTGTCTTATAATAAATGTTGTTGATTTTAGGAAAGTGAATGGAGGCCAACGGATGTCTGGAATGGAAGAAAAATTGCGTTCAGATTTCTCAAACCCTGCAGTGTGGCTTGCAGAATGATCAGCTGTAATGTGAAGTCTACATGGTTTGTAGTAAAAAAAAAACAACAAAAAACGGGATCAAACATGCAAATTCATTGGTATGGTACTTTAAATAAATAGCTTAATATTAAACAATAGTCAATCAAAAAGGAATCAGTATTAATATAGAGAAACTCTAAAAAGGGCAATTGACTATTCATCATTAGTAAATGTCTAATCTGTGAAGTGTTTAGCCTTTAAGGTGTTTGAGTTTACTAACATGTATAATAGTAAGATCATGTGCACTCTTCAGACTTTTTTAACTTCCTCGGACTTCCAGGATGTCTGATCGTGGAGTAACTCAGACTCCCAGAGGAGGAAACAGAAGGACAGAGGCAGCCGCTTCCTCCCGGGTAAAAATAAAAAACTGGTTAAATTTAGTCCAGTGAGGGTGTTTGCATTTGTACAGCTGCTGGAGGTTAATGTGTCCCTGTCTGTAGGTGTGTGAGTCAGACCATGGACAGGGGGGGACGTGGGTCAGAGCGGTGGAGTCTTTGGGTGCTCAGACAGGGAGACGGAGGGGGGCGGGGGGGGGACACTGCAGCAGACACTAATTACAGGTTCAATCAGCCCCAATGAACTCCTGCTAATGGTGCTCCAACACTGAAAGTCAAATGGTTAACCTCTAAATAAACTTAACTAGATCACTTCTTTTCTTTTTTTAAAATTCAGTTTTATTTATCAACATTTTTCACATTATAAGCACAGTAAGCAAATCGTAAATCAAGGCAAATTTGCCAAATTTAAAATAAAATATCGCACATGGTACATATAATAATTATGAAAGATCTGCCTTGTTGGCCAAATAAACACACCATTTTTTCTTCCAGAAAGTCTGAATAGAGGGACAAGACCAGAAGTACACTAATTGGCAACTATTTTGACAGTTGATTTATCGTATTTCATTTTTTCTGCATAAATGCCAAACATCCTTTAGTTCCAGCAGCTCGAGTGTGACGATTTGCTTTCTTTTCTTCGTCTTTATATGATTTGTAAACTGAATTTTTATGAGTTTTTGACTGTTGGTCGGACAAAACAAGCAGTTTTGCTCGAGTCACCTCGAGCTCTGGGAAACTTTGTCCCTATTTTCTGACATTTTATTGACAACAAAAATAGATTAATCCAGAAAATAATCAGCAGATTAAACGTAATTGTTAGTTGCAGCTATATATATATATATATATATATATATATATATATACACACACACACACACTTTTTCCCGACCATTAAGTTTACATTTCATTTGTGTTCGAAAGAAATTGCCAAAACAGACAAAAAAAGGGAAATGTAATATAAATAGACATCACAGTGTAAACATACTGCAATATAATCCAGCAAAACTGGACTATTAAGCAGTAAAAGTACTCATTGTGATTATTATTGGATTGTTGGACAAGTATCTTGGTTTCCTGTAGGAACACGCAGTGTATATTGTCTTGTTCTTCTGACAGCATGGAAAGATAAAATGATTTCCACTGACTCTGCAGTGGTTCAGTCGGACCACAGGGGGGCAGACTGGTCTCTCTCTCACCAGCCTGAAGTGAAACAGAGTCAACAGGTGACTGAAAATAACCAGCTGGTTCATTTTCTCCAGACGGTTACTGCTGCAGAGCACGAGACAATGCAGTCCTAAAAACAAAACTATTAAAATATCGCCTGTTAAATTCTAATAAAGGTTTTATAATGTGCCCACTGAGTTTATTAATGGTGCCTTTATTATTCGTATTCTTTTTATTTTTGCAGTTTATGTTTTTCAAACTGCCATCCATGTCTGAATAGCAGAATAGTATTTTATTGCATTTAAACATTTTTATGATTGTTTTATCTCCAAAGCGACAAAATGACTCCTCAGTCAGTGATCCCTCTGTTGGAGACATTTATCAGTTACCTTGAAGAAAAGTTTGTGACAGTTGGGGTTTAGCAGAGAGAGAGGAGTTGGGAGGGTGGGAATGCCAGTTAGTCTTTTTCTAACCCTCTCTCTCAGCTGTCGATGTGTCACAGGCAGGTTTCATGCGTCTGTCGCCTGTTGGGCTGCGTCTGGTGATGGAAATGTGGCGCGCAAACGAGGCGCGCGTCTCCACGAGCCGTGCGTTAACGTTGCCGGACAGATAATCGGACCGTGTGAATTATGAATGAATATAACATAAAGATGAATCTGTCCTCGGTGAACTCGTCTTCGTGGAAAGCGGAGTCGGTGGTCATTTCTCTGGGCTTTTCGGTCATTTTCCTGGTGGGCACCGTGGGAAACTCTCTGGTCCTCGCGGTTCTGTTTCGCAACGGGCAGATGAACACCAAGACCACCAACCTGTTCATCCTCAACCTCGGGATAGCAGATCTGTGTTTTATTGTCTTCTGCGTGCCCTTTCAAGCCACCATCTACACTCTGGATGAATGGGTGTTCGGTTCCGTGGTGTGTAAAGTCGTGCACTTCGTCATCTTTCTCACCATGTACGCCAGCATCTTCACCCTGACAGCTGTTTCCCTGGACAGGTGCGTGCACTACATTTAATAAGGTTCAAGTATTCCTAGATAGAAAAGTTTATAATTAACCTACGAGGTGCTGCAGGCTGCACAATAAAGAGCAAAAGGCATAATATGTACTGTGAGTGTGGATGGGAAATACTTTAAATGTTAAGTAATATTTTATTGAATTGACAGTAAATTGATCTCAACAGGGGCTTTGTTGGGATTTGAGCAGAATGGGGCCATAGATAGATAGTACTTTATTAGCCTGTGTATTGCAGCAGTCAGGTCACCAAAAATCACAAAAACAAAATGAGACAGGGAAGCCATAATACGATTTTTAAAAAAGCCAAATAATATACAACAAATGGATTGAAATAGAATAGAATAAAAGACTGAAAATAATGAAAAATGATCCTTTTAAGGGCACAATGCTTCAAGCATTTACTGTCTCCACATTAAAGGCTTTATTGTAAAAGGGCTGTTTGTTCTTATCATTTCCTGAAACTTAAAACGAATTAATTCCTAAATCCAGGACATTAAATGCATTCCTTCAGCAGTGATTGACAAACCCCTCCAATCACGTACGCATGCATGCAAACATACCCACCATTGGCAGCCAAGCTCAATTAGTGTCCCGGTATGCACATCAACACACCCAAAGCAGGACTTCATGCACAGATCAGTGTGATTGAAGTCACCATTTCCTGCATCCTGTTTTACATGATTGTTTTCTAGTTATAACGCCACTCCCAGTGAAGAAGAGAATGTTCATTTTAAGTTACGTCCAATTTCTCCATTTAGAGGTGGATATGAAAACTCCAGATGTCACAGCAGTGTATATATCTTTTTTGAAAATCCAGTTTCTTCATGCCAACCTATAAAATGCTCTCAAACTACAGCAGCATGTCTGGCAACTTAACAAACACCTTTTAATTATTTGTACAATTCAGTAATGGACGTCTGGATCACATGTCTTCCCTCTGCTCTTTCAGGTATTTAGCCATTTGCTACCCACTCCGCTCCAGGGAGATGAGAACACCAAAGAATGCCCTCACCTCTATCTGCCTGGTTTGGGCCTTGGCCTTGGTTTTCTCAGGACCGTATCTCAGCTACTACACACAGATGGACCTGGGCAGCACCGTGGTGTGTATTCCTGCCTGGGAGTCCAAACCACGCATCATAATGGACGTGTGCACCTTCGTCTTTGGCTACCTCATCCCCGTCCTGGTGCTCGGCCTCACCTACGGTCGCACCATCCGATACCTGTGGACCAGCGTGGACCCTGTTAAGGACATGTCCGAGTCGAGGCGTGCCAAGCGGAAAGTCACCAAGATGATCATCATTGTCGCTGCTCTCTTCTGCCTCTGCTGGCTTCCCCATCACCTGGTCATCCTCTGCATGTGGTTTGGACGCTTCCCCCTCAACCACACCACCTACGTCCTCCGCATCCTCTCCCACCTGGTGGCCTACGCCAACTCCTGCCTCAACCCCATCGTCTACGCGCTCGTCTCCAAGCACTTCCGCAAAGGCTTCAGGAAGGTGTTCAGCTGCTCACTGAGGAGGAGGGAGGTCAACAAGGTGCACATCGCCCAGGCGGTGAACACGGTCAGCAGCGTGGAGACGTCCAACTGAAGAAAACAGCCTCGAACCGGATGAAGGAGAGGAAGAGCCAAATGAACATTATGAACTATGAACATGCCCAGAAACTGTCTTTAGATGACATAACGCCCCAAAAGTATTAATTTCACCAGACAAAAAAACATCTCGACTGTGAAGTCTGTAAGAAAGACCATAATGAGAGGACAGGACAACAGAAAAGCTAAATAAATTGATGAATGGAGGAACCTTTAGGGGAAAAAAGACAGGGAGGCCATGTGAGGCTGCTGTTTTAGATCGTGTTCTGGCAATTAAATTGATCACAAAAGATATGATGCGGTCATGATTTGTCACAATCAGCTCAGCAAATGACACAGATTGATTGATCATGGAATACAACTACTTCCCTGACTTATTGTGACATTTTTAACCATGCTAGCAGCGTGGCTCCAGGGATAGCAATGCTGGTTGATCCGTTGGTTGGTCCAGACTGAAATATCTTAACAACTATTTAATGGGTTGCCATGAAATTGGGTACATACATTCATGATCCCCAGAGGAAAAACCCTACTGACTTTGGTGATCCCCTGACTTTTCCATGAGGATCACTTTTTTGTTTTTTGGCTAAATGTCTAAGAAAGTATCGAATGGATTGCCATGAATGTAGTGCAGATACTCATGATCCCCAGAGGATCACTCCAAATGATTTTAGTGATCCTCTGACCTGCTGGTGGCGCTAGAGGAAAACTCGCACTTGTCCAGTGAAATATCTAGGAAATATCTATCTATATATATTTGGTACACACATTCATGTTCCCCTCAGGATAAATTGTAATAACTTGGGTGATCCGACTGTTCCTCTAGCGCCATCATCATGTAAAAATTTCACTTTGTCCGACAACTTAGTTCATGACCTGCGTTTAGTGCTAATTAGAAAATGTTGCTAACAGACTAAACTAAGATGGTTACCATGACCATAAACATTAGTTAGCATGCTGATGTTAGCATTTAGCTCAAAGCACTGCTGTGCCTAAGTTCAGCCTCACAGAGCTGCTAGCATGACTGTAGACTCTTAGTCTTGTTCATCAAGAAAACACACGCTTGCTTCTTTGGATCCATTTTAGATTTATGATTTAATGGGGCAATAAGTCCTCAAACACCTTCATTTGCATCTAATCCAGTTTTCTTGTGCCAGAAACTAAAATGCACATGTGGTCAGCATGTGGACACCGCTCTAAACGACATAGCAAGGTGTGCATGATTCAACTAATACCCTGAACCTGACTTATGGTTGGCCAGATTCTGAAGTACTTTTCCTGGAAATCACACAATCACTGACTGAGAAGGGGAACAGAGCCGAGCAGACAGAGCTCTGCTGGCTGAACATGTTTCATCATGAAGATCATTTCAAAGAATATGATGAACCACTGTAGTAATTTACTTAGTCATTATCCTTTTCAGACACTAGATAAAGGGATATTACCACAACTGTATTCAGTGACTTGTATGATAATATTATTTATGTAACATTTTATATAACATTACTAATAAGTTAATTTATTTAGTATGTTTAAAAAACAAGTTGCAAAGAGCTTTATTCAAAGACATAAAGCCAGGGAAATGCATGGATCAGAGTAAAGTGAAATATGAATTAAATGAAATTTGAAATCTAAAAGATAAAATAAAAAATACAAGTGCAAAATAATGTTTTAAAAATGGATTTAAATGGATGTAAATGGATGTAAAGAACTACCATGCCTGGTGTAGGTCATCAGTGTCACCCTAAAAGGTTTAATGGACTGGGAGTATGTAGAAGGGATGACTCACTACAGTTTAGGAGTAAAAAGCTCAGATGAGTCTTACATTAAGTGGGTCGCTGGTACAGAATTTGGCTGGAAGCTGCCCGAGGAGTCTGAGGAGCTGTGGGTGGTGTTGGACTGAAAAAAGCATTTGTCAGATTGTTATGCAACCAACAGTTGCCAGACAGATTTTCTATCTCTTCTGCACGTCTGAATATTTGTCTGTTGTGTTACTAATTCTGCATCTTGTACAGATACCCCAACAAGCCTCAGTGTTATCTCTAGTGGTTTTGACTTTTGAAAATATGCTGCATGATAACTTATTGTCATTGGAAACCTCGGTGTTGTATGTTGATTTTATATATATATTTATATATATTTGACTGACTGTGCAGGGCTGCCATAATGTCACAGAACATACAATAGATCTGTTGCTGTAATGTGAGAAAATGTTCCTTTGTGTTTTCATGCATACCAACAGTATTATTGTGGTGTACAGAACATCCTAAGAAGTAATAAATAATAATTGTTGAAGTAATAAATCCATCAAGTTACGTAACTCGTCTCTCTGTCTGCTTGGCAACATGCTACATCCTGTGTCATTAAAGGGAAACTCCGGTATTTTTAAACCTGGGCCCTATTTTTACAAATTTTGGGGTCTAAATCCAAATGGCTGCAACGTACACCTGTGAAACATCCGTCCACTAAAAGTGCTTGTTTTTGCCACTGACTCTGGCTCAGGCTGTTATTCTAAGTGTCTGACAACATTATGGAAAGGATCCCTACAGAGACAGACCGTTTGTTAAAGAGTAAGATTCTTTTTGTTTAACCAGAAACAGAAAGTTTCGAGGAGAAGTCTCGCTCTGAAATCTCGCGAGAGGTTGAGTTGTTGCAGATGTCCCACATTCACAGAGCTGTTACAGGATTTTAGTTTTCCCTTCGTCTGTTTAGTTGATTGTTTGTTTGTGAGATCCTTCATAGATGTCACACCTGTCGAGTGGCTTCCTGCTACATGATATCGCATAATGGCTGCTTACCTGTTGAGTATCTCCTTTTCAAGTCTTGAGAGGTTGATAGAAGTCCAGCATCTGATGTATTCATAAATAAGTGTATTTACAGGACATATTTTTCCATCTGTGCAGACTGGGGTTTGGTTGATGTGGACGCTGAAGTAACAGGATCTCTACAGTGAAAACCCGTAACACAGATGGAGTTTCTTCAGCTCTCTTGAGGTGAGTCTCACAACATCTGTTTAATGGTGGAGAAACTCTGAGATACATTACTGCCTTTAAAGCTGCACTAATCAATATTTTTATACTAACAATGGATCAAATGTCTGTAATGTGAAAGGAGTCACTCGTGGTGATGAACCCACAGAGAATTATCACCTGACTCTGCAGGTCCCCTTCAGCTCTACGGAGCGTTTTAGCACCTTTCAGCTCTTTGTTTTGGTTTTAGCTGGCGAACATAGCGGAGCATTTAGCAGCTCAAGAGCCAGATGTTTTTCTCATGAGTTAGAGACCAAATAGAGGTAAAAATAGAGTGAATATTGGACTTGCATTCATCGGGTGGACAGAAATATGTGGTCTGTTTGCTAACACGTTAGCCATAGCAGCTTCATAATGTGTCAGTGTTTAGTTCGTCCTGCTGCCCCCATGCAGCCCAAAAAAATCAGTGAATGCAGCTTTAAATAAAGACCAAAGAGTAAAGAACGCAATATAAATCAAAATAACATCATTAAGCCAAAAATAGTGTTTGTGGTAGTGACCGCACACTCACCCCTTAAAAACATATTTTTATTTAATCAGTTTTACATTTATTTCTAGTGAGTGTTGTTCCAGGCTATTTTAGTAAATTAATTTTGATGTTTGTATTTATTATTGTTGTTTTCATGTGTTTAAGCCTTTTTTACCTTTTCATGAGCCTGATGACGTGCTGAGCGACCCGCGTTGCTCTCGTCAGTGCTAATAAAAGATCTTTGATTATATATATTTATGGGTTGAGTGTGCCGTACCACAGACGCTTGTGGTTTATTTTTTCTGATGTTCATGTTGCAGTTGCCGACACCTCCAGCTCTGGTGTAAACTGCAAAGCTTTTTTTCTCTTCTTCAATATCAGCAAGCATCCCAAGTAATATAGTAAGACCAATGAATATACTACATAATCATTGTTTTCAGTATCAGTCTTTAATTTATTTCACTAGTTGTCAAGGTCTGGTTGCCTTGGTGATAAAAAGCTCAGTCGCCTTTTAAATGGCCGTATTTACGCAACAATTTGGAGTTTTGGGGACGTGTTGGCTGCAGATGTTCATTGATGACAGGATGTCTGCTCGGTAGAGAAATGTAACATCCATGTTTTTAACTCAATTTTCATCTCACCATAAAATAAAGATGATCTTCAGGGTTTTGTTTCTTTTACCTTCAAGCCAAAAATGAGCGAAAGAACCCACAGACTTGAAATGATTGATTGATTAATTTTTTTTAAAGTAATACGTTGCTGAATATCAATAGCTTTAAACTGCTGCTATTGTGTTTTCATTGTGTGTTGATTACACAACCTCTTACAAAGCCCATCTCTCAACCTGACTCTTATTTTTGTAAATGATTGAATTACTGTTCAGTAATAACAAGCCCCGATAACCCAGCTGCTGCTGAAGGTTAGCGGTATAATTCGTGACCCATTTCCTTTACAAATGATGTGTTGACATACATTTGACCAAAATCCTGCTTTTACTGACATACATTTAAAAATAAGTGCTTTATTTTGAAGAATAGCAAATCACATATCTGTTGTTGTACTGATACAGAAATGTACATTATGCAGAATTTATCCTGTTAAATACAAGCACTGTTTTCTACCCAGCCTTTATTAGGTATTATTATTTGAATACCGGCTATTATTAGAGACAGTTTACAGTATTCTACTTTAAGGTTCTCGACAATCAATTTCTCCTTTAATCAGAAAGTGCCATTTAATGCAGTTCAGTGTCAAAGAATCACATCTTAAATTTACAACTTGGATTTATCCAAACTGTGCGTCAGTTATTTTTTGGCCACTTGGGGGCAGCAGAAACAAACTAAGCTCAACACTGACATACAGTATTACTGCCTTTTAAGTTGGTGAATGTGTTAGCAAACAGTTGCTTATTTACACATGATCATTCATTTGGAGTCGTGTTTCTGACCACAGTCCAATATTCACTCGACTTTTATCTCTGGTGTGGTCCAACGATCCAGAGAGAAACGTGGTAAAATCTTTGGTCATCAATCCAAAACGCTGCTCTAAAATCCTCCGTAGAGCTGAGGGGAACTGTGGAGTTGGTGATAATTCTGTGTGGGCAGCGGTGGAAGAAGTCTTCAGACCTTTTACTTAAGTAAAAGTAGCAATACTACAATGTAGAAACACTTAAAAGTACAAAAATATTAGCTACTTGAAGTACCAAAAGTGCTTATTATGCAGAATGACCCATTTCAGAATATATATTGGTTATAATTATAATTATTGATGCATTAATGTGTTTCACTTTATTGTTGCAGCTGTTGAAGGTGGAGCTCATTATAACTACTTTATCTGCCGAGTAGATTAACCTATAATAACACCTCATAATTTATTAGTTGATTATATTTTGTATTAATCATTTAAATCTGCAAAGTAACTAAAGCTGTCAAATAAACGTAATGGAGTAGAAGTGTAAAGTCACATCAAGTGGAAATACTCAAGTACCTCAAAATTGTACTTAAGTACAGTATTTGAATAAATGTACTTAATTACAAAATTTCCCCGCTGTGGGACAATAAAGGCTTATCTTATCTCTTATCTTACCTATTAAAGATAATGATGACAGCAGCTTTAACACTGACTGAGTCTTCTCCATGGAAACGCAGCACAGAGGGTTAGTGTCACATCAGACCGTCGTTAACGCAGTCTGGACCATCGCGCTCAGTAACAACCTCGACCACTACAGATACACAATTCCTCTTTTGAGCTCATGAAGTGTTTTTGTCACAAAAAGGTTGGCTCACTGAGGAGCTTTCAAGTGTTTCTGCTATAGAAAACCCTCGACTGCTCATTAGGATGCACAAGATCTGTGTAACAAAAGACGCTCGACGCTCAGCTCTCTTCTATTTTTCATGTCAGTAAAGCCGTCTAATTATCTGCTCTGTGCCGTGTTGTTGTGTAACTGTCGTCTACAAAACAAATTACGACGCGGGCTAATTCAGAGTTCCCTTTATTTGTTGGAAATGCTAAGCTGGAACGGCTAAATTACATAAATACATCATGTTCACATCTTTGTACAAAACATTCATCAGACACAGCGAGGGTGACGGTGTGAGGAGCGGCTGAGTGTCTCAGCTCGTGTTGCGTTCAGGGTGCGGCGTGTCTGGAGAGCGTGAGGTGAGGCTGATCAGCTCAGGCGGACGTGTCGAACAGCTTCTCAATCATCTCCTCCACCTCCTCCGGTCGATACTTGTGATACTTCTCAGGGTTCTTGGTGAAGGAGATGTTGGCACATCTAGATGAAAGACGAGAGCAAAATGGTCAGTGTGAAGAGAATCGGGCCGTGAAGGGCTCTGATTGGCTGGCAGGTGTAGTGCTGCATAACAGCAATTTAAACATCCATCAATCTGAAGTACTTCGCTGCAGGAACATGCTGTTGAAACTTTTTGTTCCACTGCAGTAATTTGCACTAAAAAGCAAAAAGACAGAGACAGTCAGTCTTATAGCAGTGAATCAGAGTCAGACAGGAATGAGTCCTAAAACCAGGAAATGTTTGCATCTACTCACTCGTCCTCCTTTACAGCCTCGTTGGGTTTATACCGCAAACTGTTCTAACTCCAACCTTTCGAAAGGCTTTTGTAGAAGTTAAATGTGGGAAATCAAATTTTTTAAAAATGATGTATTTTTGTAGTCCAGCCCGGAAGTTAGCATCGCCCTGGTTCCCTCGACAAAAAGCCAACGGGATGTTTCCATTGGATTTTGGATTAATGCAGAAAACACAAGTTTGATACTGACACATTTTGTTCAGATAATCTTCACAAATGAACACCACTTTTATGATTTTTGAAACGTAAATGCGATCAGCAGCAGTAAAAAGCTAACGTTAGGCTGTAAACCAGCTCCACCACGGTCACATGACTTCAGCGTCTCCACCACTGAGCTTCCAGCACTGACCTCTTCTACAAAAGCCTTTGGGAAAGTTTGAGTTAGAACAGTTTGCAGTATAAACCCAACGAGGCTGTAAAGGAGGACGAGTGAGTAGATGAGTTTCTGTGTTCGGCGTGATGACGTTTAATGTCCCCGACAGCCTCTGTAGTCTCATTCAGACTCTTGTTAGCAACCGACTTTTTCAAGACACGGAGAAGCTTCAGAACTCACCAGTGGAGTATTTACTGACGGAGTTTATGTCGCAGAACAAAACGTGAAAATCTCTTCAGCTTGTGTTAACCAGATCTTAATTTCAGGCATCGAACCAAAAACCCGTTCAAGAAACCCACTGACTTCCAGACGAGGGAACAGGATGAACTAACATGCTAACTCATTCATTCCTGTACATACAGTGTGAGTGAATCGTGAGCCGTTGTGCAGCCTGTGTAGACACGCCTTTACACTGAATATACTACATGTTATCTCAAAGGTAATTACATCTACCAGGGCTATTTTGATGGTTGAATTAGTTGTAACTTGTGTTTCCATCAGCGGCACTCTCACCTCTGCAGGAAGGCCCTGTAAGCGTCAGACACCACTCTCTTCTGAGACTGACGGATGAAGTCCCGCTGCTCCTTGTCTGGGATGGCCCAGCCCTTCTGGATCTTACACAACTCCTCCAACCCATCGTTAAAACCCTGAGAGGCAGTGAGAGGAGAAGAGGTCAGTCTGACAGTTTGTTCTTTCACTTCAGTGCAGATATTTATTGGATTTGGTATGTTGAAAAGATATTTGATGATGTGGTGCCAAAGTGATGCTGACCTCACCTTGAATTTGTCTTTAATCACCTGTCGCTCTTTATCTTTCAGCTGGAGGAAGGCAAGACTTCAGTTACAAAAGCACAGACACCTTCATGACAAAATGATTCATAGTCAACACATGAACTATCCAGGCCTTAGTATGAAACAAAAACACTATATTTATTTTATACTACAGGGTCCTCGGATGGTCAGGTGAAAGAACATGTAAAAATCCAGATTCTTCATCTAATTTTTTCTCAGTCTAGTAGAATTTGACCGGGTCAGTCTGAACATTTGAAGCTATAATTTGTGTATATCCATCCAGCATGTGGAACAAAGTGCTGTTTTGGGATTGACCTGTAGGAGACACACAGTCCTCTGCTGAACTGGCACACTATCAACTTTTCTTCAGCGCCAAAAATCATACAGGCATGTTAAAGTTGACACACACCAACACTGGTGAACCGTCTGCTTTTTCTCCAAGACTGAAATAATAATGTTTCTGACCTTGGTGCCAGGTTGGAAGACGGGCATGTTCCTGTCTGTCAGGTGCTCTGTGACTTTCACCCAGCTACGACAGAATTAAAGACATGGGGTCAAAAATGAGATGAAAATATGTGACAGACATAAAGATGTCTGAGCTCATTTTTAACATGTTTTACCTGCTCTTGTACATGTGGATCTGCTGCTCGATCAGCTCTCTGTATGAACTCTCCGCTTTCTTCTGAGTCACAGTCACCAGCTGGATCAACTCAGACCTGCAGACGTTCACAGGTGAGACTCGGCAGCACATTTACACCTTTACATCACGTCCACTTACTGCACACCATGCTGCTGCACAATTTATTGACATTTTATAGACTAAACGATTAATCATCAAAATGGGCAGATTAATCGATAATGAAATTAATAGTTGTAGCCCCACATTCAAAACCTTTATAATGGAACCAGTAAGTCATCGTCCTGTGATTACAGGTGATCTACTGATATGATTGATGTCGGTGGAGGAGAAGAAGAAAAGGACGCTCACTTCTCCAGCGACTTGAGGATGTAGTTGTAGTTGTTGTGCAGGAAAATGGCGCTCAGAGCTGAATCCTCGTACACTTTGGATTTGCTGAGCAGGTTCAGCTGCAGGTTCCCCAACACCTTACCTGACAGGTGAAAAAGTCACCCGTCAGTCTCCAAAACAAAACATTTGACCATAAAGAGGTGATGGTGGCTTCTAATAAACTTACATATATAAGTACTGAGGAGCCTCTTGTTGAAGTCGGAGGTGTAGCTGCTCGCTGATGAACTCGTCTCTGGAACAAATACAGGAGGCGTTAACACGAACACTTTAAATTTACTCAACTTAAAATTACTACTTCATTTAACCTGATGACACTTCTTTCTTTTTCTCAAACTCCTCTTACAACAATACGTCTTCATTACAGTGGAAGCACTCAGGTTCCCATGGTAGCATCTCAAAGTACTCTTTCATCAGGGTCTCATTATGAGGCAGACTCCTCTCCTTCTGATTAATTAGCTGCAATTATAGTTTCAACAATCAGCATGAAAACTTCACAAAACGCAGAAAGAATCAAAAATCAAGAATCAAACACATCAGCAGTGGTGAAAAGTAACTCAAGTACTGTACAAGTACAAATTCAAGGTACTTGTACTTGAGTATTTCCATGTGATGCTACTTCACTACATCTCAGAGGGAAATACTGTACTTTTACTTTTTACTCCACTACATTTATCTGACAACTTTAGTTACTTTTTAGATCAAGATTTTATACGTCAAACATTATAAAATATGCATTATTACAGATGAAACTACAGTTTCAGTATATACGGTTGTTAAAATCAGCTCCACCTTAACTTAAATGTAACACTTTGAATGGAGCAATTTTGCATAATGAGAACTTTAACTTTTGATTCTTTAAGTACAACTTGCTGCTAATACTTGTGTATTTTTACTTCTACACTGTGGTTTTACTTAAGTAAAAGATCGGAATACTTCTTCCACCACTGCTCATCAGGGGCCTACACACGGTCTTTTGCTTACCTCGGGGGTCTAAAGGTATATTGTAAGTGTCCCCCAGTACTAAATGGGCCGAGGCAAGGCAAAAGAGAGAGAAGAGAAAGAGGCACAAGTGCAAAAAGGTTAGAAAAGATCTGTTAGTGCAGAGTAAGTAAGCAAACAGTCATCAGCCAGGCAGCGAGGGGTCGAGTTAATGAAAAGGAGGGAAAGCAAAGCTGCAATCAACAGGGGACAGGAGGGAGCCAGAGACCTTCAAATGCTGATTCACAACCCCCAAATGAGACGTGATTGGATTAAAATTCATAACGAACCCAATTTCACTTATAACACATGAATAAATCTTTTGGAAATGATTACTGGGACTGACGCACAGCCACAAATCACACATGCTGGACGAAACAGCTCCCTCTGAAGGAAGAGAAAAGCACCGAGACGAAGGAAAGTCAGATAGAGAATGAGTGAGGGGAGAAACTAGGAGACGTATGGCAGCGTTTGCTTGGTGCTACTGGGACACACAGAAAAAGTTCAGTTATAATAATCATCGTCTTATAGTGATCAATTTGACCCGGAAAGACATGATCACTATAAGAGGTTTCCACTGTATTCGTTCCTTTCTAGGAAATTATAGGAAACTATGGGACCTGTGAGATAAAGTGTTGCCGCTAAAAACCCTCTTGGTTGCTTTGACGGTGTTTCTGAGTCTTGCTGGGACTGAGCTGTTCAAACAATGTGGTTGAGAACTCCCTTAAGTTAAGGTCTTTAAGCACTTTAACCTTATATTTTCATTTGCAACCCAGGAAGAGAAAAACATATCACTGTCCAAATACTAAGTGTTACGTGCAGGTTAACAAGACCACCACGAATGTAACTTAGTTTAGATCACAGACGACTGACAGGGCCCGCTGCTGATATTAGCACTAAAGGAAACAGCGTGTTAGCAGCCTAGCAGGGCAGCAGGAGGTCTAAGATATTGAGGGCTAACTGGTGGTGCTGGTGCGGCTGTACCTTGCGAGGCCAGCATGGCTCCAGCTGTCTCGTGGAAGTCCAGCAGCTGCTGCAGGAACAGGATGGCCTGCAGGAGAGAGGGGTCAAGGTAAGCATCGCCTCGGCTTATTCATTAAACAGAGACGCTCCGCTCGGCGCTGTTAGCCTGTTCCCATGGAGACCACCTGGATCCCCGGCGACGAATAAACGGCAAAGTCCTTGTGGAGAGGTGTTGAGTTTGAAGTGCTGAAGAGGGCAATTAAATAAAGCGCTGTTACACGACATGGAAGTAAATGAGCGTTAGCTTACGTTGCTGGTCAGTTCGTGGACTGTTCCATCCTTGGGCATGTTGTACTCTTTATCAGGATCATTCTGGGGTCAGACAAGAGACGGTTCAGCACATGATTGATGATTGATCAGTGATTGGTGACTGAGTTAATATGAGCGTCTTGCCTTGATGCTGTCTGCAAACTCCTCCAGAGCTTTGGCTCCAATAGTTTCCATGGAGGTGATGAGTGTGGGCAGCTTGTTCTTGGTGCTCGCTGCTGTTCCCTGCAGACAGAGGCAAATACATTTAACTCAAAGTTAATTAAATTTATTTTTATACAGCGTGTTCTCCTGTTACTCCTACAGAGGATAATGCTGTGCAAATAATGAGGCTGAACTGATTAACGACCTGCAGTGTTGAGTCAAACTCAGACTTGTTCATCTTCAGGTGTCTGAGGATGGGGAAGATGGTGAGGACGGCCGAGTAGTCATGGCGCATTATGGCTCTGCGAGCTGCAGACACGATGTTGTCTCCCTCCAGCATCAGGTTGTCCAGCGCCTCCTGTGGACGGACGAGGAAACAGGAAGCAGATCAAACATAAT
Source organism: Macquaria australasica (assembly GCA_005408345.1). Lineage (NCBI taxonomy): Eukaryota > Metazoa > Chordata > Actinopteri > Centrarchiformes > Percichthyidae > Macquaria > Macquaria australasica. Next base: position 458,571 of record SEMN01000228.1, read on the forward strand.
GAGGCGGCACTTCCTCTTTCTTCTGTTTCATGAAACGCGCTTGAACAGACTGTAAAAAACAACCATTTCACACTCACACCATGCAGCAATTTAGAGTCTCAAATTAACTTGACCTGCATGTCTTTCGACTGTGGAAGGAAACTGGAGGGCCTCCTGGTCAAGTGGTAAATACCCCATCGCCAATTAATTTGCAATGAACTATCAGTCCCAACAAAACACAGGGTTGTGCCCACTATTTAAAAGAAGTCTGCTCACAAACCGATTGGCCTACCTCACTGTCAATCAAGAGATCAATAACTCAGGTCCTTGCAAGCAAAATAAGCTCTCACACTTGGTTGTAACCCGTTCTAACGTGCTGTTGTGGTGATCCAAGTGACATGCACGTTCTTGGTGTTCACCCTTGAGCACGAGGTCAGTGACGTGTTTTGATTCGAGTAAAACCTGAATAAAAGTTACTTTGAGTAAAAGTTTGTCTTGTATTTATGATGCCATAGCTGCTGCTGTTACACCATAAACCTCACAGATTCCACTGATTAGATCATTTTCATCTGTTAATTTTCAAACAGACTGCAGTCCCTCTACGTTTTTTTTTATAAATTTTGAATTTTGTGCAAAACAATTGCACAATATGGAAGTAAAATCAAGTCAAAATCATTACATTTCACAATATCCCTGAGACTGATTTCTAAATGAAAATCATTGTAAATTTTTTCACACTAAAGATTTGACAAAACCTGATCAAGTAACACTTTGGTGTTATAATCATCAGTTGGAAACCCTGCGCTCGAGCCTCACGTGACAGTGACGATCTACCTACACCTCAAATTAAAATGATTTCTCTCTGTGACCTGAATGAGGGAGTCGAAGGTCTTCTTCTGGTGGTGCTCGGGGATGATTTCTGCCAGGAGGGCGTACTCGCTCTGGGCCAGCTTGACGAAGGCACTGATACAGTGGATGTAGGAGTCGATCTCGATGTCCAGAACATCATCCTTTCCTGAGAGGTACACGAGGAAAGATCCAGTCAGCCAGTAAACAAAAAGATTTTCATATAAGACATGAGCTGTGTCTCAGTTCATGTCCTTCCATACCTACACTTGCTATTTTAACTACGTTCACACTGACAATTATGGCAAAATGCACTGTGAGTACCCGGATGGTGTACTCATAAAAGTCCAAAAGTTGAGTGTGGAACGCTGCACTAAAAGTAAGAGCACGTTCATTTTTAATAAAATTGAATTTAAGTCAAGTGAGCAAACAAGCCCGCATATGTTATGGCGGGCGAGAATCATGGTCAGATGTTGCAATCGTCATTTCTGGTAAGTGAACAACAGCCTTGTTTGATTTGAGACAACACTAAACTGTCGAAATTAACGCACTGCGCAAGTAAGTGTACACAGTATACTACATGAAAGTGTACTCACGGAAGTATCCGAACTGAGACACAGCATTGAAACAGCAGTTACTGAGTGTGTGTGTGTATTCAGGTGAAGGTGGCTGTTCTTGTTTGGTAAAAGAAATCAAGACGTGTTGAAGCTGCAGTAGGTGAGACTTTGTCTTATCAGCCTGTTTTGTTGGTAGTGTTCCTTCTCTTTCCCCACATGTTCCCGTCACTCACCTGTGGCAGCCCCGTGCTTCTCGGTCAGGGCGTCAGAGAGGTGTTTGACCCGCAAGTCATGATCGTGACCTGGTGGGGTGGGGCAGCAGGGACACAGGCCTAGTCAAACCACCGGGGGTCGTGACTAGGCCAGAGGGTGGGGGGTGGGGGGGGGTGAACCTGGAACATCTGTACCGACCACCACCAAGCACCCAGCAAGGGGGGAGGAAGCAGGGGACACCCACTGAAGTCATGTGGGGGGTTGTGTGTGTGTGACTCGTATCTAAGTTAGTCAGTGTGTGTTTCAACTACATGAAAGCAACCAGCTCCAAGACAAAACGTCATAACAGCTTTTGATTCATTGCAGCTCTTAAAGGTTAATTCCATCTGTTCACACTTTGACACTGTTCAATATTTTTTAATTTCACAGAATGCCTTTCACCAACCCCTACAGGATATCCTAAACTTGGTAATTTTAAAGTTTTGTTTAGATTCAGTGTTTCACTGTGAATCCTTGAGGTCCAACAAACGTTTTAAATCCATTTCCTTCTTCATAAAACTTCATTTTCACATCTGATTTTTTTTAAATAATTTTGAAACCTGCTTTGTTTACATCCATGTTTGCTGGCCGTTCTTCTTCATTGCTATGTTTTTTGGCACGTTACTGCCACCAACTGTCACTCAGCTGAACAGCTAGAGGGTGTAGCAGAGCACAAGATACAAAATAGACTCCACTGCGCCACCAGGGGTCAAAAACTCCATCAGGTGCCTTTAACTTTGGGTTGTATATGACTTGAGCAGTTAGACTAATAAAGCTAATTAGTGGATTACTTAATCTGCAAAAAAATTAATCAATAGTTTTGACAATTAATACTTTGTCATTTATCAATCACAATTTCTCTGGTTCCAACTTCTTAAATGTGAGGATTTGCTGCTTTTTTCATATTTATTTAGTTATTTACAAATTGAATATTTTGTGTTTTTGGTTGAATAAAATAAGTAGTTTTTCATCGGACTCTGAAATTCTCAAATGTTTGAAATTTTACAGACAAAACGATTAAATCAAATAGAATCATGAGATTAGCCGATAATGAAAATTGTATTATGTAAAATATATTAAAATGAGTCGTCCTCATGTTTTCTTATTCTACTCCAGTTTCACTCTATTATTTATTTCTGTCTATACTGTGTATAGGACTATTTTTCTATTTATTTTTATTGTATTTCTATATATGACACTTTTGCTGGCTGCTGCAACGCTAAAATTTCCCCGCTGTGGGACAATAAAGGCTTATCTTATCTTATCTTAATGTGTAGTTGCAGATCAATAACTCTGGCACTCGATGCTGCTAGCTAGTTGAGAAAAAAGCTCATTATCATCGTCTCCTTAAGCAAAACATAATACATCTACTGGGTGCATTGCATTATGGAACTGTTGAGACTTCTGTCAGTGCAAACGTTGGATTATCTGCCTCTTCTGTGACTTCTGTCTATACTGTGTATTTAAGTTAATAAGTTCCATGTTTCTGTTGTATTTTAATGGCTGCTGTAAAGGGAATTCTCCCTTAAAGCGACAATAAATTAAAGTTTTGTTATTTTTTTATCCCGTTGGCTCTAAAAAAAAAAGGCCTAATTCTTCATTCTGGGGAATATTTTCTCCAATTTCTGCTGGAAACAGTATGTTGCTGTCTACATTACATCTGGCTCGTTATCCATGGAAGTGAGAGAAATACAAAACCAAACAACAAAGTAGATCCACATATGATAGGTACATGGCCAATATACGTTTTTAACAGTGATAAGTGTAAAATCCAGCTGTGTTTAGCTGCTTTATTTAACATCTGCATGATCTTAAAGCTGTTGTGACTGTAGTGAGGAGATGTATGTGTGCCTGTTGCTCTGAATGAGAAACAACATGGATGCACAACATAAGTAGCAGCTGTACACTGTCAGCGAGGAGGGTGGGGGGGGGGCAGACACCGAAGAGAAGACCGAGGTGCGTTACCTTCCAAAGGAGTGAGGTTAGAGCCCCCCTTTTTCCCATCCAGCCCATGCTGTGAGTACTGTTTCAGAAGGTTCTGAGCCTTGCGAATGGTCCCTGGTCCCATAAACACAGAGACAGAGTCCAGAGGGGGGGGGGGGCAGCGAGGTCCAGACAGCCAAGAAACAGGAGAAGGAAGAAGAAGAAGAAAAAGGGGAGAGCTAGGAAGTGAGTGATGAAACACAGACACCACCACCGAGACAGGCAGCAAAGGTTTGTTTGTATGTGGCGGGGGTGGGGTGGGGGGGCGACCACAGCCTAGCACCACAGCTACACAACAGGATGACCAGGTGAGAGACAGAGCAACTACAGCTACGTCATGAAAAACACGCCAGGGCACCATGTGCTGAAACACACAGCCCCCAGGCTCAGAGAATAAACAGGTTAGATCAGCTGGAAACACAAAACAGCCATCACAATTAATACAAACAGTCATATCCAGCATTAATATTACTAATATAACAGTTTGTTACATGGTTTTGACAGGCATCATCTACAGTACATTCATATTCTCAGGATTAAAAACACAACATCTTAGTTTGGTGAGTTAGTATGCAAGCATGTAGCACACTTAAAGCTGCAGTCACTTGATTTTTACTGATTTTGGGGGCAGAAGAACCCCGAAACAAGCTGAAAAAAACAGGATTATTATCGCGTTTTAGCAAACAGATGAATTGATTTACACATGCAGCAAACACAGAGCAACGTCATCATCCCAACTGGAGTTTTTGTGTCCAATGAATGAGTTTAAAAAGGACCAGTGTGCAGGATTTAGTGCAGATTGAAACCAACTGACCACTCACCCCTGTCAGGCAGGTAAGAGAACCTACGCTGCACGCGAAAAACACTAAAGGCCCTCTCTAGAGCCAGTGTTTGGTTTGTCCGTTCTGGGCTACTGTAGGAACATGGCGGGCTGCGTGAAAGAGGACCCGCTCCCTCTGTAGATTTAAAGAACTCATTCTAAGGTAAAAACACACCGATTCTTATTTCCAGGTGATTATCCACTAACCAAAACATACTTATGAGTATTATATTCCATTTCTGCCAATAGCTCCCCCTGAATCTTACACACTGGTCCTTTAAGTCCAGTATTTGCTCTCACTTTGGCTCTGGTTTGGTCTCTACCAGCCATTTGTGACCTCAGCTCCCCTGTACTGTGACGCAAAGCTTAGAGGAAACACAAACGATATTTTTTTACCTGTCAGCCAGCAGCATCTTCAAAAGGTATTTTTCATGATCCGACAGATGCCTACAGTCTTCACCGAACGATAACATTTAAATCCAACAACAGCCAGCACAGTCTGTATAAAAACTGGATTTAAACATTGGTTTTGTCCTGGCTGAAACATTTTATCATTTTAGGCAGCCAGCAGACATCTGTAAGACCACCAAAATACTTTTAGAGATACATCCTGCTAATGTGACTGAATCACAGAGTAACAGGCAAAGTGCTCAAGTCACAAATGAGACAAGATCTCCATCAACTCCTGTGAGAAATATCTGGCTCTTTAGCTGCTAAATGCTCCACTTTCTTCACCAGGTAGTTGCTAAGTTTGTCTGTCTGCTGTTTGGTGCTGAGCAGGTAGCGTTCAGTGACGTTTGTCAGAGCTAAAAACAGCTGCCTGCTGCAGAGACTGAACCACAGTAAATGTTCCGTAAACCCAAAACTAGGAGCTAAAAGAGGCTAAAAGACTCTGTAATTCTTGGGTTCATCACTGCAAACAACCTCTTTTACATTACACATTTGATCCAATGTTAATACAAAACATATATATTGATTAGTGGAGCTTTAACGCAGATTAGAAAAATCCGTCATCTCTTAGAGCAGGTTCATCTGTCCTCACTCTTCTGCTACAAAACCTCTCTGAACTATTTTTTAAACTCTTTCAATGACATCATTTTTAAAAGTGTTACGACACTTCAGCACAAGCAATTGCAGGACCAAGCTGTGAGTGCATGTTGATGGAGTTAATTCAGATTCAAGCAGCGGCATCAACCTGAAAATAAATCAAATTTAAAAAAAAGCCTGTTTCATAATTTAAACAGTGCAAACAGATTTGTGCCTGAGGAACCAGAACATCAGCTGTTTAACGGCTACAAACTCCTCTGATCAACACTACACACTGTTCTGTCACACACCTGTCAACACACATACACTCTGCACAGCTAATGTACACACTGAAAACTCTGCAGCCTCTAGTTTCATGGTGGTTTTCATTGCCGTCTACTCTGAACAGCAGCACACAAACCGAACCAGCGGGCTACACGTTTTAAATAATCAAGTGTCAATCTAGAGTCAGCAATTAAAGCTACAGGTAACCATCTCCTGCTGCTTTCATGACAGAAACATAACAATCTAAAGAAATCCACAATTTCTTATTTTGGATGAGCAAAGAATTGGAATTGGATAAATAAGAAAACTACTTAAAGTAAACACTAATTTAGAGCTGCAACGATTAGTCAATTGAAAGGAAATTAATTGCCATTTTGGCAATCGATCAATCGTTTGTCATTTTTCAAGCAAAAATGTCAAACATTTGCTGCTTCCAGCTTCTTAAATGTGACGATTTGCTGCTTTTCTTTGTCATTTCTGACAGTAAATTAAGAGTCTTTGGGTTTTGGACTGTTGGTCGGACAAAAGAAGAAGTTTGAAGACGTCACTTTGGGCTCTGGGAAATTGTGATTTAGCATTTTACACAATTTTTTTCAATTAGCCAGTGAAAATAATTGTTAGTTGCAGCCCTACTCTAACTCAGCAGGAGCAATAAATCAGGATAATACTGATATCGTGATTATAAATGTTGTACTTCCAGGTCTTTACGCGTCTTTTCTGAGCTTATTGGGTGCTCCAGCTCAATAAAATCAATCCTACATGTTTGATCATCATATCCACATTCAACTGTTTTCTAAGTTTACAAAAATCTCACCACAAGGTCCATTTAGTAGCCGTTCTGGAGCTTTCTATTACAGTCTTCCTCAGCAGATGGAGTAAATCTAATTGGTTTGTCTGAAAGCTGATGGATCTCAGTGGTGAACTGAAACTTTACAGATCTCAAACAAAGTTCTGTTGAACTGAGACGTTGTGAGCAGCTGATGCGGCTGGTGCAGGGAGGAGCCACACAGCTCATTACGCTTAATTCATTCCACCTGTTCGGTTTCCAGCAGTACATACCACAGTGAAACTAGAGGCCCACATCTATACTGAAACTAACCGACTACATCTCCCCCCAAAACAAATAAACGTCTGCAGTTTTATGGCCCTGCTTCTCACAGCTTCAACAAACTCATGCTGTCACTTTGTTTGCCGTGAAATGTGGCATCCGACGGACAGAAGAAGCAAGCACGAGGCACACACTGAAGCTTTCAGTTTACCTGGGATGTAGACTGTCATCACAACATGGGGATTATAAAAGAGGAAAGGATGAAGGATTAGTTAGAGCCGACTGTAAATCACAGGGAAACAGTGTGTGGAGGGGTAGTGCTCTACAATTCAGTGAGTAGGGTAATTAGAGAGATCGTGGAGGACACTTGAAACAGAATAATGTGGCTGGATGGAAATCTAATCAAACAGACTCAATGGAGTGAAGATGTGGATTTCTGTGTGCTGAAAGGTGCTGCTATAATTTAATAATTAACATTATGCAGAATTATGCTTCTTTGTTAGACTAATCCATAAAAGCAGGCTTGAATACTGGAGTGTGATTACAGACTGAAGTGGAGTGATGATGGCTTTTGTCTGAGAAGGTGCATCTGCTGCTGACCTGGTCTCTTGGGAGCCTTTTTGGTGGGTGTGTCCTTGCGTTTGGTTTGGACGGCGGGCGAGTAGAGGATCCCAGAGGAGGCGCTGTTCTTGCGGAAGTGATCCTTCAGGCCTTTGATGGAGCGATCCAGCTGGTTGGACCTGATCTGGAAGTAGACGTTCATGAAATCTGCAGGAGAGGGGAGGGGGAGAGTTACAACTGTACTGGTTAAAGAATAAGGCTGGTGTTATTGTATGAAAAGACCAAAACCAACAGTGTGTTAGTCCGTCTCTTAAAAGACTTCTCCGTCTGTGGCTCTCAGCTCCAAGCCCATTGGTTCCTACTGAAGACGTAATTCTTTAAAAACAGCTCACAAATATATAAAACAGCTGGTCACTGTAGTTCTTATCAAATGTTACTCCAATAGGAGGAAATAGTGCATTTGTAGGGGACTATTTTCAGCAGCAGATTAATCCACATTTGGGGCTCTAGCGAGTATTCAGGTCTGCAGGACGGTGTGTGTTACTTAACATTCATGTTACCATGCTAACTATAGGCAACACTGGCATGGTAATGTTAGTTCAAAGCAGCTAAGTCTTAATAAAACGGAGGCTGAAGAAGTACAGCTTCGACCTTTTTGGCTTGTGACCCTTTAAAGTGAAGCAGTGTTTACTCACGACCCCTCGTCGCAGGCTGCACGTGTCTATGAGATGTAACTAACTCAAACACACAGCGATGTTCCTGTCTCAGATTCTTTCTTTTGAATCTGAACCACTGGCTCAAACTGACTTCAGATTATTCTTACATCATTACCACAAGCAGATCCAGAAGTATAAAAGTTATTTCTCCATTTTTAACTGGTGTGTGTTAAGGCCTCCTGGGGTTTCTAGCTCATCTACAGACTTTACTTTCTCTCCATACTTCCTGCAACCAGGAACACCACCACATTCATGCCACCGACTCTGTCCGGGTGATAATGAGACACTCTGGACCTGATCTGACACCTGCCCATCTGTGATTGATGAAGTTAAGAGCTACAGAGAGGAAGTAACCTGTTACAATAGGTGCATGTGGAAGCCTCCTAGATGGAAGCTGTATCGATAGCGCTGGGAGTTTATAGTATATGCAACATTAATGTCAAGCTGTGTTTTTTACAGCGCTAGAGGAGGAGCAGTAAAGAGAACAGCAGCAGCAGACAGGATGTGAGAAATAACAGCAACAACTAACTAGCTAAATAAAGCCGTACCCTGGTTGCGTCCGTATTCCACCAGCCAGCCGGCGATGCAGATGATGTCTTGGAGCACGGCTTCGGGCAGGTGTTCGAGCACCACGTCCTCCTGGACCTCCAGCTCGTCGTCGAGACTGATGGCGTCCAGGATGAGGATGGGGGGAACGGGTTTACTGTAGCGGGTCAGGAGGCTGCGGAATTCAGCCTCGAGCAGCTCTTTACCCTTCTCAAAGCGCGCTTTCTGCAGGAAACCAACAACATTTTGTGTATTTTTCAGGGAATTTGCTTTTTGTTTTCTTCCACATAAAAACTTTTACACCCAAACTA